>JARK01001371.1:403512-424546 GCA_000688135.1 Ancylostoma ceylanicum
CCTCCCCCCACAATGGCAAAATTACGCTATATGCTTGCCACTATTATACACAAGAACCCTTATTAGCAGCAACCCCGAACTAATATATAATATAATGATGAAGGAAACCAACGACATGTGCATCGCTCCTGTAGATATATCTTGTTGAACTAGTAGTGAGTTAACTGATTCATAGGAAAAGAATTCATTACTGAGCACTGTATCGAACTGAACTAACCTACATTAAGTGTGGTTTTTTTCCATTTCTATGGCAGAATCACGCACAACTAATGCGTTTAAACCTTTTTCACTATTTTCAATGAGAACAAGGAAGTAAAGTACGAAAATGCAAAGCTTTGAGCAACTGCGAGATTCGAACCCTGCACTGACATCGCAGTGGCCTATCCAGCTAACCACTCTGCCACATCACACTTGTTGGCGCAAGTCATGAATAGCCTCCACAGCCTCATAAAACAAACTAATACAAACTCACCTAGTCAAAAACTGGTGTACTCGATGTGAAGCCTCGATATGCAGTGCTTCGAACACTGTTAGTTTCATTTCAATATCCTGACTTCTAATTCAAGATGCGATAGGATCTGTTTCCAAAGCTGGTTCATTGTTTCGTTTTGACAAAAAGAACCATGAGAGGCTCTCAAACAAAAACAATCCCCTCACATCCTTGGTCCTTTGAAGCATCAGACTCACAGCTATGATGCGTAGTTGGATGAGCATTCGTTTGGCGCGCACAAAAGCGTATCAGGACTCCAGTTGCATGCATGTTTAACAGCGAACTAGAAAGTCCTACTTTTTAATAACCGGGATCTCCATTTGCCTGCGTCTATGATATCTGCGCGTTCTCTGAACGCACTCTAGCAATATCGATATGGCAGTGCCTGTGCGATCTGCTCAACCGACGGTTTCGCAGCGCCCGAGACCAGGATCCAAACCGTGGTGTAACCTGCTGGTTATATCGCGGTTGTCGAAACTAAGTTGATATTTTGATTTTTCACGCTATATTGAGCTCACAACGGCTCTTGTTCCGGAATGTACAACCGCCAGTTTAACTTGCTGGTTAACCGTCAGTTATAGTGTAATTACTACGACCCCAGGAGATTTTGAGCTCAAGAAGTCGTCGACACCTCTTTTAACCTCGGCTTTGTCTTTGAATTTCTTACCACTGAAAAATGACTGCATCGAACTGAAGACGTGGTAGTCACTTGGTGCTAAGTCAGGCGAATATGGTGGGTGAGGCATTAAATCGATTTCGAGAGCTGTCAATCTCTCATAGCTCTTCTTGGAAATGTGTGATCTTGTGTTGTCCATGACGAGAAGAAATTTTTCTCTTTCTGGGTGGCGACTTCGCAGGATTCTGGCTACTTTCTCGAGTTGTGACCAGCTCCCAGAAGACGTAACCACTGATGTCCCACCACAAGGAAAGCAGCTCCTTCTTGTCATTGTGTTCGCGCTTTGGCTGTGGTTTCGGTAGGTCCTCAAATCGACCTAGTGTTTGCGGCGTACAGTATTGTCTATAGGTGCAGTACTTCTCAATCATGGTGACTATTGAATCGATCCAACCGAATGTGCGACGGCAGCTGAAGAGAGAAGCCCACACTTTGACGCGCCTCTTCTTGTCCCATGTACTCAGGGCGTGAAGGAGAACTCGAGGCAGCTTCGGAACTTCGCCAGAAGTCCAAAGGGCTTCGTGCGCAGTGGAATTTGGATGCGTGCGGGGCGCTATATCCCGAACAGAAAGATCCGGCTAGGCTTCACGGTCACGACAGCGATCACGACGCTTCCTCTCTGCGTGGGTGATCTTCCTATACGAGGTGGTTCATCAAGTGATTATTGTCCATTCCTGAACTTGCGATACCAGATAAAGCGCTCAGGAGGGAGCTTGATCGCCCATCAAATCCGGTCATTATTTATGGGACAACGTAATATATGATAAGACCATCGAGAGGAAAATTGCCGTGGGTGCTTCCTTTAATGCACGCGAAGTGCTCCAGTTATAGACAGAAATATAGGAATATACCAGTGGCGGACGCAGGAGGGAAGGGAGGGGGGGGGGGGGGGATGGAACTCTAAATTTTTGAAAACTCTACACTACTACTAAAGGTGTTGTCTTAGTTCATTTTTATTTGCTTATTTTTTAAATACTGATTATTTATTATTCATTATCAAAACCAATGTTTTTTTATCAATTTTACTTTCCGTCTGGGTACCCAAAACGGCGGAGATCCAATTTTTTTTTTCACGCCCCCTCTCGCTCACTTTCTGTGCCCGCCACTGGAATACATAGCGCAATACAGGTACAGCTTAGAGATAACAAAGCTAAACAAACGAGTAATAAATTCTGTAATTAAATAAATCCTCTTGTATAAATCCTGGTAGTGCAACAAAATTTTCTAGAGCGCAGACGTGAGGGGCAAACACGTGATCCTATCCCTTCATCATGTGCCCTATCAGAGACACCGCTGATGGATGAGGCGAAGCTGGCGAGACAGTCGGTCAATGTTTCGCCATAAGAGCATAGATGTGGTGAAAGTCGCGGAGGGACCCATTTTTAGCTGGCTCCGTTGGTCACGATAATGATGGATACAGTTGCCAATGATAAAGGCGAGGGATTTAGATTGAGTTTTCAGGATTTCGCGGCGGGAGCCTACGAGTAAGACAGTGTTTACGAGTTTTCAGGCGCATAATGTGCGCAGCAGGATCATAGCTATGCCGTGCTATGCAGCTCACCCATGCCAAATCGCGGCGATGCTGAACGGCCCACAGATGCCCGATCGCGGCGGTGCTGTGTGGCCCACAGATGCCCGATCGCGGCGGTGCTGTGTGGCCCACAGATGCCCGATCGCGGCGGTGCTGTGGCGCCCACGGATGCCCGATCGCGATTCTAGGAAAGGTGTGGGTCCACCGATGGAGAAAAGTGAGTCACCGCTCAGCATTGTGGGAAACCCTTGGGTGAAGATGGTGCGCCGCAGATCAATAGCTTGGAAAAGACTAGGCTACGGGGTCGTTGAAGGAATACGGTGCGCTTCAGCTCAACAATGTGGGAAACGTCCAGATAGGGTAAAGAAATGCTGTGATAAAGAAGGGGAGGAAATAACAGTACAGCGGAAAATAAATTTTCATGACGTTATGTGATAAAGGATTTTCGATGAAGGCTCCCATCAAGACTGGTAGCCCGACGTTAGCTGGGCTGCCAGAATGGCAGAATATACGCACTTCAAAGGAAGGGTTTTGTATTTGGGCACAATTAATGATTTTCGCTTGTTTCCTAATTTTCCGAGGACTCCGAAAATGTGAATACTTTACACATACTTCAAGTGGCTGCCCAACCCCACTTTCTAGCGTTCAGAAGGGGCGCTAGTAAATAATAAGTAATAAATAGATTGCATGGTTGCAACTCAATTGAGAAGTTTTTCTTCAATGCAATCTGCCGAAGTCAACGCTCGAATCGCAACATCGAGTCTGCAGTAACCCTGTAATCCGACCTACTATCTAAGTTGTGAGTTCTCGAATTTTCGAATATTTTGATAATCGAATAATCCAACTTTTCGAAATTTTTTGGATTATTCATATATTCGAACGACGGAAACTTCGAATTATTCGAGTATTCGTTCGAAAATATTCTTTCGAATACCAATGTCTAGTGCGCAGGTTTGGTTTGATAGAGCACACCACAGCACATCATACGATGTGTACGGGAACGAAGTTTAAAGGCAGCACTCACGTTGCCTTTAAACCTTCCTGCTACATAACAGGTTGTTCCTAACTATTTGTTCCTTTGAATCGTTGTGTACATAAGTAGATTTCTTGGAGGGTCTCAGCTATTTGAAAGCGCAACGTACCAAAACACCTTTGCTTTAAAGACAGCACTCATGCTCAAAAACGACATCGATTTTTTTCTCATGAAATTCTACTCTGGTGGGTTTAGTTGTGCCCATAATCATTCAAAAAGTCCAGGTTTTCCAGAAATACTACGTTGTACATTGTCAGAATAAGCCTAAGCGGACGAGATCTATCGCCGCAGATTTGTGTGCCCGCGGCGGTGCGGCGGATCCCCACTATGGGAAAATCCATATCAGTTGATAAATACAGCCAGTTCCCGCCGCGCGCGATCAAAGGAAACGGGGCGGAGTTGAGCATGATGGACGCCTTTGTACATGCGTTCGAACTTGATTACTTCAGTAACTGAAGGAATTGAAGTGATTCCTTCTGCAGTGCCGCTCTATTGGATGGCAGCTTCAAAATTAGCAGAAAAACAGGGAAACTTGTTCGGGCGTAAGTGCTGCCTTTAAAAAAAATTGGGTGAAAGGGTGCTTTTCTTGTGAAAATTTGGTTCGCTTTTTGCGAAAGCTGAAGAAACGCTCTCAAGCGAAGGACATATTGCAGTCCTGCAAGAGCGTCCTACAGAAATAGCGGTTTCTCCTGAATCGCCAGAAATGCAGACGTTGAACGCGATGATTCAATGAGACCAGATGAGAGTAATGAGACTAACTTGTTAATGTAAAACTCGTGCATATCAGTTTCAAATCTTTCGCATAATACGAATGGTAGTAGTAAAAGTTGTCTACAGGGTGCTTCGTTAGTTGCACATGATATTTAATAACGCCACCTCGGCTGAACTTAACATAATGGCATGACACCTACGACCACACAAAGTCAACTCCATGGCAACCCAAAATAATTATCAGATTAGCAATATGTCGCTTTTTTTGTAATATCTCAGAGTAGAGAAAGAAGCGAGGACATTGCGACATAGAGGTTTTTTTGCATAAATTTCGTCAAAGCTTCCCGTCCGCTGTATGCTACATGTGCAAGCTTATGTATGATATAGCACAGAATTCGCTCTTGCACCCATGGGTCCAATAGGGGTGAGATGGAGATCAAAAAGTGAAGGTTGTCTGGGCCGCAAAAGTGGAGGTTGTTCCGCAACCATAGCTTCGAAAAAGGTCAGGCTGGGTTCAAAAATGTCAATAATGTCGAGTCTTAGTATTGAAAGCTCTTTCTACGATGGAGTGCACAAAAACAGCTTCAATATTGCTCGGGTAATACATAGAAAAAAGCACTTCCCTTCAATGGAGTGCTGAGATTTATACCAGTTTCCTCCTTTCGTGTCGAGACTATCGTTCAACTCAACGCAGTAGTTCCACGAAATTGTCTGTTTCGCATTTGTCAGAGGCGGCCTCCATGAAATCCCCCACAAAAGACACCAAGCGCAAAAAACTCCGTTCAAAATCTATGGATAAACCAATCCTTAAAATCTAGGCGGGGGATTTGCGTCCTTTCAAATTTCTCGCCAATGTGTAAGAATCGTGATTTGCGACGCGTTCTGCAAAACGAGCCTGGGAGTCCGGCATTAGCCGGAGTGCCAAAGTGCGAATGCAGTTGCAACAGAGGATACAGGGCCTTCTGCAATGGTCACGTACTAATGCCATTCGAGCAGAATCAGGCCTTTTGCGAAAGTCTGCTTTCACGAAGCCGTCAACAATATCCATGTGTCAACTATGTTCTGCCGCCTTATGGGAAGTAGTGTGAGGTTTCCGCTGCAACAGCGCTGGGGTCAGTGCATAACCGCTGCAACGCTGATGGGACGCTGATCAGTAACAACTTCGCCTCTGCACCACCCACTGTGCTGCAGCGTAACGCAAGCGGGAGAACGAGTGACGATCCCGACGATGTTATCTAACAATAAGAGGGGGTGAGATATCATATGTATCTTTGTTGTTGAGTTCTTGTGAAATCATTTTTGTTGCTGCATAATCATGCTCAACTTCAGTGATTCCGAACTCGCAGCAAGACAATTCTTTGTCCGACACCAAAACAGCAGCTAGCACAGATGGTCACTCAAGCGAAAGACGTATTGTAAGCCTTCGGGAGCCCCCATCAACAGAAATGTATCCTTCGGTGAGTGACGTTTTCGCTACATAAAGTGTTTCGCCTGCTCAAGAAACCAGCAAAGTTGCAATTCTTGTGGGATTATTCTTGCCGTCAGTGAGCTTTAAAGGCAGCACCAGCCGAAATCCTCGACTCAGAGCTGAGGTGCAATTCGTGAAATAGAGAGTGAGCACATCACAAATGTGGGTGGTCTGGCGCAGTGGAAGCGTGCAATTCGCACCATTCGCAGGGTTTCGTGGCGGGACGCGCGCACACCCTACAGCGGAGCACTCGTCCGCGCCTTCGACAAGTGGGAAAGAGCGCCTTCATTTCTTGCGTTTCTTGCGTTTTTCACGCAGTCTCATCCCTGCCTATGAGTTTGCCGTTCCGAAAAACCCCGGAATTCGGGGGAATCTCCAACGCAAGGATTTCCGCGGGTGCTGCCTTTAAGCTATACTGGACCCAAAAGGAATGATCATGACATATGAGGTTTTTTAGTTGCCTAGCTCCGTGTCTATGCCAACTTACCCGTCGGACCTTCGAGGTGAGAGGTTAACACACCTATCGGATGCAGAATGGGAGACAGCAGAAATGGCTTTTCCATCCGAATTCCTCAACTTGGAAAGACATGAGGTCAGTTTTTTTGCATTCAAAATTACTCTTTCCTCAACTATTTTGGCCGAGAACTAATTTCAAACTGTCGACATTCGATATATGGAATACGAGTCGAGCGATGCCTCCTGTACGACATATATGGGAATACGGGAGACGTGAATTACCAATAATTCAGTTTCAAATAGATTGATACTATACATAAGTTTAAAATAGCACAGTGGCAGTCTATGAATGCCACTTGTTACAAGTATTCGACAACAAATAGCTCTTCCTCATTCAGGAACGAGTGTCAGTGTTCGCTGCACCTGAGAAGGCGCTCGAGCATCAGCTGCGGCTAGAAGAACGACGCAGGCAACGGCGACTAGCAAGGCGTGCTAGAAAAATGGAAGAGGCTCTGAAGAAATCTAGTCAGTTTCTCGTATAATGTGGTTCGCGTAAAGGATTTCGAGATGCTTCTGTAAATCTGAGGCGCAACCACTCGTGACATTTCTAGAGAGTAACCCATGTGAAGGATTTGTAATGGAAGGCGAGTGGCCAGGAATCGTGAACGGTATTTGGAATAATGTTCAGGGCGGTGTGCCACCTCATGGATTGCGTTCATGATTCTCAAATCAGCCGAATACACGCCGAGCCGCTGAGCGCAAAGATGCCCAAGACATATGTATTCTCCAGATTAACCAGTGACTCTTCTATTTGATGCTCAAGACATATTCTCCAGATTAACCAGTGACTCTCCTATTTCATCAGTACAAAAAAAAACAATGTTTTCATCGAATGAATCGCTGTCTTGTGGGACGCAGAAGCGAGCCACTGAAATTCTAAGTTTGTCGCAAATTCCAAAGTTTCTTTTTCCACCGAGGAGCAACTCAGGTGCAAAAACTACTCTGAGTGCACCAATTTCGGACTATGAGGCGGTTGAGGGAGGGGTTCTATCCCCACTTCTCTGGTTTCTACTGGGTCATCTTCTATTTGTGTTGCTTTGTTGTCGTGGCTAGGTTTTAAGTCGCTGTTTCGACACAATAGTAATGAAGTGCCTACCTCACGGAGCCCTGATGTTGCGCAGAAAGGTTTGCAGGGAACTACTGTGCAGGATTCATCTTCTTTGAATAGAGCGATCCTTTCGTATTTCACTGCGAACTCGGTACCACTTTCTATTCGGGACAATCGGGTTTCGGGGCCGGAATTCCCAGAACCCTCGCTGTACCGATGTAGAGTTTCGTCTGCATGTTTGAGAGACACCCTCTTCTATCCGACATTGGAGCGACTTTGAAGAAGTTGCGGAGAAGGATTCGGCTGGCGGCTGTTCCGGTGCGTATCATGTACGATTAGCCGAAAAATGACAATATCCGTTCGAGAAATGGACAAATTAAGTGTAGCCCGTAATTTTAAGGCGAGTTGGCCGAGTGGTCTAAGGCGCAGTCCTTGGAACACCAGGTTTCACCGGGGTCCCGGGTTCGAATCCCGCCATCGCCTCCCGTATTCGGGCGACAGGCCGTCGTGACAGGCCGGCCCAGGAAGACCCCACGTCACACCCATATGATCAATGATGTCAAATGGTTCTCAGATAAATGCTACGGCGTCCACGGGAGTCGACGCGCACCTTCGGAGCCCGGTTGGTGTGAAAAATATGCGAGGGTCCTCGATGTTTCGCGAACGGTGGCATCGGGGGGCGAGAATGCGAATCGTTAAGGATCACAACGTAGCCAAGACGCGCATTGCGACTTTGAACGTCGGCACGTTGACAGGCCGTTCATGTGAACTGGCAGCAGCACTCGAGAATCGTCGAATAGACCTATGTGCTGTACAAGAAACGAGATGGTCTGGTAACAAGTCAAAGGACATAGGGCACGGCTTCAAGGTAGTCTACAACGGTAGCCCAAAGACCAGAAACGGTGTGGGTATAGTCGTCTCTCAACGCTTCCGAGACTCGATAGCCGAGGTGCAGCGGTTCGATGACCGTCTCATGAAGGTCGTCGTCACCACTGCAGAACAACGTCTTCACTTCTTCTCGGCATACGCCCCACAGACAGGCTGTTGTGAACAGGTGAAAGATGACTTCTGGATGTTGCTGGACGAAAAGACCGCGGAAGTACCTATGGAAGATACAATAGTTTTCGCAGGAGACTTGAATGGTCATGTAGGAGCGGCAAAGGATGGATACAGATGCCATGGGGGCTATGGGTACGGGGCTCGGAACGATGATGGCGAGCGCATTCTGGAATATGCTGACTCTCACGACCTCGTCATCATGAATACAAGATTCCGAAAGCGTCCTTCTCACCTCGTCTCGTTCTACAGTGGCAACGCGCAAACCCAGATAGACTTCGTTCTCGTGCGACATCGCGATCAAAAGCTAGTAACCGACGCGAAGGTTATACCATACGAAGCCGTCGCCACACAACATCGTCCGCTTATCTGCACCATGAAAATCATGCCGCCAAAGAGGATGCACGACGAACGNATAAATTACCAGGAATATTGCTCTCAATATCAAACAATTGAAATCGAAGATTCAAAAGACGGCAATAAAAATACGGGGAAAATTAGCCGGCAAGAAATTTTTAACTTCCTATTTTGCTAAAAGTTGTTGGGGAATCCGAACTGTACAAAGGTCTGTTTAGCCATTTTTCAAACTAGAGTGTTAATTTTTCGATTCAACAATAAAACCTTCGGGCCAGCTTTTCGGTAACCACACCCCTTTGTGGCCTTTCTCCTCCTTTTCTGGAAAAGCAGAATTTCCTGTTATAATTTTCTCTAAGCACAGGTTTTAAAATACCCAGCCTCAAGGGAAAAAACAGTCCAATTTTTTTCGCCTGATCGGGTCCTCTTTTGATCGAACACAGCCATTTTCCCATAAATGGACTCACCCAAATTTTGTTTTTTTTTTCACTCGCCCCCGTTCCATTCGAGAAGGATTTATGACGTAGCCAGTAACAACCAGATGGATTCTGCCGGAACGTAGGCGTATCATAAAGTCAGTCGCTGAAGCTTCGTACTCGGGAAAAATTGCCAGAAGATGGGATCGAAGCCATAAAGAGAAACAGAAACATGGAAAAAAGAAATATCCGGAGAAATGAATGGAACATGGAGGTGATGAAGTGAACTTGAGCAGAATGGACCCTTAGTTCAGTCCACGGGTGTCAAGAATCTACTCATTTCGCTTATAGCGGCTGGAGATGACCAAAAATGGTTATGGTCCCTAGAAACCAGGGTCCGGATCACTGAGATTACCCAAGGTAGACGTGTTGACAAAAATGCTAACGGCGGGCAAATTTGAGGGTTTTTGGCACGGGGTTTTGCGTGGACTCCCGTGTTAACGATGGGTAAAATTGTGTGGTGTTGACACGTTTACCCTGGATAATCTTAACGGTACATACGGCATCAGTAACCCTGGGTAGTCTCAGTCTGCATGCGAGTGTAGTAGAAATCTGGGCAGTGTAGTAGAAATCTGGGCTCGGATGCACCACTGAGAATACCAAAGGTAAATGCTGGACTTCGGTGTTAACGATGGGTAAAATTGTGTGGTGTTGACACGTTTACCCTGGGTAATCTTAACTGTGCATATGGCATCAGTACGAACCTGTGGTGGATGCGAGAAGGAGTGGACGTGATAAAGAGTTGTGCTGGTCGTCAAAATACTAGCCACAACATGGCTTCGTGCACCATTGGAAGAATGGGTAATTTCATACCCATGGGTATCATCAGGATACAGGCAAGATGACTTATGAGTAAGCACGTCGGTGGATGCCAAAAAAGGTAAATGCATCACGGCCCGGGGTGACCGAGTGAAGCATATGAAAATGGGATAGTTACCCAAGGGTTTGCAGGTTCATTTTCCCAGGATGGAGATCCATCAGTGGAAGTATGGATAATCGCATGGAAGCATGGATAATCGCATACTCATGGATATGATTACCCTCGGGTAGCCGCTGGGAATAGACATCACGTAAGGGTAAATATATTGATGAGTGCCATGTAAAGGTGTAAACTTGGGTACGTTAACACGTCTACCATGGGTAACCTCAGTGACGCATCTGCAGCCACGAATTTCAGAAAGGAAGTTGTAGAGCTCTCTTATCAATCAAAAACCTTATCAATATAAGTAAAAAAAAGGACAGAATGATGAAATATAAAAACAGTTAATGACACTGATGCAAAGATATGACTGTTATAGACATTTTCATCTAGCATTTTAAATCCTTTCTCATTCCCAACTGTCAAATAGAATGACAATAGGAAACAGCTGATCCTAAAAGCAATGTTGACATGTGGGAGGCATACAATAGGATATTCATAGGCGAAGAATAAAGAAGCAATTGAAATGTGTACTTGCATTAAACGACGGAAAGATAACGGTGTGACGTCAATGTTTTTCAGAAACCTGCCTCTTTTTTCCAGAAGAACGAGACTCCTCCCCCCCCCCCTCTGCAAACTCCTGGTAAATGGAAAAAAGCGAGAGGTCACTGCTGTAGATAATGATTCCCCCTTCTAGAGCCATGAAAACTCCTCCAGGGTACAATGACACACCAAGAACTGTTCAGAACTCCTAGAACAAGTTGTCTGCCCGCCTCTGCCCCAAAACAACTTGCAGACAACCTTCTAACTAACGAGTAGTTAGTGAAAAGGTTGTCGACGTCATCATGCCATCCAAAAACAAGTTGTCAGCTGCGTTTTCACCCAACAACTTGTCAACAAGAAGAGGCCAAAACAACTTGCAGAGTAGGAAAACCTGCGAAGCAAGTTGCAGGTTAGTTTCCTCACCTGCGTTATATACGATGCAACCATTGAGGATAGCAATGCAGTGATTTGAATAAAACAATTTAAAACATAAAACAATTCAAAAAAGTCTGCTATCAATGTAATGTCAATTAAGAGCAAATGCAAGTTACTGACCAGTTTTGATGGCCCATCAGTTGCCAGCAAGAGAAGTGGAAGTAAGTAGGCGGCGATTTAGTAAGGCTGACAAGTTGTCAGGAAAAAAAAGAGGAAGACAAGCCATCAACAAGCTTTGTAACTTACAATTTACTGAAAATTAGCAGCGAAGACAAGTTGTCGACAAGCTTTGGAACCGGCAACTTGCCGACAAGGAGCGGTGAGAACAAGTTGTAGACAAGCTTTAGCACCGACAATTTGCCACCAAGATGAGACGAATGGGAGTTGTCAACAAGCTGTGGGACTGTTAACTTGCCGACAAGTAACGGTGAAAACAAGTTGCCAACAGGCTTTGAAGCCGACAAGTTGCCGACAAGAAGCTGTGAAAATAAGTTGTCGACAAGCTTTGGCACCGACAACTAGCCAACAAGTAGCCATAAAAACAAGTTGTTGACAAGCTTAGGGACGGACAACTTGCCAGAAGATAAGGCGAAAAGAAGTTGTTAACAAGGTTCGGGATCAGAAACTTGCTTTCCAAGTGCTCGTCAGCAAGTTGCTCTTGGGATTCTGAGTGACTCATCCAACAAATGCGAATAGGAAGTTCGTAAAAAACCGCGGCCGCGGCAGCGGCGCAGCGCTGCGTGTGTGCTCGGCTCGTCTGAGGCCCGCGAGCAGATGGTCGACGATAATGACGACCAATCATGTTTCTTCATTCGACAACGACGACGACGACGACGACGAGCCACCGCCGCCGCATCGCCAATGCACTGCTGTGCCGCCAGCACCGCGCAATCGATGCACTCTTAACGACACAACACATCAGAAGAATCGTCGTCGCCGCGGGCCCACAGCCGCGCGGGCTGGTGCCGCGGCGGCCGCAGCGGCGGCATGGCGAGCGAGGGAGGAGTGATCGTAATGCAGCCCCCAGTTAATTATATTTGCCCAAAAATGGCATCAGCGCTAAGGCGGCTGCCGCACAGCCACAGCCAGCTAGCCAGCCAGCCAGCATGCAACCGCTGAATTATCGAACTACTGAGCGAGAGAACGCAGCGGCGACGATGGCGGCGCCCAGCGGCGCCGATCGCTCACCGGTGCGATTGCACCTGCTCGGGCATTAGCGCTGCGCTAGAATAGCCAGTCTATTCTTGAAGGGTCTAATTTTAGCGCGAATCGCGGCCGGTGAACTCAATCGCGGTCGAGTTTTTCGTGGCAGGCAATTAGCTCCGAATCCGAACATTCGTGGATACGGATTCAGGATTTTTACCCGTGCACTTGGACTTGGGGCCGCATTCGTCGCTGAAATTACCCAGGGTGAACGCGTTAACACCTCACAAAACTACCCATCGTTAACAATAGCGTCAACTTTCTTACCCTGGGTGATGACGCATCCAGGTAATGGAGTCGATGGTGCAAGGTTCCGACTGGCCTCGGGTTTGCTAGAGTTGGGAAGGCCAGAGACGGTAAAATATTGTAAATACCTCGTATACTGAAGGACCTAGCACCTAGCGTCGCCGTCACCTTGACGACTTCACTTTTTATGCATATTGATTGTGGGCGGTCTGAGATCGGCTATCTCCGCCCACAATCAATACATATCAAAAAAGTCGATATTGCCACAGCGATAGTAAGAGCTATAGCCCTCGAAAAAAAATAGATGGATTCTGTAGCTGCAGAATCGCGGCGGGACCCGAACGAGAGACCGGTGAAAGCACGTACCAAGTGAGATGGTGGGGTAGGTCCCGCCGCGATTGTGCAGCCGCGGCGCTAGAAAATCGCGCACAGAATCCTTCTATCTTCCAATTTTAAGCGGATTGAATGAAATGATTGTTGCAGTAATTTTGTTTTTTTTTTTGTTTCCCTAGTACAGTACAGTAATGACCACCCTTTATAGCACAGCACTAATCCGGGCCGCGTCGCGCTACCTATGCGACGCGGCAAACCAGCAGGGCGCTGTGATTGTCGGGCGTTGCAAGAGTTGCCCCTCGACCTATAGTTTCCAAGGCGAATTCCTTCATTCTCATGTATTCTCACGAGCACCCACATTGTTGTCTATAAAAGCGACAATCTCGGCAACGCCCAACAACCACAGCGCGCAGCTGGTCTGCCACGCCGCGCAGATGGCGCGGCGCGGCCTCGATTCTGCGGTGCAATAAAGATTCACTTCCACTATATATCTATGTGGACACACAGCTATAAGAACTCGTACAATTTCAGGGTTTTTGCTCCAACACTCGGAATCTCTAGTCTTCTGGATTCTGGTTTTCGAGATTTATCAAATAGTGTCTATTCCGGATGGTTAATGATATTTCGAACGGCTCAAAATTCAATTTATTCGACATTAATTTTAGCGCTGCCTTTTTCCCACTTGACGGAGGTGTTATTGAATGCCCGCTCAAGAATTTGATATTATCTGCAGTGTGACTAATTGCTCGTCGAACATCGCTTAATATCCTTCATTTTCCCTGGAATTTGAAAGATGACCGTGCAAAAACACGGAATTTAGAGATGATAACGACAGGGTTATATGGCGCTTCTTGTAATGGAATGGACAAATTTCGAGAGTATCTGCTGTGCCATATTTCCATGCTTCCTTGGGAATATGCACTTGGGTAACTGAGCCAAGGTGTTTGATATGAATCGATTGGTCAGTCGATCTTCTCCTGAAATGGGCTTTTCTTCTCCTAAATCAGGCGTTTATGCATCATTTGGATTACCCAGGGTAAAAGTGTTGGCGCCCATGTCAATAATGGGTAAATTTATGTGATGTTATCCCGGTTACCCTGGGTAATCGCAGGGCAGCATGCGGCCCCTGGACTTGGTGATCTTGCGCATAGTGTGAAGGCCAGGCCTATCACTACTGACCAATAATATTCACTGCATAGTTCACAAATCGATAATTTCATGGAAAAAATAGGAAGAAAATTCTATTTCAACATTCATTTTGCGTTAATTTTTTATATGAAGGTCATGTGTGCAAAATTCCCTCTAGATTATAAGTCGAAATAAGTATAAATAACCTGAATAAATAAAATAAATCAAAGTGAAAAATTGAAGTAATAAATTAAATTACAAATTTTCTCCAAGTTAAAATTTTTCCACATTTTCTACAATTAAATCTCCCTTTTAAGCACTCATTCTCTGGATTTTACATCTTCCTATACAGAAGAGGGTAAGTCTTAAAATCCCGGGGCCGTAGTAATTGCACTATAACTGCCGGTTAACCAGCAAGTTAAACCGGCAGATGTACATTCTATAACCTGGAACCGTTGTGAGCTCAATATAGTGTGAAGAATCAAACCATTAAGTTAGTTCCGATAATCGTGATATAACCAGCAGGTTATACCACGGTTTGGATCCTGGTCTCGGGCGCTGCGAAGCTATCGGTTGAGCAGATCGCACTGGCACTGCCATATCGATATTGCTAGAGTGCGCGCAGAGAACGCGCAGATATCATAGACGCAGGCAAATGGAGATCCCGGTTATTATAACCGGGATCTCCATTTGCTCCAATTTTACGCTTTTGCGCGCGCAAAACGAATGATCATCCAACTTTGCATCATAGCTGTGAATCAGATGCTCCAAAGGACCAAGGATGTGAGGGAATTGCTTTTGTTTGAAAGCCCTTCATGGTACTTTTCATCAAAACAAAACAATGAACCAGCTTTGGAAACGGATCCTATCGCATTTTGAATTAGAATTCAGCATATTGAAATGAAATCAACCGTGTTCGAGGCACTGCATATCGAGGCTTCACACTAAGTATACCAGTTACCAGTTTGTACTATTTGGTGTTATTGGGCTGTGGAGGGTATTCATGAGTCGTCCCATCAAGTGAGATGTGCATGAGTTGTACCACCGAGTGAGATGTGGCAGAGTGGTTAACGGGATAGGCCACTGTGATGGTAGTGCGGGGTTCGAATCCCGCAGATGACCAAAGCTTTGCATTTTCGTACTTCACTTTTCTGTTCTCATTCAAAGTAGTGAAAAAGGTTTAAACACATTAGTTATGCTTGGTTTTGCCATAAAAATGGAAAAAAGCCACACTAAATGTAGATTGATTCACTTTCAATACAGTGTTCAGTAATGAATACTTCCCCTATGAATCAGTTATCTCGCTACCAATACAATATATAATTTCAACAGCGGTGTGTATGCAGTCGGTTTCCTTCATCATTATGTAATTGCGTGGGTTCACATGCAAGGTGGCGCAGTGCGATGACTGCAGTCTCATGTGCTGTTTGTCACGCGTTCGGTTCCTCCCGCATGCAGAGTTTTGCAAACAAGATAGAGAGACGAATGGATCCACAAGGATTTCCTTCAAGTGATGACTGCAATGTGGCTATAGCGAGTTATAAATCGGTTATCCTAGGGAACCGGCAGTTGTCTAAGGACATAACTTTCTCTATAACCGTCGGTTACGGCGCAATTACTACGGCCCCCGAAAATTTGGGTCATTTACTCTCAGTTCACTATCGATACGCAGCTCATTAAGGCGGGAAATTTGAACATTGTCCGAGTAAGCCAGGTTTTTGATTTAGATCAAAAGTGGACATACAATGCATGCCGGAGTATGATAGTGGAGATTTCAGGGCAGTATCGTCGAGATTATCCAGGGTACCAGTATTATACCACCACACAATTTTACTCATCGTTAACACTTGCGAAAACATGTTTACCCTGGGTAACCTCAATTATGCATCTAAGCCCTGGAGAGAGTTGGATATTTGCCGTTCGACGGGGTCATCGCAGGGATCTGGTCGGATTTGATGTACCTATTGTATTTATACGAGGCTCCTTTTAACCCCACGGCGGTCACTACCTTTTTTCACTTTGGTGAATCACTGGTATGAGAAAGTATGAGAGAAAACTGATTATAAAAAAGAAAAAGCGAAGGATTCCCAACCAAGAAAATTCCAGAACCCCCAGCAGTTTACCTCACTGGAGGAAACAAGGAACAGAGAAGCAAATAGAAAATGCACTATTACAGACATTAGCAGAGAAATCTTTTATTCCTTGAACCACTGGGTGCTCAGGAAGTATAAACAGCAGCAGCGGCGTTTTCTTCCTCCAGAACATATGTTCGTGAGCTGAGATGAGTCTGTTAATGACGCTGTAGAATGACTATAGCCGTCGAAAAACCGCACCACTGAGAAGATTCCCAAGGCGCCTACTCGCAGCGAGCTGGCTCTCTCTCTCTCTGGAAGCATATAAATGTCCGAAATATCCTGGAATAGAAAAGACGAAGTACAGGGCTTCTGACCCCTTTTCAATATATACGTATAAGCAAATTCTGAATTTTCATGGTTTTGAGGAAGATTCTTCCATGTTCAGGATAAATTTAACCCAAAGGTTCTTCGTGGCAAATAGGGTGATGCGGCAACTTTGAATAAGTGACATTGTAGCTGAAAATATATGTACGTATTCGCTTGGAAACACTATTCAGAATATACTAGACTAAAGTAGATTATAATTCTCATAAATTTTAACGTACAAAGAATTGAATTTGAAACTCATTAAAAACATTTTCAAAAAAATTAATATATTGCTTAAGTATAACTAAAAAATGTTACGCAGAGGTCCTATGTCAAAATTGGTTTGAAAAATAATCTTCTCTCTTCCACGAGCGCCTGGGATAGTCGATTCCCAGGTACCGGATTTTTCGTTCAATTTTTCGTAATGTTATAGTAGGAACTGACTAAGCTTGACGTACACATAGTATCGAAATTCGAATATTCGAATAAATTGAAATTTCTGATTTTTTCAACAAAAGATAGCAATACCGCGCCGAAGCAAAGATAGTAAAAGGTGTAAGGCTCTCTCTATCTTTCCCTCTCTCTTTCTCTCTCTCTCTCTCCTTCTCTCTCTCTTTCTCGAATATTCGAATGCTCGAGTTGGCTTATTAATTTTTGAACAAACTGATTGAATTCATAGGCCTTCATCCGCTCTTAATCCTAGCTTCTACAACTACCTTAGCTCCCGAAGAATTGGTCCCTTGGTCCCATTTATTCTCCAGCTCTCCCCCGCCCCACTCCGCCCCCNCGGAGGCCAGCATCGCGTACACTAGGGCTGCGCATTAAAAATTTTCGAATTTCTTTAATTCGTTAATTGGTTACGTTACGCCAAAAATGGCTGTTACGCGTTGACGCATTAATTCGTTACTTAAATAACGCACATCCCTGACGTACATCTATGACTTCACACGACTAAGGGCGAAATTCTGTGTGATTTCTGGGCTGGGATTCACGAAACGCTCACCACGGATCGGCTATCCTAGAGACTATTCAAGGTCAAGAGATGCAGGACGTAAAAATTGGTTTGCTAACCTATTATACATTGTACTACAAAAACAGTTTTTGACAACGGATTTAAGTGGGATAAAAAATAGTCCCGTACTCTTGAAGCCTGTTTTGAGGCATATGTGCAAAATCCACTGAAGATCGCGGTAGATAAGAGCACAGGACGAGGCTGTTCCAAAAATTGCTCGGATGAGAAAACCAAGCTTTAGGTTTCGAGGAGCACAGCTGGCCAGTATCTGGGCTTTTTGATGAGGCTGTATAGCCATTTTGCAGCATTTTTACTCTAGTTTTCAAAACACATCAAAAATTTGGTTGATATCCTGTCTTTTAGGGGAAAAATTCCTAGAACTCAAATTTGGTGGAAATTGGCTATTACCGGTGGCATGGAGTAGCCGTGGTTTTTTGCCCGCATATTTCTTGAACTTGGTTTTCTTGGGAAACCCCGGATATGGCTGGAAAGAGCACTTTTTGCTCTTCAATAAGCATCTGAGAGGTGAAATCCATCTCCAAGAATTTGTGGATTTTCAAGAGAAAATTGTCACAACAACCCACTTTTCTCAAAAATTTGTTTCGAGGCCAACTGCTCGATAGCCAAAGCTTCCCGGAAAACCGNGCAATTACCGGTGGCATAGAGTAGCCGTGGTTTTTCGCCCGCATATTTCTTGAACTTGGTTTTCTTGGGAAATCCCGGATATGGCTGGAAAGAGCACTTTTTGCTCTTCAAGAAGCATCCGAGAGGTGAAGTTCATCTTGAAGAATTTGTGGATTTTCAAGGGAAAATTCTCACAACAACCCACTTTTCTCAAAAATTTGTTTCGAGGCCAACTGCTCGATAGCCAAAGCTTCCCGGAAAACCGGATCTTAATTAAAAGATACTTTGAACCTTCCTTTATTCGAAAGTCAAAAGAGCGGAAGAATGCATGGGTTTCTGGCGGAGAAATAAAAGATCAAACGTTGTACAATAACTTATGGCCCCCTGTAGTTTCGCCTAGCTTTGCGTTCATGAATCCTAGCGCTGGAAGCTCAAAAGGATATGATACTTAGAGAAGACGCCGGAAAAAGTGGATTCATGAATTCTACGCAAGTGCATTTATCAGCAGCGTCAGCGTGACGTTAGGGTTAATGGTGATGTGACTAGTTGATTTGTGAGTACTGACGCATTTCTATACCAGTGAGAGGATACCCAGATTTCCTCACGAATGGATGGATAAAAATAAATAAATGTAGCACGCAATATGTTCAAAACGGGTCGTGACGTTTGCAACGGTGAAGCCGAGCACCAAGGATCGCTCAGGATGGCTTCCAATTTGGGAAGGCATAGTGGTTGCTCAACTATGTAGACCTCTGATGATGTCGTTTTGACGACAAATTAGGCCACAAAACATTAGGCCCACCTATCAACCTGGATCGAGCAGAAGAACGTGTAACAGAATGAATGGAGCAATATGTTCCTGATTCCATGGTACCATTTTTTTTTGAATTTCTTGCATCACAGGTTGCTACATAGTAAAGTGCTGGCCGAATAAAAATCGAGTAAATTTAATCAATCTGAATAACACTCCAAAGGTTTGTTCAAAGAATTGAACATCCCAGAATTTTTGTTTACCCAAAACTGTTCCGCTCTCCCTTGCTTGAACTTTTCGATTTGTCGAGTTATTCGAAGTCGAATATTCGAATATCGGGTATATCTAATACATGATTCGACACACTAGTATATAAGCTAACTTCCGTGCTATGAGAGCCACCCAGACCAATAGGAGAAGATCTGACAACATCATGAGCCAAACAGCTTTCTGGATGTCTCGTTCATAAACCAAACAGCTTTGTGGATAACAACCAGACACGCAATTTCTTCCGCATATGCATCTCTAGACGGAATTATTCAGTGGATCAACATGTTGCGGGACATGCGTGGGCGGCCGAGCTGATTGCTACGTTCTGCTTCCTCGAAACCTGGACACGGGTTCGTCCCTCCAGGGCTAGGATTCGTGAAAGCAAAACCAAACGAAACCAGGTTAGCAAGTCAATTCTGGCGTCCTGCGTCTCTCAGCGTTGCATAGTCTATGAGATAACCGAGACGCTAGCCATCGTTGCTTTGCATGGTTAGCGTTTCACAAATCCCAGTCCAGGATCTTATTATCCATGTAAATAATTTCTACACACGACAACGACCGAGCTTGTATACGATCCCGACAGACTATGCATGTGCACCAACCCACCGTTAGACAGGGAAAACCTCCGAGGAAATGGGTGACGTCCACTTCAGTGGGCCGGGAATATTTGTGGCTGTCTACGGACACTTACTGCCGGGCGCGTGGCGCCAAGCCTTTGTACCCTCTTGAATTTCGAAATTAAGATCAGGTGTGATATGCAAGATATTGGTAGTCACTCCAATGCTTTATCACCTTCCTCAGGCCAACTACGGAAAGTAATTTTCGGAAAGGAGTGGAATCCGTAGAATATTCCATGAGTCATCGTACTACGGCCTTTTGCGCAGGAGTGGTAAGTGTCCACAATCACTTGTTGCTCACTTGGATGGGCTCAGATATTTTGACCGGCGAAGCTTTCTAGGGAGGGGGGGGGGAGAGAACTCTCTCCACAAAAGAAAGTAGCAGGGTCAAGCGTGTGTTGATAAATTATCAAGAGGGGGTCGTAAAGGGTTTTGCAAAAGAGGGGGGGGGGGTCGTTACAGAGTGTCATATTCCTTGACCATATTTGTGCGCACGTCATACCAGTCCTGCCTATTACTAGAAGCCAACTGAAAGTTATTCTATGAAGCCTACCCAGCTGTGCTTTCCCCCCGAGTTACAGCTCTCTATGTTCAACAGGAAAGATTCAGCAGGGGAATTAGTCAAGTGAGGTTTTCTCGATAAAAACGATAAAATCCCCGTCACAGAAATAGATAGGAAATTTTCTATAGACCTTATAATACAAAAGGTTAGCTCATTATGTCCCGAAAATAGGGGGTCACTTGGCGCGTCAGCTCCAAGCGCACTGGGCTAGGATTCGTGAAAGGATAACCGTGCAAACCAACTATGGTTAGCTTGATTGTTTCCCCCGTAGACTAGGTAATACTTGGAGACGCAGGATGCGAAAGCTGGTTTGCTGGCCTGGCTTCGCCGGGTTATGTGTTCCTAGCCCTGTTGACAGCTCGCCAATTTTTGATTTCAAAAAATTCGTTATTTGAACGATGAAAGAGACTTGGCATGAAAAGAAGGTTCGAGTATATGACAAGGTAATGTAAATACATGTTATAGACTTCAACTCCGACGAGGGAATATTTGTGCACATAGGTTTCATTTGTGTGTGGTGGGTTTTTGTATCGGAGGCTCTCTGTGAGAGTGACGTGTGCCGGGGTGACGCCATCCATCCAGGTGTTCGGGGGG
>JARK01001371.1:424691-450499 GCA_000688135.1 Ancylostoma ceylanicum
GGGGGGGGGGGGGGGAGTTGTGGATTTGAGCTCAGTCACGGGAAATTTTTCCAAAAAAAGAAATGGTTTGGATTCATTCAATTTATAGCGTCTCATTTGTCACGCTGTGAATACAAAACTTAGGAACACTACAAGTTCTGGCTGAGCAGCGACTGATTGAGATGAAGAAATACAGTAATCAAATTGATCTGTGCTATGTATTTTACAGAATACTAGGTGAGTGTCATCGTGCGGCGAAGTAAGGCGTCACCGTGCTAGTGTGATTGGCATACTGATTGAAGGGACCAATCACCTGGCAACGCCCCATTTTACCTCACGGTAATACAGACCCCAGAATACTAGGTCCGTGCAAAAGTTATGTCAAAATTCTTTCGTTGACTTTGTTTTTTCCACACTTTCTTTTACTGTGTAATTTATTGCATCGTTGGATTTTATCGGCAGCCAGCGTTCACAGGCGCAGTGGGCGTCGATGGCGGTGGTCCTTCCGCGGCGTCGAAAAGCACGCCGCGCGACCGCGCCGCTCGACCAGGAATCCCCTTCAGGACAACAAACTATGGGGTGTTCCTGATAGATAGTTAGTTCTCTTATTAGTAAACATCGAATGTGATGAGGAACTAGCGAGAAAACCCAGATTCGCCATTACGGCAACGATTCCATTGTGAGCGGCGCGGACGCGGAGCGTGCTTTTCGAGACAGTGGATGGGCCACCAGCATTGACGCCCACTGTACATTAGCTACCTTTTCCACGTAGAGTACTTCATCTCAGACATATGTAGAAAAAATATGAAAAAAAGGAAAAAAGGAAAACGAGAGAACTTAACGTATAATATTATGCAATTCTGGTTGATTTGATAAATGAGGAAAATTCAGGCAATATCTGGGTTAATTTTATCTCCGCCATCTCTGCAACAAAGCATTTCATTTTAAAATGAGGGAGCAGGTAAAAGAACTCCCAAAATTAACCAGTTTGGTTTTAAATTTGTCCACATGCCGCGAAAAAGAACTCCCTAAATTGACGAATTCGGTTCTAAATCTGTCCACATGGATCGTTGAGGTTACCCGGGATAAACGGGTTAACACCCCTCAAACTCACCCAGCGTTAACATGGGCGTCAACTAGTTTACCCTGGGTAATCTCATGATGCATGCGACCCTGCACGAATGTGCACACACACACTGGCACGTGCTCATCACATGCTTTGATGTGTCAAATACTCAGAGATCCATTTAATTTTACAAATTGCTAATACCCAACGCTAATACCTCTCTAGAGGTATGTTGAGTGGATTGCTATCACCTGACAGCCGTCTGCTAATCCACGCCAGTCTAAAAATCCACCATTTCCAAAGGCCAATCACTTTATTGCTGTATCCTATTCGTGTACATTCAATCCCACAGTATCTCTGGTGTTTCCTCGAGATCTGGCCTAAATCCTTCAATCCGTCGTCCATTTATGGTTTGAAACATATTTGTCTGATTGAGTTTCTCCCACTGAGACTGTGATTATCCCGCTTAAGCGGGCATCTAGTGAAGAGTTTCGAAAATCAAGGAAACATCATTTCTGTGATTCGTGGACCACTCTGTTTAAATTGCGAATTTCTCCTCCGGCGTCCTCCACCATCCAGGATTTAGGATTTTCAGGGACACCTGGATAGCGCAAGGAGTACAATCTTGGGATGGTTTCTCGACTTCTGCACTTTTAATACATATCTGTGCACCAGTGGCGGACGCAGAAAGTGAAAAGGAAAAAAATTGGGGTCTCCGCCGTTCTGGGGTGGAGCCGAATGAAAAATGAGATTAATAAAAATGTTAATTATAATGTTAAATATTTAAGAAAGAATATTTGAAAATGATAATAGAAGTAATTTCAAAAATTTGGCGACCTATTCTCGGGGGGAGGGGGGAACAAACCAACAGCACTGTGGCCGAGTTCAGTTTGTCATGGATAACTCATGATACATCTGAGTTTGGATGACTCACTAGGAGAACCCAGGGTAAACAAATCCCCAAACTTACCCATCGTCAACACTGGTGTGTGTATTTTTACCCTGGATAATCTCAAATATGCATCTACAATACTGCTCACGGAATGTCGAAAACCGACGGTCGCTCCGCGGAGTCACCGTCGCACACCGTCGCTTTGCCATAACTTCCTTAGAACTGCCCCAATCAAAGCGATTTGGTCACTATTTGATTTGTCTCAACGAGATCTTTCCGATGACTTACTGAATTTCGGGGTAAACTTCCCGTTTACTGGTTTTCCTCCAAGTAATCGATATATCGATCGATAGCGCGTAATGGATCGGATCAGCAGTAGCGGAAACACGTGTAATGAACTGGAACCGAAGCTCAAATCCGAATGCATCCACTAAATTGAGGCAAAAACTCACAAAATCAAGCAACATGAAGCAGAACTGGGCAAACTCCACGCTCTTGCGGAGACATTCAATTTTTTACGGCGTTGCTATTAAACCATGCTGCTGCCGCAGATCCAGCGGACTTGAGTAGGGGAGAACTTTAGGCCTGAGTACTTTTTGTCTACTTCACTCTCTGCAAGTGTGAGTCCTGTACGTCTACTGTTCCCGACACCACGCTCGCCCAAAGTTCAGACTTTTGTTGTGCTTTGTGAAAACCTCGATGTTGAGGGAGCTACAGGTCACTTGCGAGAACAGCTACCTACCTCCTATAAACGTACAAAAACAAGCACTACGTGGACTTCTAAAGAACACAGTAGACGTAGTTCTAGCTGTCTTCGTTTGTCAAGTAGGACTATGCTAATTTTGGCGGAAATTTAGCAGAAGGCGAAGACAGCCCCTCCGGTGGAGTACGGTAGCCGCTGCGCTAACGCGCTCTATCGCTAATGCGGTCTCGGGAGGAAAATCGCCTGGTACGTGACGTCACGAAGTTTGCACCGTGCGGGCATTGACACTTCTTCCCAGTGAATTTTCCAGGTTTTTCCTTTGTCACTCGGGTTCTCTCCTTGTGAAGTCACTGTCCTTCCTTGTACTAAGGTTTTAAGTGAGTAACATTGTAATTTTCATCAGTTAGGGCTGTCCTTTGGAAGTTTTCTCCTGGGTGGGTTTGTTTGTCCAAGAAATATCACTTTGACATTTAAATTAGGTTTTTATCACGCATTAAAAGCCCTTTTATATATCAATGTAGACGCGGAATGATATCATAAGTTTTACGCGTTGTTTTCCCCTAGTTCGCGACAGGAATTCCTCCTTTGCTGATCAGTCAGCTGATTCGTCCTTGGGTTCACCACCTTGCTGAAAACTGTTCATAGCCATCAAAACTGTTCCTATCAAAGCATCTCGTCCTTCTTCTCCTATTAGCTCCTACTTATTCAGTACACTATCCGTGCACGTTTCAATAACGCTGGGCTCGTTCGTATTCAACAGGAAATCGATAGGAAATAGAGAATGGTGAATATGCAGGCAACATCATAGAACGTACTATTGAACTTGCCCTTCGATGGGAGTTTGGGATTTCCGTTATTCATACTTCTAGGTACTTGACCATCGTTAGGATAGTATCAGCTCTTCCTGCTATTAATTTCCAATTTTTAATCAATAGACACCTTCTGAACGGCGACTGGGATATTCTTTAAAACCTCTGGGCGCAGTTATTCACAACTTGAGGACAAATCACTGTTTCCTTAGGAAAAATTGATGTGAACAAGGCTCGGACGCAACTTGCCGACCGCGATACGATCGTAGTCCTAGAAGTTGACACAATTTCGAAGGTTTCACTTGATTGATTGCGAAAGTCAAGGGCCAACATCCTTCATCCCTATCAGGAACCCTGTTGTAATGCAAAAATTTCCCACTGCACCATTCCCAGTGAGCATTCCTGCACTTGGTGTTGGTCTTTTAGTCATTTCAATACCAGCTGTGTAATCCGTTTCATTAAACACGGGAGTTGGGTGCGGATTAAAGAGGAAAATTAACGCGTAAAAAGATGCGATAGCCAGCGTGCAGCAAGAGTGAACTTGGGTGCTTACGGCTTAGCGTCGAAATCGTAATTCAATGCAAAAGTACTCAACTGCCTTTATTTCTGGGACAGAATGTAGAACTACAGTGAACTTTAAACGCCCGTAGACAAGCGGCGATACCGCGGCGTGGTGTTTTTGGGCAGAGACACTGGGGCTCTCCATGCTACAACATGGAGAGCCCCTGCGTCTCTGCCCAAGAACGCCGCGCCGCGGTTCCACCGCTTGTCTACGGCCGTTTGGAGTTCACTGTATATTGAGATTTCATGTTTGACAGTTGACATTTCACTCGGTGGACTCGAACCGGGTCTCAAAGTCTGTTTGGATCATTGAATCGGATTCGGAAGCATGGGCTTATAAAGACAGCATCTTCGAAATTCTCGACGTTGGTTTAACGTGACAATGGTGACAAATACCAATAGTGCATCACAAATGTCAAACGAACACAAAGAATGAGTACTTACCACCGAAGAAGTCATTTCAAAGTCATGTACAGAGTTGCTTTGCACGTGTCCACTCAGGGACGAATCTCTAGCTTACCGAAGCCCGTTCACGTGCACAAGCATGTATGACTTCCTCATTGCCGGACCCACAAATGTCAGGGTGAGGCAGAATTATACGCATGGGATTCAGCATTCTGTGCCAGATTTCTCGGGTTTCGCGCTAATTCAGTGCTTGATATGAGTTCTACGTCCCTCAAAACTCCGAAATCCAGTCAAATTTCAAACACATATAAACAGTGCCGGTCAGTCGTTCTGGTGTCACAGAACGCGCTCCGGCTGCTCTACCGCGCCTCACCACTTAAGCGGTGCGGCAGAACAGCTGAGAGCTTGCTGGTTCTGATGTTTTGCTCATTTTCCCACCGTTTTCAAATTAGATAGAAACAAAGACACAGAAAAACGAGTGAAGACATACTCAGACATTCTCCGAATTGACGCCCGCTGTCATTGAGGTCCAACCGCTAATGAGGACGGAGTTAGCGTGTCATTCGAATTGCTTTTCGACTTGTTGGATCGCTATTGGACTGCTACTCCATTTTTCTATAAGGACTGAATAGCAATTCAATACTCACCGAATTGCACCCGACAAGCAATTTTAGTGACACCCTAATCCCGCACATTTTAGCAACTGGAGCATCACCGACAAAGGGCTTGAATTCGGCGATTGTCTGAGTAAGCAAAACATCAATGCCGTCAACACCCAACAATCACGGCGCTCAGTTGCATTACCGCGCCGCACAAATGGTGCAGCGCGGTAGAGCGGATGGGCTGCTGTGACGCAGAAACGGTTATCTAGCACTGTTTTATTGACTGAATACTGATTTCAAGCATGGTCAAAAAAAATAGCCGATCTTCATACGACCTGCACTTCGGCTGGGTTCCTACCAACTCTTTCCCCGACAGTAATGACTTCCATTTACGAAATTCCCCCCCCCCCCCCCAGTTTATCGTCGCACGCTTGCCCGTTCATAAAGTAAATCTATTAATCATTGGCGACTATCACAGTCGAGGTTTTCACTAGTAGACATGCTCTTATTACTTCCAACGCAGTTATAAGGTATCATCGCCACCAATTTGTTCGCCTCATCTCATTTCCTTACACATTTCATCTCTTCATTTTGCGAGCAACCAGTAACTTTTTCATTCATTCCATTTCTGTTATGGCACTTTTCCCTGATGTTCCCTATTCTAAACCTAGTGTTATTCTTGTTTAAAGCCGCTCACGTGCATTACAGCTGCAGTGATTTTCAAACTCGTGACAAAAACTTATCGTGACTGAATTTCTAAAGATTTGTTTCTGCCATCTTTCGCGTGATAACACTTTTTCGCTTTTTTCTACTGCTTGCCATTGAAGCACTGGCTCTTAGCGGCTGGTTAATACACTCCTTTCGTCCACTTCTATTGGTTTTCCAGGACTTTGATGTCGGAGGGACCGAGCCAGCGGCTGAGAAGTCGTCCGCGTGGACGAGGAGAGAGTTTCTCCTTTTCACGGGGAGGCGACTCGTCTCCTTATGGTGCACATCGACTGACAAAGAAGCCGGCAAGCTTGTCATTAACCAATGAATGTGTGACCAACGTGGAGCCGGTGCTTCTCACTCAGAGATGGACGGTATGTTTTGGGTAACTCGGTTTTTACATTCCCTTTCATATCCCGTTTTCTTACTTTACATGTTTCAGGTAAATAATTTCTCTTCACTGTTAAAGCTATCACAACCTGGCTTATGTCTCAGAAGCAGTGTTTTCAAGTGAGTTTGAAGAGACTTTTCGTGAAATTTCGGTGCTTCATTGTCATTATCTTTCAGAGATCCGTCCATGCCTGATGCTTGCTGGCAGCTCTGCCTGTACCCTGGTGGAAAACGTCCAGAAAATGCCAATAATGTCTCCCTCTTCTTAAAGATGTCGGCTACATCGCCACTAAAGGAGGTTTGTTTTGTTTCCTTCTTTCTTTTTTTTTTTTTTTGAAATTTAAGAATCTTCTCAATCTGCTGCTTTCAGGTCATTGTAAAAGCTGAGTATCGCTTCTTTTTCTTGGACGAAGACGACGAAATCAAATTCAGCAACGTGAACATTGGTGATTTCCACGCAAAACCACCGAAAGGAGGACATTCTTGGGGTCTACGCAATATTCCGAGGCAGAAGGTTCGTTTTACTTTTCGGGCTTTTTTTTTGCTCGTCTACGGACACTTACCACCCGCGCGCGTAGCGTCAGGCCGTTGTGCCTTTTTGAACTTGGAGAAAAAGGACCAAACACGGTTCAAAATGTGCCCTAACTCACCTTAACACCTTATCAATTGTCTTAGATCAAAGGTGAACTGTTCGTTATGGGAAGAAGTCTGGGAGCAATTGTTTTCTATACACTGTCCTACCGGGGCCTGACGCGCGCGGGTGGTAAGTGTCCGATAATATTTTTTACACTCTGATTTGATGGAATCAAAGTCTTTTCTCTACGTAAAGTTGTGGGTATCCCCATACATCCTTTTTTCCATTGCATTCGCAAGCAGTGCTTTGCGACCGCGATACAGCACTGCCGCGGTGCGGTTTTGCTATGATATTCGCATATGTATATCCTGACATATACC
Organism: Ancylostoma ceylanicum; assembly: GCA_000688135.1. NCBI lineage: Eukaryota > Metazoa > Nematoda > Chromadorea > Rhabditida > Ancylostomatidae > Ancylostoma > Ancylostoma ceylanicum. The sequence goes on from JARK01001371.1 coordinate 431,761, forward strand.
ACGTGAGTTTCGGATGGATAGATCGGTCTAGGCGCTTTCAGTGGGTGTCAGAGTGTGTCAGAACTGTTAAAAACCGTGTTGTATTGCGGTCGCAAAATCGAGCAAGTAAACACCTAAAGTGGAAATGACCGGGCTGTGCTGTAACTCCAATCCCATCTTGATGTACTGCTGTCATTACCATAACTACACCTATTTTAGGTTCAAAATAGCATCCGTGCTGACCATTCGTTAGTGATTTCGTGCACCATAGAACTTTTGCCTGATGCGGGCCGCATTCCTTGCAGGAGAGTTGAACCAAATGCTTTGGTCATCACTGATATGGCGGAAGTGTCTCGTGCACACATGTCGAATGGTATGTCTCAATATATACAGTTAGCGTCGATGGAACTGCGTTTCGCGAACTACGGACTCGAGAAGCACGCAACGCGACCGCGCTGCTCGTGCTGGAACTGACCCCGTAGTGGCGAATCATATGGCTTGAAAAACTAGCTAACCCTCAGCAAAACCCAGTGATTTGCTAGCACGGCGGAGATTCTTCTAGTATGAGCGGCGCGGTTGCGGAGCGTGCTTTCTGCGTCCATGAAAAAAGCACCTCCATCGACTCCCTTAGTGCTTAAATTTTTGGATACGAATCTCACGTTTGTTCAACTTTTCTAGAACTTGCTATGTTTACTGGAATGGAATGCGCTCCCTATGCGGATTTGAATGTTGCTGTGGGGCCGAAAGATGACCGAATCGTCTATGCTGTGCACAAGTACAAGCTTGTTACTCATTCAGATGTGTTTCGTGCCATGCTTGATCATGATATGGAGGAAAGCAAGGTACTTTTCTGACACTGGATACCTTCGCATCTTTTTTTTTTCTAAATTTCTTTTCTCCATCAGACCAACACTATAACAATAGAGGAGTTCTCTCATTCCGCTGTGAAGATTATGCTGACCTTCATATATACTGGTGCAATTTCTCCTCACGAATTGGAGTTGGAGGTAGGTTTATCCATGAACTGCCAGCAATGTGCATCTTGGTCAAAGATTTTCCCATTTGGATGTATACATCTGCGTTTATTCAGGACGCCTCCGATGTAATGGTGCTAGCGGAGAAGTATAATATCCCAGCCCTTAAGACAATGTGTGAGCAGGATTTGATATCAAGGTATTTTCAGTGTATTTCTTTGCGTTTGCGCTCGTTCCCTTTTTCCTTAGGAGTAGACCGACATTCCTTTTTTTCTTCAGAGTATGCGCTGCAAATGTTGTTGATTGTATGGAGCTGGCGGACTATCATCAGGCCAGTCACTTATATGAGTACTGCCTGGATTTTGTGAGTTTGACATTGTTTTCTATTGATGTTCTGCTATTATTCATAGAGTGGGATCACTGTGATGCAAAATGAGGCGGTGACTTCCCGCCCTTTGGTGGGAATTCGTTCTCGCTCACATTCAAATTGTACTTATGCTTATGCAGTATAGTGGTTAAATCGCGCGCGAATGTGTGCAAGTCAACGAAAGGCGGGAACAGGGTTAGATTGAACCAATCGCTCGGTACTGATGCGCTCCTCTTTGCCTCATCAGGACCCAGATCACCATTCATATGTATGTGTGGCACTTCTTATTGAGTGTACGAAGTTGAATCTTCACCAACGGAAGTATCAGTGTCGACATGCCATGCCTCTTGTAGAAGGCTGCAGATGCGTTAGTATTGTGAAAATATTATTCACAATTATGATGATCACCTATCTGCGCACACATCTTAGTGAAAGCCTTGACCACAGCCCTTTTTTGTGTTGGGATCGTGACCAGTTTACGCCGGTCGCTTCTAGCGCGGGTGGTTTTCTTCTTCCGTGGCAGGATTGAGAGGCATATGTAACATGATCGCGCGTTCAAATGCATGGAGAACACCCTCTCTATTTTTCGAATTTCCCAATTTTTCACCCCTGAACATGAACTCTGTACCCCTTAAAATCCCGGCGAAATTTCAAGCACAAAGGTCCCCGTGAATGCTGCCATTGAAATTACGTACGGAAATCATGCATGTGCAGTGTCTATCCGTCCACGAATGCTTATGGAAATTGGCCGAATTCCTTGCTGGCGTTACTTATTTGTCGTGCTCTGCACTGTTCACAACTAGGAACTCTCCTAACTGTTTATGATGTACCTCATTAAACAAGGTGGTTGGAAAAACACCGGAGAAGAGAAGAAAAGAAAGCGAGGACTCAGTCTACTTCCAGAAACCTCCAAACTTTTCCAAGTTTTTGACTTTAAGGAAGAAAGTCTTGGGATAGGAAATCTATTTTGAAATGGACGAAGTAGGCGTGGGCTGAAATCTGGGTGAAATTCTGTTAGTTTTAGACCGCCATTAAGAGAGTTCTTCTCAGAGCAATTGCTCAAACATGAACATTTTGGCGTCAAAGGCAGCACTCAAGCAAAATTTCAATTTCGAAGTTGGTCGTTTACTAGTAATCGGTTGCTACAGGGTCATAACAGTATTTGGAGTATAAAAATTGCCACTTCTCTATAGAGATGTTGCCTTGGATATTAGGAATGAGTTCTATGGCCGTTAAAACTTTGGAATCAGGCGAATTCCCCGAAACGAAGAATTCCTGAGTGTTTCCTTTGAAGTAGCAAAAGCAGTGGCTCAATTATTCCTAATGGTTCAATCTCAATTTGTGTTTGAATTAAGCAACAGGTTATTGGTTCAATTTTCCAATTTAAATCCCAATCCAAGGGTTCAATTTCCATTGTGTCTCTATCTAACCCTTTGTCCGTCACTGTCATTGTAATGGTGTGAATGTAAACAGACTGAATGTTTCCAGTTGCTTGGAGGTCACTTCCTCCGTTCGTCTCCTTTGACCTTTCACTGATTGTAAAACAGCTCAAGAACTTCGGTTCTGTGGTCATTTGCTAGTTGTTTTGAACAGTGTTTTGTGGTGATACTTATTCGATCAAATGGACTGTTCTATCGACTTCAAAGTGCGGTGTTCAAAGGCACAAGGCAATGTCAATAAGAGGGATTAGAGTTCTTAAGTTTTTCCCCAAGAAACAAGTCGTTTTTATTACAGTGATCCAGTAGCTATGACTTTGAACTTTATGTTGTCTCACATCTTTGTGGGGACCTGCAAGTTAGCTGTATGCAGAGCGATCGATATTCGCGTATCCAGGGTGGTGTCGATCGCCAAGCGTATGGTTTCGTAGACGTGCGAAGAGACCGACAACGGAGCACTTGAGGGGAATTAGAAAGATAGCATTTAAAGTCCTTCGATTTAATGTAGGACTGTTGATTGATGTTGTTTTACGAACTTTTTTCCAAACTTCATGTTATTGAATTCTGATAGGTGTGAAGAAGTACTAGGTTTTCGCACGTGTTTTGTTCTACGCATGGTATTGTTCGTTGGTAGCACAATATAGAAATCAGACCACATAGGAAATGGACCTACTTTTTCGAAGGTTTTGTTCATGGACTAGCTGATTGATGACACATGGAAGAAATTAGTCCACATTTAGGGAAAAATTTCATTCTTATCGTCATTGCTGAGATTTGATGTAAGGAATGTTGATGTGCAGATGAATTCTCATACAGCCACAGAAATTTCAAAAAATGGTGTCCCAAATTCAGTCGTTCCTTGCTGGCTCCTCTTTTCCCTCTTATTCTTGCCGAGGCACCTATCTGGCGGCACCTGCATTCAAACTGATTTGAAAACTTTCGTGACATTTTGCTGATGTTAGGAAGCTGCCTCTCATAGAATGGAAAATAAGTTGACATGCAATCTCTGCTGGAATCCTTCTCCATCCATCACAGTTCCGCACGCGGAGGATGGGGAGAGTTTGGAAGGGAGAGAGCGTAGGAAAAGGCGTGGCCCCGCCAGTTTGAGGAATCGGTTGGAAAATAAAAATAACAAAAGCATCAATCATAATATTAGGTAATTAATAGTGACTACTCGAACATGTTTAAGAAGGCCATTAAAATAAATTAATGCAAGGTTTTTAATAAAGTAATTTGGAATATTCGACTATCAGTTCTCGAGGAAAGCCCCCCCCCCCCTCCTGCGGGCGCCGCTGCTCCACCATTAAATGATAATTTACATTTATTTCTGTGATTTTCATCAAAGAAAGAAATTGGTTGTCATCATAAATACTTGCTTCTGCTATTGCATCTCGAGTAATTGGGCTTAGCATATATTATCCTAGAATGCTCCTCCATATGAAGTTTTTTATCTCACGAAACAAAAGTTATAATGGAGAGCCTAATTGCCCTAATAATTCGGAAAACACAAGGAATGCAAGGACACCCTAGCCATGTCCTTTAATTATTCTGACCTAATGTAATCACAGCTACTTCGAAATTAACTTCTTCGAAGGATACTCCAAAGAATGCATTTTTCGGCAACGAGAATAAATGCCCAGAAGTTTCGGCTCCGATTTTCTGTTATCTTATACGTTTTAGAGCGTATTTTCAATTAAAAAAACATGTCGAATGCGACGCTGCGGAAAGTGTGAGTCTGGTGCTGAAGAAACTTATAGCCATCTGTGCATATGCATCGATTCCGTTCCTTTTCTCACTGTTAAAATTTTTCAGATGAATGCGAATAGGTGCGACACGCTGAATACCGAGTCGTGGTCTGCGTTGAAAGAGAGAAACCCAAGACTTAGCAGTTCCATCATGGAGCGTATGATCCGCTCGGATCACAGCAACTCTCCACCAGTTAAGAAGAGTCGTTTATAGTGAGGAAATTCAGAACTTTTGAGGTTTGTATGTAATGTGTATTTCATTTCATTTTTGAAGCTGTCGTGGTGCTGTAATGTGATTTTTTTTCGACTACAATCGCATGATTTTCTCTCATACTGTTGTCTCTCAAGGAGTTTTGTTGTCATCATATTACTTCCTCATCAAACCAAACTGTATAGGAGAATTCGAACTTCTCATCACCGTACATCTGGACTATTCTCATGTTTCTTCTCTGCCTCATTGTGCTCGCTTATTATTCAGTAGCTGTTTGTGTTGCGAGACAAACATTAGGGTCGGTGATGTTAACGGGTTGATATTTCTGTATATGGCTTCATAATTAGTAATGCCTTCTTCTGAATTGTCATGTTATCCTTTGAGTTTCCTTTTAGAACACCAAATTGTTCAATTGATTGTATGGAAATGTTTTAGTTCTTTCTGATATGTGTTTTTTGGATTTTCTTGTAGGGTTTTGCCGTTTTCTGACGCATACTATCGACTCATATTAGATACTGTTCTTTTTATTTGCGCTTGGGTAGTAGCTTTAGTAATTCATTCAATGCAAACTTATTTTCTTTCCAATCTGCGGTTGCCGCGATGTATATAGGCACAATATGGAAGCCTGTGTTTGTTTCTGATTGCTGAAATAAAGATATAGATTCTCATTTTTGGAGTCTTGACATCGTTAGGGCCGAAGATACCCATAAATGTATGCTGGAACGATAAAAGTTGTGGAATCATCTAGACCACTGCGTCGAACCTGAAGAGGGCGGTGCTTCCGAGCTCTGTGATTGGCTGGTTTATTCTACTCACCAATCATAGATTTCTCCCGCACAAACCATCTCAGACATAATGCTTCAATTCCGGTCGTTTTTTCTGTTTTTTTTTTTTTGTCCTATTCGGTTGTTTTGCTAACATCCTGTGGAGCATTATATCTGGGATGGTCTGTGTCGTGGAGATCTCCGATGGGTCAGTAAAATAAATCGGCCAATCACAAAGCTCGAAAGCACCGCCCTTCTCATATTCAATGTTTCACGCCCCTGATATATAGTTGTGTTTTTATTTGGCGTCGAATTGAAAAGGTAGAATGGTTTTCGCTGCAGTGTTTTAGTTTTTCTTCAAAAAGTTTGGAATTTTGGGTTATGATTTAACCACTTAATAGCAAATTTAAGGAAAGTAATCGCTTCAATTTTCAATTCTACTGCTTTTATTACAGCAAAAATGGGGCGTATGGATGTAGAAAAACTTCGTTACCTCGAAAGAGAAGATTTTCGAGTTCTTATTGCGGTAAGTTTTGTTTTTTTTTTTTACTAGAATAGTTGCTGGGCATTATTCAGTCGCCCTCAATCATCTGTGCATCACACAGCACCGCCCGTCCGCTGCGCCGCGCCTACCACGGATTATGATGCGTAAGTGATGCGGCATGGCACGGCTCAGCAGACGGGTGGTGCTTTATGATGCAAGGATGATTGGGAGCGACTGTGGATTGTGATTTAGAGATTGGCAAAATATAGCATCAAAGTGTAATGCAGCGCATGTTTCATACCACTTTCAGAGTGTTTTCGAGCAGTGAATAAGTTTTTCCCTTCTTATTCTTGTGCCTTTATTAAACCTACATAACTACCTAACTAAGTAGAGGAAGTGCTACCGAGTAACTTGCTTCTTGATGGTGTATCGTTGACCAGAATCTTTTTTATTTCACTTACCTCCAGGGAGTGGTAAGCGCAATGAGCTCGCCTTGTTTAGTTAGTGGTCGTCCTCGTAATCCTCTTATTTCGTAAAGTGGTGTCGAAAGCTTTTGAAAGAATGAGGATTCATCTAACTTCTAGCCAGAAACATATTCATGAAGGTACTGGATCTGTATAGTTGCTAGCCAGGCTTTATTAACTGAAATTACCCCCCCCCCCCTCCATTCGTTACAGTCAGTTTTAAATACAACGACAGTTGAGCATTTGTGCATACTGCCTGCCTTTCTCGCCATCTGTACTCGCTGGGCACCTTCCCACGTTTTTTTTTCGGTTTTTTTTGGTCTCTCCAACTATCTTTCTTAGGGAAACCGAACATAAGAAAGTACAACCATAAAGCCCATAGCCACTTTGGTCTTGGTCTCATTATAGCACAAATGTCTTGGAATTCGTTTTCAGGTTGAAATGGGAATGAAAAATCACGAGGTCGTTCCGCTACCACTCATATCTGCTATAGCTGGTATCCATAGAGGAGCCGTAGCTCGCATGCTGTCTGATCTCTGCAAACATGGGCTTGTGGCTTTCGAAAGGAGTAAAAAGTGTCAGTTTTTTTCATCTTTATCCTATTTTCTTTCTCTTTTTTATGCTGATGGTTTGAACCTGAAGTCGTGGTGGATTTGAGAATTGATATTATACGTTGTACAATGTTTATTTCTTCACGTATTCTATCCTTAACAAAATCTTTTTACCACTTTGGATTTCTGAAGCTCTAGATTTGCATTCAACTCAATTTCTTACAACTCTTTCAGTCGATGGATACCGTCTTACTGTTCTTGGATACGATTTTCTGGCATTGAAAGCACTATGCACTCGTAATGTTGTTGGTAGTGTAGGAAATCAGATAGGCGTCGGAAAGGAATCGGACGTGTACGTTGGAGGCGACCCTGAGCGAAATGTATGTTCTCTCCAATTCGCTTTCTTTATGGCACATCTTTTTCTGTCTGGTGTCTCTCCAATTGTCTCTCTCAATGAAACAGACCATGCAAAGGGGAACGATTCCTGAGTTTAGCCTCGTACACTGGTATTTTTATTATGATGATTGCGTTGCAGGACCTGTGTCTGAAATTTCATCGTCTTGGTCGTACATCTTTCCGAAGAATCAAGGAGAAGAGAGACTATCATCGAAAACGGCACGCAGCATCGTGGTTGTATCTGAGTAGGCTCGCTGCAGCAAAGGTGATTTTCTACATTTCTTTTTTAAATTCTTTTTGAAGTTAATTGCGGTACTTTTTTTAACCATTGGGTTTATTGGGATTATCTTTGAATATAGCGTTTTCCCTTGGCAGTAATTGCGGTACTTTTTTAACCATTGGGTTTATTGGGGTTATCTTTGAATATAGTGTTTTCTCTTGGTAGTTTTCTACGTTTGCTAAACATCTTATAAGCGATTTTTTTAAAGGAATTCGCCTTCTTGAAAGCGTTGGCGGATCGCGGTTTCCCGGTTCCTCGTCCGGTTGATGTGTGTCGTCACCTAGTTGTAATGGGCCTGATAGAGGGAGACACTCTGTGTCATGTTGATCATGTGGAAGATGTGGGAGCACTCTATGATAGGTAAACTTTTTCTCAGTAACCAATTATCGATTCCTTGTTGTTTTTTTAAAATTTCCATGTTCTTTCTTCCTTGAACCTGGGCATTCCGTAAAATAGTTTTATCTTGTGTTCAGCCTGGCCAGGTTGACCAGGCAAAATATAATCATATACATCCACTAACAACCTGGTCATGCTGAACACAATACAAAACTATTTCACGCTTTTTTGCTGTTTTTTTTTTCATAGATATTCCTTTGTTTCTCGCAGCTAGGCATTTTAGACTGATGTCACTCATAGTGAAATTTGGACGACATGGATTGATCCATGGAGATTTCAATGAATTCAATTTGATGTTGCTGGAGGTGGGTAAACGTTTTTGTGAAGCTTCTTGCTATCGATTCCAAGCGCCAGCTGATCCATCACACATCCATGCCATAATTATTTAGATATGTTCTTTTTTTGCATTTCTTCCAAGACGTCATGAAACTGAGTGAAAGGTTTTCGTGTTTCAGGGTGAACAAGTAGTAGTTATTGATTTCCCACAAATGGTTTCCATGGATCATCCAAACGCTCAGTTTTACTTTGAAAGGGATGTTGAGTGTATTCGAACATTCTTCCGGTGAGAAAGAGATTTTCTTTCCTTCTCTTTTCATTTGTCCATGAGTCTCTTGGAAATTTTGGCATTCAGACGTAAATTCAACTACGACAGTGACGATTACCCAAAATACTCCGAAGTGGTCCGCAAGTACAACTTAGATGTTGAGTTGGAAGCAAGTGGATTCACGAAGCAAATGCAGATCGATTTGAACAAGGTAGTCATTTTTTCTCCACCAAATTTTCCAGGTTTTAGCCACGGCTATTTGTTTAGGCTTATGCTAGTGGAGATTTTCAAGCACACTGTGATAACGGACAAGGGAAGGATTTTGTAGATTCGGATGAAGATGAGGATGACGAGGAGGAAGAGGATGAGGTAGTAGAGTCTCCTTTCTTCTTTGTTCTTTTTGAAGCTGCAATTTATCCATCGACTAGGTGACAGATGGTGGTGATGAATCGGAAAGTGAGTGCAGTACAATTCAAGAAGAGGATGAAGACAAAGATAAGGAAGAAATGCGTCAAGAGGAGAAGTTACGAGAAAATGAGGTTCGAATGCGTGTTTTTTTTTTTCGGTTTTTTCCTCTGCTTCCAGACAATGACTCTAGTTTTTATTTTCTCAGTACTTACATGGTTTTGAAGTTTGTTTCAGGCAAAGCTCTTATCGCAGTCCGAACGTTTTACCAACTGGCTAGGAGAAGCAACAACTCAACTGGAACAATTAGTTGTGGAGGAAGCAGGTTCTACTGGTGATGAGTGTCCACTGCTGGTTCATCTACGGGAAGTAGAGCGACAGACTGAACATCGAGAAGAGCGCGAACCCTACATTCGTGCACGGGAAGAGCTGGATCGGATAGAGGCAGAGACCGCTGAGATGCCTGAGACGACCGAGGTTGAGGTATTCAAGATTTCTAAATGAATTTGTTTTGAAACTCCTTGAAATTTCAAAATCTTAGGAATCGCATTCCCAACACCGACATAGGAAAGTACGAGGAGCCGGTTCTACAATGTCAACAACGTCAACCATTCCACCTGAGGAGATCAAAAGAAGGGTTGCTCTGGAAAAGATGCGTAACAAAGAGAAGGTCAGGGCTATGTTTGTTACGTTTTCCAGCTGATTTTAACAACATTTAGTCTTTCTTCATTTAAACCATTGTGGATATATGAGATCTGCAATCAGTTAGTTGTTCTATACCGTTCGCACCAGTGCTGAAGACTTGAAAATTCCTATTTGCTATAACTTACTCTAGAAAATTCCTTGTTTTGATCATTTATACCGACGCATTCCTTCAACGCTTTGATGTCCTCGACGTTGGAGACCGTATACAAGCTTTTCCCTCCGTCTTCTGTGAAAATACCCTTGTTTTGAAGTCGTTGGTAGCTAATTCTTAGCTTAAGAGGCAAGCTGTCGTTATAGTCTTCGAAGAGCATAGCGCCTAGCATAGTCATTGACCTGATGACTCCGATTTTGATACGTATTGATTGTGGGCGTGCACTTACCCATATCGGACACCCACAGTCAATACGTATCCAAAATGAAGTCGCCGAGACGGTATCGATAACATACAGTTAACTGCAAACGGCGGCCCTAGACATGGGGTGAGACCGCGGTGCGGGCACTCTGGTTGTCTGCTGCACCGAGGCAGCGGGCCTGCTGGGCAGAGACACGGAGGAAAACCGATACGTCGTGATTTCCCGGTGCCTTGAGAGGTGCAGCAGACAACCAGAGTGCCCGCGCCGCGGTCCCGCCCCTTGTCTACGACCGTTTGGAGTTTGCTGTATGTTATAATCGTAGAGGAGTCTTCCAGCAGCTTCACCATACTTTGTCCAAATCTTAGGAAAGTATCTTAAGCTTTTTTAAATGAAATGTATTCGACCCAGACGCAATTTTTATATTTTAGAACAGTAAGAATTTCGAGTGTTCTATTTTTCCTGGGAGCAAACTTCAAAAGAGTTTCGATCAGAGTTTAGGCCTTGGACCACTTGAACTTACTCCAGCCCCTACCGAGGAGCCTTGGGAGTGGTTATCCTTTAACGGATACCTGTCTAGGAGATAAGAGGCAGAACAGGGAAGATAGAGAATTTCCATTTTTCAAACTAAAAATTCGACTTTCAGACGAAACTCCGCGTCAAAGGTAAACAGAGCGCAGTTCAACGTGGGCGCAAGGATAATCGATGCACGATAAAAGAGTACAAAGGATGGATATGAGCATTGCAGTCGTGTTTCATGGTTTGATTGTTGACTTTTCGGATTCGATTCTATAGTTTGCGGCTTGATTGATATCAGATGCGAATGTCGCCGTTGTATACTGGCGAAGCTCACTTTGCATATGCTTGCAATTTTCATAGATTTCCATATTATTGAGCTGTTATGGTTGAACTGTGTTGCATGCTTTGGGTGTGAGCCCTCTGCCAAACTTTTATTTTGGATTGTTGACGGTGGATAATCCGTTGGTTTCGTCAACACCATCATTATACTTTGCTCTGATGTCAGGCGATTTGGTTTTTGGTCTTAGTGTCTGTCTGTCTAGATACGAGAAAAAACGCGTCGGCCTTCCCATGATTCGTTTTCTCAGAGATTTGTTGTTAGATAGGATGGGAGGATATCCCCCCCCCCCCCTCAAGCGTCACTGATGTCCCAATATCTTAGCCTCATCCTTCGTCCTGGTGAACTAGGCTTGTTCTACAACGGTGTGCCTTTCACTGTTTTGTTTCTGTTATGCATATAGTGGTTTTCTGTTGTTTGTTGAGCATGGTACATAAATAATTGAAAATCTTATGTCAATCCACACCAATTTTACTCAGAGTTCTGTTTCTCTTCGATATGTGAACATTGTGTTTGAAGGAAATTTGGTTAGGTTCACGGAAGCACTTGACAAAAATCGGGTTTCAGGTGTGTTTAACCAGGGATTAGCCACAGTATGAAGGTAAGCAAGAATTGTGTGATTGATTTGTACAAAATGTTGCGCAAGATACGGACTGAGGTATTGATAAATGAGAGGATTCGTTGGCTGAAACCGTGGTTTCTACATAGAAGTTTAGATAGCAGTTACTGCTGATACATCTGTCTCATAACCGACAGTAGTATATTGGCGCGTAAACTTGCAATTTATGTCAGTGGTTTTTCATCTTCACATTACACAACACCGCTCATCTGCTATGCCGTGCCGCATGACCTAAGCGGCGCAGTAGAGCAGCTGAGCGCTGTGGTTGTCAGTAATGGTGTTTTGTTTACTTTTTTCCTTGTATATATGTTTGTTTCCGTTTCGACAACGGTGAAAAACATGAGCAGCGGCAACGACAGCATCCAACTACCTGTCGCGCCGCATGGGTGATGCGGTGCTGCAGAGCATGGGCATTATTCTGTGATGCAAGAATTAACTCGGTTTTTTTCTCTAATCCTTCTTGGGTTATCATTTCCAGGATATTATCCCGGTGAAATGCACTATACTACAGTCCGTAAAAAAACCGGCAGACACGCATCCGGCGGGAAGGGTGATCGCGCACGCGCGTGTCGCAGTCAGTGTCCGAGCGGCAACCTGAGGTCCCATGGAACCGGGGCGTCTCCGGAAAACTGGTGATCTCCGATATCGACCGCGACGCGCGCCCGGCGGGTGGTTGCCAATCTTTTACAGAGTGGGGCTATCCTTTAATTGCTTGCTTTTTTCATTTATAGCCCAGTGTTTCCAGCCATTCCCATTCTTTTAATTTTCCTTTTCTGAGACTTCTAGGCATTAAGCCTGTGCAAATATTGTTCTAACCTCTGGAATCATGGCAGCAGTTGGTTTTCCCTTGTTGTAGAACTTCTACGAACTTGGTTTACATATCTGTTCAACAAGTGGCCATGCTAAGGCGGAGGCCCTAATTTGTTCCCTGTTTAAAAGTTCAAATGTAGGGCGAGCATACATAGTGCAGTTTCATGATTGATCGTTGCCACCCAGGGATTATGACAACCAATTAGTCGTTGTTCTCCGTTCATTTTTGTCGGTGTCGAGTCCATCGGACAACTCTACAGTTTCCAAAAGTGTTGGTAATGTCAGCTTTAGGCGTTACTGGCGTAAAGAATGTGAGGGCATTCCCACGTTCATTGCCCATAATTACCCATACTCGCTATTTCCATGTTCTTTCAAATGGTTAAGGCTCATTGGTTCAGTTCGATAGTTATCCATTTATCACACAAATAAATGGGCTACTCCCAGTTTTCGCTGATAATGGAACAAAACTAGCCACTTTAAAGGCGGCAAGCAGGTATCGTTGACTGTAAAAGACCGGAGGAACCGGTCTTTGTTTATCTTAGTCATATAACATAGTGGACAAGCACTCCACAACATTCACCGCAAGGCCAAGAAAAAACCGAGTGGACGTTGTGGTCGGGGCGTTTATCAATGACACTGATCGCAATGTCCTTGATAAGTGGAATGAACCCAGGGGAAACGAACGCTATCGTTATCTTTGCCTGCCTTGGTTACTGGTGACTAGTGCCGTCTTTTTGTGGCATTCAGTGAACAGCCCTACTTATTTATGTTTTACATTGTTTGATTATATTCGTATTTCATGGTCTTGTATATTGTAGTTTTTTTTAGAAATTATGAAAACAGGTTAGATTTACTAGTTTTTTTTCTCGCGTTAGACGAATTGTTCGAAACCGGTCATTCTCTCATATGGATGACAGCGGATGGACTGTGAGGATCAAAATCATGCACTTTTACCGCCCTAGTAAATTTTATTGTTTTTGTGTATTTCAACACCCTCAATAGTGACCAAAAACTTAGTTTTGATTGGATAAATCTCTATAGAAACTCACATAGTACAGGGACGGCGGATATCATGACCTTTTTGCATGGTGATATCGATCCCCTTCTGGTTTAGCTCCCCACTCACTCTGAAAACTAGTGTTTGCAGTTTTTGAAGGAGATTAGCACTTTCTTGCAAAATACATAGCAGATTTATGACCAGTATGTACGTTTAAACTTGCTGAGGGGGAGGTTGGGGCCGGGTTCACTGTCCATGGTAACTCGGATGAACCTAACAGAAAACGAACGATACCGTTATCTTTGTCTCTTCTAGCTTAGCTATTTCAATAAGTTTGTGCGGCTATTTCGATACTAGTCAATGAGGAGCTAAATGATATAGCAGACTCCACTGATTTGGATTCATTCGTCGCGCCACTACAGAATCAATCGAAACGAGAGCGGTGAAGTTAGCGGAATGTGTTGCTCCGCAGACAGCCTGAGTGACAAGACCTACTGTGAACACCAAACGGCCGTATACAAGCGCTGGGACCGCGGCGCAGCGTTCTTGGGCAGAGACACAGGGGCTCTGCATGCTGGAAAATGGAGAGCCCCTGTGTCTCTGCCTAAGAACGCCACGCCGCGATCCCGCCGCTTGTCTGCGGCCGTTTGGAGTTCACTGTATGTAGTGCGACGTGCACAAGCTGTTTCGAACCACTGGAGTCTCCTATTTACGAGTCAGCTACAGTCGATTCGTTTTGACAGTGCGTTTGCCGTGATAGCGCCTCTGCTGGCATTGGGGCACGCCGTCGCTCAAACAGCTGACCCACGGCCAATTCGATGTTTTCGGTAAGTTTTATTGCTTGTTTCCTCTTGTAGTTGTTCTTTCTCAGTTCTCAGAACAACGGTAGAAAGAAACAAGCGATAAAACTCAATGGAAACGCCGAACTGATCGGAGATCAGCGGTTGGGGTGGCCGCGCCGAGTTACCCAATGCCAACGGAGCCACTGTCACGACAAACGCACTGTCGATACTAATCGACTGTATGCCATCACTGATTGACACCAAATGCATGATATTATCTGTTGGAAATTTCCTTACACAAAATGGATATGAATACTGTTAATTGCACTTGTTTTTTCAGCAAGACATGGCCCAAGGGAACGCCTCTATACCGGACGACTTTGAGGTGTGCGATTTGAGTGTTTATTTGAATCTAATTTTCTGTTGTTATTGCTAATGTTTTGTTTCTCCGAAGGAGACATAGCCCTAAAAATTTCACATGACCTTGAGATTGCTCATCAAAACGACGATACAGGTTTAACGTTTTATTAAACCTGCACCTTACAGATAGAATTCTGATCTATTATTTATAATATTCGCTTTTTGAATTGTACAGGGTCATGTGTAATATTTTTAGATGCCAATTAGTGCGTTCGACATTCCACGCTGTTATCAAGGCGACCTTTCCGCGGTTGTCATAACGGAAGGACTTGTTCGCGATCGTGTCAGACGGCTTGCAAAAGGTATTTTTCTTGATTTATCTATGCTGACAACCGTTCCCATATATTTATCGTTCAGACATCCATGAGGCTATAGGTGACAGTCAACTATCTTTGCTTTGTGTGCTCAAAGGTTCCTACAAGTTTTTCAATGCACTGGTATGACACCTTTAGTTTTCCCTTGAAATTTACGGCCATTCTGAACAAGGGTGATTATTTAAGGTAGACGAGCTGTCAAATGCCCGATGGTCATGCAAAGAGCCTATGACTGTAGATTTTATACGTTGCAAAAGCTATGAGGATGACAACAGTTCAGGAACAGTTCAAATCATTGGAATGAGTAACCTCGAAGAGCTTCGTGGAAAGAATGTCTTGGTCAGTTTTATTGAGAATCATTTCTTTTGGTTGTGATTGCATGAATTTACTGGAATTTTTGTATTCTGCATGAGGATGCGATTTCCAAAAATTGAAAAAATCGTATCATGATCGTCGTCACTTTGAAAATGTCGCACCTCGTTCATCATGCTTGCTTGAGACATGAAAATATCTTCTCTGGATCTATTCACTGCGCCTATTTCTCGAAATGTCTTGTAAGTGATGAAAACCCCATCTTATCAGCTGTTTTAGGAAGTTTCTAGAATGGATCCAATAGAAAAGAACCTTCCACTGAGAAGAAAAAAAAACTTTGTGTCCTACTCTTCGCGAAATCGTGGTCATCTTTTAGTTCACATTTTGTACAGTCCGCTTAAAATGTGATGACAGCTAAGTAGTTTCACCCCGCTTTCTCGAGTTACTGCACATTCTCACGCGTTCTTTCTCTGGCGTCTCTCGAAATATCATCCTCAGTGAAACGGGTAATACTCAGTTTTTCAAAATTGAAGCAGTCACAGGAGAATGTCTGAAAATTGTTGTCTTATGAGTTTAAATAAGGTCATGGTGTGCAAACGGCTGCTAGGCCGCACCATTGGTCGGGAAACAAGGTTTAAGAGTGAAGCCTGTGATTGGTAGGCCATGTTCCGACGGCGAACACCTTAAATAATGCACTTTTCTCTGCGCTTTTCATTATTTGCAATGAGAAAGTCTTAATCCTTTAGATCCATTTCGGAAATTTCCGAACAACATAAGCGGAACAACTGGTAATACATGAAACATATGAAAATGAAGTAGAATTCTGCCTTAGATCGAAAATCTTATGTCTTTTTTAAAGGCAGCACACACGGAAATCCTCACCTTCGAGGTGAGTCGTTCTCCGTGTGGTCGGCTGCCAGACAGTCACAATGGTAACTTAAACACAGAAAAAAGCGCCCTATCTGTGGAGATACTGCCGTGGACACAGAGCCTAGCGTGGCCATTTTGGTGTCCGCCACGCCAGTTAACGGTATTGATTTGGCATGCTACGAGTGGTCTAGCTTAATGTATCATGTTGTATAAGGAATATTGTACAATGTAGGGCATGGAGTGCGCACCATCCACAAGAACTCGTGACGATCCGCGCGTATACCCTCAGCGGAAAACTCGTCCGCGCTGTGGACGCATGGGAAACGGCGCCTTCATTTCTCGTCTTCCGGCGTGATCCACGCTGTTTCATCACTGCCTATGAGTTCATCGTCCCTGAAAATCTTGAAATTCAGCGAAATCTCCAACACAAAAATTTCCGTGGGTGCTGCCTTTAAAGTATTGCCATGAGTGGTACTTTTGGTGCTAGGGTAAGGTCGAAAGAACTTTGGATTTGCCAGATTCTTTTTTTGCTAGTGTAACCCGCTACTCTTTTTCGAGCATTACCTTTTTACAGCATGAACCCTGCTTTTTCTCCCATATGTTTCCAGTCTTAAAAAATTAAGAACCTCACTCATTCTATATGAATTAATAAAGGCTCATTTAGGTTGTAGACGACATAGTAGACACCGGCCTCACGTTATCGAAGCTGCTCCACACGTTGGAACAGTATGGTGAGTTTCGGATTACTACTACCCTTATCTTTTGTTCTAGTAGCTGTAAAAATCCGTTTGTTAACTGTAATTTGGAATGTAATTTTTGAGGTACGAAAAGAGTATGGACTGCCTTATTACTTTCTAAACGTGTACCACGAAAGATTGATGTTGCGGAAGACTTCGTTGCTTTTTACATCCCCGATAAGGTATCAGAGAAACTTCCTCCAGTCAGATATGAGAACATAATTCTTTTCTTTCAGTTCATTGTTGGGTATGGTCTCGACTACAATCAAAAATTCCGCGACCTCAACCATATATGTGTGATGAGCCCCGCTGGAGTTGAAAAATACAAGAACAGCTGATTCCTTTCTATTAACATACTAACTTTTTGATCATAATCTAAAAGACGTGTTGTTGAGAGATTTTGTTATTTTTATCAGCGGAGCTTTCTATTTTCTCACATTGTCAGTTGCAATAGATAGAGCAGCCCTGTAGAGTCTCTAGAGGTGCAATCGTTTTAATGTGATAGTGATATCAATAAAGTAATTTAGATCGCTGGGAACCATAATGTAGAAATAAGAGAGGTAATGGAGGAATCAAACTTGAAATAATGGGAGATATTGAAGTAAACATTGAAAATGATCAGGGATGAGCGGATTATTCATATCCGGTGATCCGTTCAGCCGTTAGCCGTTTTGGCTTATCCGTTATGCGGGCCTTTAGCACCGCATAACTGTCCGGATTAGACCGAAAGCGATTACCTTCGAAGATGGTCGCCGTTTGTGGAAGGCGTTTTGGACCAAGTATTCCAGCGTTTTTCAGTGAGGTCTCATTAGTACTTCAGATTTTGGAGGGAATAAATTATTCAGTTATCCGGTCATTTTTGGCCTATCCGTTGTCCGAACCGTTATCGAGGTCCTGGACAATCTCGCATCCGCTCGTCCCTGGTGTAGATCAATGTACTGGTACTGTGTATTTAGAGCTCTAGAATCAGTGGGAATATCCTTTTACTTATTCAAAAGTGGCACCCATACAAACATTTTGTTCTTTTACACTTGTCGCGACTATACAACAGGCTGTCACGTGGCGCGTCGTTGAGCTGGCTGTACACATAAGCGCGATTCACACTTCTGGCAGCAATATTTGCGAAGGCAAGTAATTATCCTATTTCCTTTCACAGGTTGTGATATACTACCATTGCTTCGTGCGTACAACAGTAGTTGAACACAAGGAATAACCGCTTGCCTGCGGAGATACTGCCGTGGACACGGATGCGAGCGTGGCCATTTTGGTTTCCGCACGCCAGCTAACGCTATTGATTTGGTATGCTACGAGAGGTCTAGCCCAATGTATCATGTAGTATATGGAAAAGTGTACAGTGTAGTGTATGGAATGCGCACCATCCACAGGATTTCGTGACGGTACGCGCGTATACCCTCAGTGGAAAACTCGTCCGCGCTGTGAACGCATGGAAAACGGTGCCTCCATTTCTAGTCTTCCGGCGTGTTTCACGCTGTTTCATCACTGCCTATGAGTTCACCCTCCTTGAAAACCTCAAAATTCAGCGAAATCTCCAACACAAAAATTTCCATGCGTGCTGCCTTTAACACTTTATAACGCTATGCAATACTAACGAGTGAAAGTAGGGTATAAAATCTCGAAGAAGAAAGCATTGCTGCTGCGCCGCATTGATCAAAAACGCTCTACGCCTAAGCCTTAGCGGTTAGGCAGGGCAAACTGCTTTGAATGAGGTACTTATTGTTAGATCTAATGGCTACAATGAATCCATCCAACCTTGCTAACAGTGAACCCCAAACGACCGTAGAGAAGGGGCAGGACCGCTGCGCGGGCGCTCTGGTTGTCTGCTGCACCGAGCCAGCGGGCCTGCTGGGTAGAGACGGAGTAAAAGCGACACGTCGTGTTTTCGCGCCGCCCCGGGTGCTGCAGCAGAGTACCAGTGTGCCCGCGCCGCAGTCCCCCCCCCCCCCCCCCCCC
>JARK01001371.1:464314-488173 GCA_000688135.1 Ancylostoma ceylanicum
GGGGGGGGGGGGACGGGGAGGAGGCCCCCAGAATGGGCCGCCGCATTTTCGAATTTACTTCACAAAATAAATAAAAACTTTGTATTAGTATGTTTCTAATTGTTTATTTTTATTATTATTTTTTAAAATAATAGTTTTTGTTAATCATTTATTATTATAATTAATGTTTTTATTAATTTTATTTCCTGTCCGAGTCCCTAAAACGGCGGGGACCCCAATTTTTTCTTACCCCCCCTTCAGCCCATTTCCTGCGTCCGCCATAAGGAGAAGGATAGGACCAGTCGCATCGCTGACTCAGCTCAGACGCACACGTTCGCGGTCTCGCGGCGGCCGCGCGTTGTTTTCATTAAAGATTTCGTGCCGCGTTGATCGATCCTCATGGAAATTTCTTCGCGAATGGATGCGTGCGTCTCACTAGCATAAATTGCCTATTCTCCTGCTATCCTTTCTCACATGGTCGAAGGTGTGACACGCTCACGCATCTACTATAAGTTGTCCTAGCCATCGTCCCTCATGCCCGCAGTCTCTTTGATAGTCTTGTATAAGGAAGGTTTGTATAAGTCTTGTATAAGGAAGGAGATGCCGCTAGGGTTTTTACTCTGGGCTGCGTTCGTGCAACACGGTTATCAGAGTCCCTTTCCGGGCATCTATTGTAGAAACGATTTCCTTTAGAATTTGCAGCCTCTTCAAACAATTTCGGACTTTGGCTGAGTAATGGACTAATATGAGCGGTTCCCGAAATCTGTCCAATCACAGTGAACTATGAGAATCAGAGAAGCTATTGCATTTTACTGCTCTCTCAAGAGTTGTGCTTAGAGCCGTGGCTGGGCTGTGCCACACAGTTTGGAGACGTTTATGAATGTCGCCAATAAAGATGCTGTATTTTGAATGGATGTAATCCACAAAACGTTTCTGTTCTGACGTGTTGACTTCGGAGAACAACTATTTTACTAGCTTTTCATTTTACAACTATATGACAAGGAAGCGGTCAGAACAACTATTTTACCAGCTTTTCATTTATCAACTATTTGTCGAGGAAGAGGTCCAAACAACTATTTTACAAGCTTTCCATTGGCAACAATTTAGCAAGGAAGTGGCAAAAAATAGTATTTTACCAGCTTTCGAAAAACTAGTTTCTCATGCGATCTGAAACTAGTTTTTGAAAAGCTGGTTAAATAGTTGTTGCAGAGGTTCCGGGGACAGTTCATACTACTCTGAACTTCCCACGGTGGATCCACCGTTATCCCCGATTGCTGTGTCCGCCCCCACCCATCCCACCATTGCTATCATCCTCGCGTAGGCCCTCTATTTACCCATTGGATGAAGGGATGATGGGATAACGTTGGATCCACCGTGGTACGAAAGTTTGGAGTAGACGTGTGCGTCAGGGGCAGTTTATACTAGGTGCGTGAGTCTGACGCACGACTGACGTACACATGTACTAGTGATTGATGCAGGGGGAGCCCCCCCCCACGAGAATGGGTCGCCAAATTTTTGAAATTGCTTCACGATACAAATAAAAGTCTTGTATTGGTTTATTTTCATTTGTGTGCTTTTATTAATATTTTTAAAAATTTTTTTATTAATTATCTATTATTACAAATGATATTTTTATTAATTTTATTTTTCATTCGGAGATCCAAAACGGCGGAGACCCCAGATATTTTCCACGCCCCCCTTCCGCCCACTTTCTTCGTCCGCCACTGATACCCACCTTGTGTAAAGAGGCCGTTTTAGGCATGTGGCATACTCCACAACATTGGCGACGGCTGGTCGCCAAAGTCGGCGGTCGCGCCCACCGAGATATTTGATTTTTGCCAACTGGTACTGAGGCTGAAACGAGGTATCCTTGGTTATTCAGTTGAAATCTGTTAAGAGATATGTAGTAGATTAAATAGTGAGAATAACGAGATAGATTAGCTGAGATTATCAGTGAGTCGTTTCACCTCTATCCCTATACGGAAATTAACCTAAAGCCTAGATCCCTCACGGCAGCACTAAATGCATTGCTGCATTGCCGCTTACTAGGAGCAAATGAAACAGTAAGGACAATGATCTCATCTTTTTATCTCCTACGCTTCCATCATATTTCTTTCCAATGAATTCATCAAGAAGCGATGAAGAATCGTGACCTCGAATTCTAATGGGCGTACCTGAACAAGGGCAAGGGTGCGATGTCTAGAGAAACTACTCTTAGGATATGAACTCTGTTTATGAGGTGCTCTGCGGTGCTCATCAAGAACTCATCAAGAACAACGTTTACATAGCGGCCGCAGAGTTTCATTAACATACTTTTGTTCACATCCTAGGCAGGTGAACAAGTAGACAGAACTCAAAGTGACAAGGGAGCGCGATAAAACACACGGAAACCCCATCCTAGTGTTATGGGTTTTGCGCGTTCTATGTATTGCAAAATAGCACGACAAGTGGATTATTCGTCCCTTCAAAATGCCATTAATACCGTGTACAAGTGGTCAGAGGAGTGGGGAATTTCTATCATATTTTCAGCGGAAAAGACCAAACTAATGCACATTGGGCCAAATAATAACTGTCGTGGTTATCTTAGAGGGAAAATCCCGATTAATACGGTTGATAGGATGCGGATCTTGACTTTTTACTCACTTCAGCTTTAGCCAGCAGTGTGAGCGAATTGCAATTAAAGCCATGGGTGTAATTACTAAACTATTCAAATATTATTATACTGGCAACGAGGAATTGTGTAGTTCTTCTGGTTGCCTTCAAAACCTACCTGAGACTCTTGCTGAGGTGTGGTACCGTTATGTTTTGCCCATACAATCGAAAGATCGTTGAAATGCTTGAGAAAGTCCAAAACAGTTTCACCGGGTAGCTTCTAATAAGGACAGTTGATTCTATGTAGGACAAGGCTCTTTCCGCTATGGAAAGGAGTACGATCCTTGGCCCTAAATCCTTATCTTGGAGGAAAAAGAAGTTTGACCTTCTCATGTTTCGCGGACTTATTCGAGGTTTTTGTGGTCTGGATCCTGGAAAATTCTGCACTTTTAGGCTCATGGCATACTCCACAGCGACGCTGTCGCTTTGACCGTTCACTCCCAACAGCTCTCGCACAATTGCTCCTATGCCAGCAAGTTATTCCACCTATACAGTGTGATAAGATATGAGAACTTGTAACATTTTGCCATGTCCGACTTTCCATAAACCTCAGCAGGTTTCGTATTAGTTGGTTAGGGTGATGGAGCTGTACACGAGACTGCGACGAGTTCACTTTTGCCAGAGGCGGAAAGGATGAAATCGATAGCGATCTATTCGGACAAACCTCTACTCAACTTACAGAACAATTTTCTGAGGCTACTTTCTAACCACATCGCACAAGAGCGAGTTAGATAACCGTACCTTACTGTTGATCCACGGTGTGGAAGACTAATGGCGACCACTGCTGACTGGCGTAAGGATAGTAATGTGCTTAGCGTAGCTCAAAAAAGGTGCCTTAAGTACGGGTTGAGTTCCCGTGTGATTGAGAGGCACTCCTCCTTGCGGTTCATTTCTGGATTTCCGGCATGGATCCAAAATGCCTCGAGGGCTTTGCGCGCCGCAATTTGAATATCCTGCACCAATATAGTGATCATAACATACTCAGAATTCCGAGAGGACAAACGCAGCCCGAACACGTTTCTATAGCAGTTACACCTCGAGGTCAAAGCTTATTTTATCGCCCTACGAGCTGCGCTTGCTCCCCCCATTGCTGCTATTAGGGGGCGAAGATCTGGTTTACGTGCCATAAACCTAGGATGGGCAGCTCTATCTGAGCGAATCTCAGATCAAACCGTGTTTCTAGCGCAGACTTGGGTAAGCGGATGCTTACCTAAGCATACCCAAAAATGTTCTCGAACGCGTGTGCGTCTTCCGTAACAACGCTCGGTGGACGTAGGCGGAGTTTTGCACCCGCGACGCATCCGCACGCGTCCGCAGCCCGACACCTCGTCCGACCAAGCGTTGCGCTGGGCCACGGTTTTACCCGGACCTCAGCTGGCCAGACGAGTACCGCAGAGCTCGCCTTGTCTCCGCCGAGGGCGACACGGCTGAGCTCTGATGGCCAGCGACTGGCTTATATACACTTCTCAGGGGGCGGGACGTCACGTGACTATGAGGAGCAAGAACGCAGGTGGAACGCAGGTCTAACGGCACCACAGTCGACCGGGCAGCAGCTTGCCCCCCTAATGCAATCCAAACACAGGAGGAGCTGCAACCAACACTAGGAATGCAGCAGTTCTTCATCATGCAGCAATGTCTGCCTTCCATTTTTTGGAGGCGTGGCTAACCAGATCCTGCTGCGTTTGTCCTCTCGGAATCTCTGAGTAAGAATCAGCTCCGTCATGATACTGTAACCTATGACTACCCAGTGCTGCGGAAGGGCGTTGTTTGTCTTTGCCATCCAGATGTTTCCACGAGTTTCATTCATTTTCTTCACAGCGACTGTGTCGCTGTGGAATATGCCATGGATCTTAGAACATCAGTAACAAGAGAGGGTGTGTCTCATCGTGAGGGAAAATGGGGCGTGGCAAGGTTCTGCGATTGGTCTTCCTAGAGCAAGGCTGGGATGTTGTCTCACTTTTTTATTAATAGGACAAATTCAGACTACTTAGGTCTGGCAAATTATAAGCAATTTGTAATATCGCTCAATCATTTGAAAAGACACATAGTAATAGCTTCCTAAAACCCGGGCGCTTCCTAGTTTTTTCTTCTTTTTAGGAGCGGCGTTCCCGCGTTTTCATTGTTCTCGTGTGCGATTCCCACTTCACCACGGTTATGTTTTACATGTCTTTCTCTCTTGTTGTTGTTTTCTCCCACACGAATTACCTCACATAATAAATATAGCGTAGAAATTATTAGGTTTTGAAAATCCCGTCTCCTGATTTCTGGATTTTGAGGATTTTTCTGTAATACCACAAGCGACACAGTCCAAAATACCTTTTTTTTGTTAGGTCAGGACGTTAGTACATATCCCATGTGGGAGCCCTGGTGCAACGGGATTGCTGTTTGCGAAACAGGGACGAGCACTTTGCAAAGGTTTTTCTTTGGTGTCTCGATTCTTGGTGGGTGATACTCTCTAAGTTGTTTTTTGGAAACAGCACCCACCGCAATACCTGATGCTGTTAACTAGAGAGTCGAACGGTGTCTGCTAGAAAAACGCTGAAGAGGCTCAAAAGCGCATTTTCTGCGCCCTAAATTTTCACCCAAATTTGCTTTGGAGAGCTGGTTTCAATTTTGATGACCTCTGGAAGAAAGTTGAGTAGTCGTTGTATTCTACAGGAAAATTGTCGCGTTCCTATCAATTTTCCCAGCTTCGGAGTCTTCTATCATACAAGAAAAAAGCTGTCAAACAGGACGACCTAAAGACGAAGTTTTCCTTGTTCTTCGGTTCTCAGTTTTCCGAATTCTTTGAGCAGGAGATCAGGGACCTGCCCATGCAATAAACGATGGTCCCCACTAATCAAAGGTATTATGTCGTCTGCCGAGGTTGCCTTCTGTTAGGGTTGTGAGAAAAAAAATGTTGTAGTCAACACAAATGCGCCATTTCATTTGCACCAACCTAATATTTTCTGACCCCCATCATGAGCTGTGATCAGCAACTGCAGCAGATAAATTCAGTTTAGGCTTATTGCATGGCTCACTGGTGTGATTTAATGAACAAAAACATTTCTGGAAAGTTCGATGTCCTATGCAAACTTGGATTTCGACATTTTGTTAGAGGTCTGTGGGATCGCAATTGACAACTTCTGCTTTCAGAATACTCTTCACAGTTATCATTATTTTCGAAATTTAATTAAATGCTTCTCTCTATTGTTGTTGGGAATTTGTTTGAAAGCAGGGTACTCGACAAATCAATTCCTCTCTTATGTGGATTTTCACACCCAATAATTTTGTTATTGCGGAAAATTCTGAGTGCAACGAGAGGTACAGGATGCTGGACAGCAATGTCGGTCCCGGAAATGGGCCCCGCCATTTCAACTTCCATCGAGATTGCGAAGTTTGATGTGGCAATGTCATGAAAGAAGCTAACTTTGGCTTGTCAACCACGGGTGTTATCGAGATGGGTCTTCATTTTTCATAGTCAGGCAACGCAGATGTGGGCTGTTACCGATGTGCCCTCATTCACTCACTTCTACTTCACCAAACACCATTCTTTGCAGGCAGCACATCACTTTTCTGGGTGCACTTCGGGTCTCGGGACATTTTCTACCTCGCCATTTGTGTCTATCCACTGAGAGTGGCGGTAGACGTTAGAGTAAAGCATGCTTGGTATTTATTTCACTACATACACTCAGGTGAGGATACTGTATACAATGCACGGTAAGAGTAACACAACGCAACGAAGCAACACACTGTTCATACAAAATTGATTGGAAATAGCCACATCTCATCGATGATCCTTCAATACCTACTATCGGTTGAATGGAGTGTAGGCATCCTCGTGGAAATTTCACAAGCAGGTCTTGTGAATCAAGCTTAGCAAAGCCAACATTTAACATTTGCACAGTTGATTTTTGATGATTTGATTTTTGGCAACCTTTTCGATAAATACCGTATGTTCACATGACAGCAAGTGTGTTTTGTAGCACTTGCAGGTGCATAAAAGGGGGCTCCGGTGACGTAAGCCATCACTCGTCCGATTCGCCAAATCGCGATGAGATCTGTCCTGTCGGTAAGTCACGCATACTTCCAATTTTCTACTAATTCAAACAGCCAATGTGCACAGTAAAATCGTGCATATTTTTCAATATGTGTATAAATACCATTAAATTTGTTTTCCTTTTGGAGCAACTAGATTGGCTAAACAATCCATATACATTAAATTATTATAATTCGATACCCACAAGATGCCGACAATACCATTCAGCATTAGTATAGGGCTCCAACGTTGTCATTTTCGCTCTAGAAGTTACCTATAAAATGTATACGGACGACTTCAAAATTCATAAGGGGTGAGTTTTGAAAGACTACAGGCGGCTATTAAAGACAGGAGTCCACCTCGTTTTGCATGTTGGTGATATCAGCGGATTCTTGACCTCCTAGCCACGCCAATTCCAGTAATGTACAGCAAAAGTCATAGAAGTGGCGAAAACCCCGCTTTTGATGATGGCAAAGTATCCGCTTCTTGGAGCAGGGGCGGGATTCGCTCCAAGCTTTGCTGGCTGCCCACTACAGCAGTAACGTCGGATGAACGAGTCCGAGTGATTGTACAATTGATCATTAGCTAAATTATTTTGCTACAACGATTAAACCTAAGGATCTTAGTGCAAGGTATTCCTCTCCATTATTGCTGTTGCACCTAATTCGCAACATGTAAACCTAATGGATCAAATGGATGCACGTCGCAAAAAACAAGCGAACTACATTTATTCCCAGATTCATGTGATTCTAAACCATCTTTACATTTCAGGCCTTCCCGGCCATTCTACTCTCACTATTTGCTGTCTCCGTCGGCACAGGTGCGTTAGTATGGTGCACAACTATCCGGCGATTTTTCTGCTAATGTTTCGCTTAAGGAGGCTACCGTTTCTTCAAAATTGTTCCTCTTTTGACTCATGTGTGTCTATGTATATGATGAACACTAAGGCCGGTTGTCGCTGGTCTTCATCGAAAATCTTCCGCAAATGCGTGTGTCCGGTCGCGATTCTCGGTTTTCCAAAACTGATGTATGATGAACACTATATGTCCTTCTTGCCATCGTGGTGGAGAAGGAATGTTCTGCTATCCGAGACGTGGCAATGGGTTTCAGCCATTCCGAGCTTGACATTGCTTGGCTCAACTTAGGAAATTCTCGGTCTACAGTGACTGAATTCTGCGCGAGTTCTGTAGAAAAGTTTTACTTCTACCCGGAATATAGTTACTTGTCTGCCACGCGGGACTTTACTTGTAAACTGTGAATACGAGTTTCCAATCTAGCTCTTTAGTCGCTCCACAGGCCACGACAACGGCCACCAGCATCTTCTATAGGTTGTGCGGATGACAAAAATGACAACAAAGCGGAGATTTATACATGATAACAAGCAGCGAAAACAGATGAAACAACTCAATTTTTAATTGCACTAATTTCATTGGAATCAGCATCACTTCTAATTTTTCGTCAACTTCGTCGACAGGTTCTGTGATCAGAAAATCGCCGAAAAAGGTCGAACATACGCATGTCATACGTCTCTAGAAGAAAAAAACGCTGGATAGTTTCACATCTACCGAATAAATTTCAAGGCTAAAATTTGGGGAGTTCAAAAAACTAGGCATCTCAAGGGTAATTTATTTCCTCGTTCGGGAGCAAAATAAGGCACCATTCCATTTCTTCTACTTCAAAATCTGAAAATCAAAAAATTCTTTGAAACTTTATCTTGAGGGGTAATTCGACATACTGATCAAGGATATGCTCGTCTTGCACCGTAACTCCATTTTTATAGGGTTACGGGAGATATGCGGTAGGTAAGGTATCTCATAAAATCATCCGAGACTTTGCATGGGGGGGTCACTTCATGTACGGATCATGATGAATAATGTCCATTTTGTACGATAGCCCCGTTTTCATACGGTTACGATAGCAGATTGGGGAAAAACAATTTTTGATAAGAAAATGACAATTTCGTAAGGATTAATATTGATAATCGTGATCAGCACATGAAATAACCATTCTATACGAAGTTTTGGAAGATATTGTTATATTCCATATGATACCATACACCTAACGTAACTTTGCAAAACCAGTGTTACTGTTGGAGTAGTGCTCGTCACAGAGTATTGCGACGCGGGTCTTTTTTTCTGTGTTCAGCACTAAACTGACACACTTTATCAATAAAAATCAAAATCAAATTCAAAGACAAATACAAACGTAAATACCAAGAACTAACGAATATACATATTGCTTCGGATCTATTGTATTGGACGATTATTGGCTATTGGTGGTGATATTGAGAACCGAGTATTGAGGCTACCGTGGAAGGAGAAGACTGCCTTGATGCTTCTTGACTCATCTTTTTATAGGCCGCATCGAGGCTTCTGCTTCGGCAAATGTCAGCATCTCGGTTTCTGTAAAAGATACTTTTAATGATAACTAATTCATTGGGAAATGCTGCCAATTTAAACTGAATGATATAAAATCTTTTCTCACCGTAATAGTCATTGATATAGCGTAGCTATAGTTACAGTAAGATTCGCAATCATCATGTCGAATAACCGTCATAGACAAAGTTTCAGCAAAAAATCTGGTTTTGATATTTTGGGGCAAAAGGGCGAGTCAAAGTGAGGGGAAAAGTGGCGTGGCATGATTTTGCGATTGATTTGTCCAAATCCTCCTCCCACCCTCTATGGTTGACTCTCTCCTTTCGAATGCGATTCCGCTAAACGTTACCATGCAAAATCCAGAAACGGTCGAGGACGACTCGATCGTAAAGGGCGGGAAGTCTCCGCCTTGTTTCTCTCACGATTATACAGAGCGGGGCAAAACAAGTGGAAGAGTGCCTGAAATAGTTCGTGGTGGATGAAGAATGTTATTTTTTAGAGTTTAAATGCACCAACAGCTTGATTTCGGACCAGTGGAGAGAGAAAATCCTGACTGTTCAAAATGATAATCGTCGAAGGCTCGCTCAAGGTAAACAAAAAGGCAAAGACAACAATATGCTCAAACCTGCAAAGAACATGCAAGAACTGGTGCGTGAATCTAACTTTTTCCTGCCTGTCATGACCAAACCTTTTCACCATTATTGAAGGAAATATTTTAAACAACGAATCTCAGGTTTGGGACTGCGCCCTTGAAGATGCTGCATACGAAGCAGCAGCAGCATGCACGGATCCTCCAACAGCGCCGACTATGCCGCCAGCTCAACCGGGTCAACAGGGCCAAAAATGTGGAGCTGTGTCATCAATGTAACATGATTAACACTCTCAAGAACTCTGTGTTTATAGCCGTTGTCGAAAAGATAGACGGATTGCGCGTGCGGCTTCTTGGTGTTGCGGCTGCAGAACCGCGACGGGACCTACCTGATCCTCTTACTTGGAGCATTCTCTTTCCGTATCACTCGTTCAGGTTCCGCCGCGATGGTGCTGTCGCGCAATCCGTCTATCTTTTCGGAAAGAAGTGTATGTATGTGTCGATGCGCATTGACTGGACTCTCTAGGATAAAAGCAAAGTCCAAGTCTTGTGATGCAACAGCCGTTGTTGAGAAAGAACTGAAGGACATTTGGAAGGCCGGAGCGGCGAAACAAGCGGATAAAACAGTTGCTGCGGATAACAATGCTTTTTCTCAGGTGATCTTTCAAAGTTTCCACCAAAAACACATCACTAAAGAAATCTGTACAGATGGCTTATTGCAAAACCAATGGGGTTGGATGTTCCTACAACTGGTGCTCAGGGAAATTGTATCTAGTTTGCTTCTACAACAACGAGTAAGTTGAAGTACTTAGCGCAGATGAACTTTACTGCAATGGTGAAAGTAACTTAAACTAACATTACTTCAGAGCCACAGCCGGCGATTTATACGAAGAAGGTGACACGTGTTCAAAATGTCCACCCAACGATGACTCGTCAAACTGCTTTGTCGGGCTTTGCAGAGTAGACCCCACTGGTGAGTCAGTTCTCGAAATTG
Organism: Ancylostoma ceylanicum; assembly: GCA_000688135.1. Lineage (NCBI taxonomy): Eukaryota > Metazoa > Nematoda > Chromadorea > Rhabditida > Ancylostomatidae > Ancylostoma > Ancylostoma ceylanicum. Next base: position 474,922 of record JARK01001371.1, read on the forward strand.
ACATCAATAATTGAAGAAAAATACATACTTGAAAGCAGCACCAGCCGAAATCCTCGATTTGGAGCCGATTTGCGAGTGCTGAAACACAGACTCAGTACGTCAGAAATGTGAAGCAAACACAAACAATAATGGCTTATCTGCAGAGAAACCGCAACTGTAGTCTCGAACACACCTGGCCGTGTTCGCGCCGGTCCACGTCTCCACCGGTTCGACGCGCCAGCTAAAGCCATTGCGGCGCGTGGCCTAGAGCAGTATATGCAGTGTAGTGTATGAAATGCACACCACCTACAGGATTTCGTGGCGTTAAGCGCGCATACCTTCAACGGAGAACTCGTACGTGCTTTAGACGCATGGAAAACAGTGCCTTCATTTCCCGTTTTCCGGCTTGTTTCGCGCTGTTTCCTCATTACCTATGAGTTCATCGTCCCTGATAACCCCAAAATTCAGCGAACATGAACTCAGACATTCGTGGGGGTGATAGGCAGGTAGGACCCCAATCGCTCCGCCCACTTTTTGAGTTGGGGGAGCGTATCTGGACGTCCAAGAAGAGCAGAGCGTGTTGTGCATAACCCCGGTCGTCCCCCCATCCGCCAGAACCCAATAACGCGCCCGGGGGCAGCTGCGAGGGCACGTGGGGGAACGTCTTTCAATTGTCGAGGGTAGGTGCCCCACGATTTTGGGTCCACCCGCAGATACAACTGGGGGTGGACCCATTTCCACCTGCATTCCACCCCCACGAATGTCTGAGAAATTTTCCATGAGCACTGTCTTTGAGCTAAAGGCAACACCAGCCGAAATCCTCGATTCGGAGCTGAGGCGTGGGTGGTAAGATAGAGAGTGAGCACATCACAATCGTGAGAAGAACACAAGGAATGATGACCATGATGACCTATAGTCAACTCCAAATGTCCGTAGACAAGAGTTGGGGCCGCGGTGCGGGTCTCTCACTGTCTGCTGCACGGATTCAGCGTGGCGTGCAGGGCAGAGACGCGGTCCCAACTCTTGTCTGCGGACATTTGGAGTTGACTATATGTGCCTGCAGAGAAACCGGGATCGCTGCCGCGAACACGCCGGGTTTTCAACGGCTCGACGCGCCAGTTAACGCTATCGCGGTTGGGCGGTCTGGCACAGTGGATGTGTGGAATTCGTACCATTCACAGGGTTTCGTGGCGGGAGGCGCGCACACCCTACAGAGGAGCACTCGTCCGCGCCTTCGACACACGGAAAAGAGCGCACCAGGGATATGCAAAACAAAGAATATGATTTTCGTAAACTATGAGTCCAAAATCGTCGTAAATCGTAAATCATAAGTCGTAACTGTCGGTCGTTGAACCATTCATAAAATCCGGAGAGAGTGAACTCGTCTGAAACAAAATCTTCTTCAGAGCGCTCAGAGGTACCTTTAAAGGGTTTTTACAGTTTTAGGAAGCTGCGGCGCGGAGCGGCGCAAGAAACCACTCGCGGCGAGCTGAATTCTCGCATTTCAACTCGCGCTAGGGTTGCGGCAAACGTCACAGGTTGTCGCGATTAAAGGACTGGGAATGTAGCATTGAAATGCAGCGAAATAGTTAGTAAAACCTAAGTAAAACAACGAAATAACTGTCACGAGAGGTGAGCACAAGTTCTATGAGAGAAATCACTTAGAGAAAACAAACATCAAACAAGAAAAACGTTCAAAATGCATGCAACTGCGAAGAACAGCTGATTTGCCATGTTGCCGCAGCGGCAGAGAATGCCTCCGAGCATTCCTTGCCGCAGCCCGCAGTGCGAGCTCGCAAAATGACGCGCCGCGGGAGAAAATGTACAAGGACCCGCTTGCGACGGAAGTGCTGCGTTATACCTGAAAAGGGCGGCAGATTCGAGTTGTGCGATTGGACAGTGGCGTGAATTGACCAATCACGGAGCTTGACAATGCCGCTCTCTTCAGGTATAACGCTCCACACCCGCTTGCGACATTTGACGCAGCGAGCTCGCGCCAGCTCGCACTGCGTTGCCGCGCCCTATGCTTAAGCATGGGACGCGGCGCGCCGCGTCAAAACTGTAAAAACCCCTTCAGCAAAACTGGTCCTCACCCAATTTTCTTTTATGCCGCTGATTACATTGTAATGAAGAAACAAGCTTTCATTCCGATATTTTTGGGGACAATATAGCTCAAGGAAATTCTTGTTCATAGCTGCGGTTGAAAGAAATCCTTTCTGAGGTTAATGCGAAGATGGTTCTTTGTGTGTCAACCAAGCCATTCATTTCCAAGGGGTCGATAGTTCATGCCAAAGAAGTTCTGGATTATGAAGCGCCTACTCGATAAATCGGGTGCCACCGCAACTCATTGTACGCGTGGAGCTCACAAACATTCAACGTCTCTGTAATTCTGAGATGAGCTCGGATACGTTGTAACTAACAAAGTAGAAGTTTTTGACAAAGGACCGAGGCAGCTCGAGCTCCTTGCGAGACCGAGCATTTTCGGGGAAAGAAGGCTGAAAAGGTGACCATTGATACTCTAGTGGACCCCTCTATGAGTCATTGCTCACCACTCTTCCAGCAGATCTCCGCCACAAAGTTTTGAGTGCATAGCTAATTTAGGATGAGGCGAGTCATTCAAATAATGGAAGCTGTGTACAGGATGCGCCATAATTATAGCGAAAAGGTATGTTTGCGCGCGATCAGCGCCAGCCGACAGCGTGTTGGGTCGGAGTCTTCTCTCCACTCGGGTAGCATCACGTTGAAGCTGGAGGAGGAATGGTCGACCGCTCAGCTTGATAGCATAGCAAAGACTAAAGTTCCAACTCCCGCTCATAATTCCCAACATTGCTTGCACAACCTGGGAGGTCCTGCTGCCAACTTGGGGGCATTTGGGAGAAGGTATGTTGCTCGAATGTTTTCATCTGAGTACATACAGGGCATATGGACATGAACCCTCTACGGTTCTGAATTGAAATTCCATGATAGCTTTCCTCCAAAGGGGGAGGAGCAACACCAACTGGTTCTTCTTAGCCTACACATTCTGGTGTACTCCTTTGTTTGTACTCCTCCAATGTGCATGCTTTTCCTCCACTTTGATTGCACTGATTTTTGGTCTGTGAACAGCGGTAACATAATTTTTTTCGCTAATCTACAGTGATACTACTTCTGCTGCTTATTTCTTAATTTCTCAATTACGATGTGACTATTGTGTTTTCAGTTTATGCTCCCGCAAGTAAGATTTGCACCGATCCAGCGTTAGCCAATGCCAACCTTATGACAGATGAACTGAGACACGAAGCTTTGAATATGCATAACTATTACAGGTGAATGGAGACAAGTACGAAATGAAATAAGTTGTAAGTAATGATCACTTCTGGTTCAGAAGGCTGCTAGCAACCGGATGGGCGGAAGACAAGAAACTTAAATATGCCAAGCCAGCTGCTGCAATGCCTGAATTGGTAGAATGCTTACAATTTGACAGCTTATGCTAGAAATACGCAATGCAAAATTGTAGAAGTACAATTGTGAAGTGGAAGACGAGATCATGGGTAAGCTCAAAGATTGTCCAGGAGCAGTTGCTACTATTACAAAAGCACAAGCAAACAACTTCAAGCTGTTCACCCCATATACTGCCACTAGGCAGGAAGCCCTAAGTGAGGTAAGTGCACATACCCTTTGTAAACAATACCTCAGCAAAGATCCTGGATAAAATAAGCAATTTCATCGAAAATACGACACCAATGTACATCGCTTTTGCACGTACTTAAGCCGAGCGTGGCCATTTTGGTGTCCGCCACGCCAGTTAACGCTATTGATTTGGCATGCTACGAGTGGTCTAGCCTAGTGTATCATGTGGTATAAGTAATATTGTACAGTGTAGGGTATGGAATGCACACCATCCAGAAGAATTCGTGACGATACACGCGTATACTCTCAGCGGAAAACTCGTCCAAGCTGTGGACGCATGGGAAACAGCGCCTTCATTTCTCGTCTTCCTTCGTGTTTTACGCTGTTTCATCATTGCCGATGAGTTCACCGTCTCTGATAACCTCAAAATTCAGCGAAATCTCGAACATGAAAATTTCCGCGGCGTTCTTGGACAACTAGAGCCAGCATGCACAGCTCCTGTGTCTTTGCCCATGGACGCCGCGCAGTTGTCCCGCATCTTGTCTGCTGCCGTTTGGAGTTCACTTTACTAGCATTCCACCTGATGCAGGGAATTTCTTTAAATGCTGTTGATCTATTCAAAATGCTCATAGTTTTGGCATATCCTCATTGATCCTGGGGTACGCTGTGCAGCTGGCAGCTGTTACGCTCTGACGTTCTCAGACCACAGCACAGCTTGTCGGTGCACAGTTTCGCAAATCTGGCCGCTCAAAATGTATTTTTCAACCTACCTTAAGAAGTCACGTTTACTGCGCCAATATACTCTGATAGTCCGTGCACTTGAAACAAGTGGTTTTTTGGCGACCTATTATGATTAGAAATCGGAAAAATACTGGTGGAGACCCTTTCTTTTCACAGAATTGTTAGTGAAAAATCGATAGAAAAATAATAAGTACTGGCCTTGGAGGAAAATAGGGCAAATTAGTAACCTTCACCCAAGAAAAATTCCTCCCAAAATCGATGATTTCGGGTTTTGAATAGCCTATATCCTTCCCCACCCCACAGGGTCCCATGTACAGAATCTTATCCTCTCTCGATTCTTTTTCGATTCATTTTCCGTGATATTCATTTGGAACATACATGTGCAAATGCAGACGTACACACAAACATAAAAACTTCTACATTAATGAATGCAGATGGTGTACCAAGGTAGTTTGACTCTAACAGGTTAGTTCTCCCTTTTTTTATACATACTCTTGTTATGCGCCCTTCCCCTTACTGACGAGCACAGAAGGGGGCATATATCATCCCGTTCGATTTCCATATAAGGGTTCAAGCGCTAAACGGAAGTTGAACTATTTTTAGTTTTGTATCAACGTCAATAGTTTTTTTTTTTCTTGACAGTATTTATATTTACAATTATTTGCCGACGGATATTTTACAATATGCGACACCTCAATAGATCAATCCATTTTTTCTTTCTCATCACTCTCGCAATGCGTTGCCAATTGCATAGACATACATATATTTGATGGAATGTAATCTCAAATTTAATGCCTCCTACAGGTCATAAAGCACTGGTGGAGTCCCTTGGCAAGCACTGGAATTGCGGATAACCAATATCTTGATAGCATGGCTGGCACAGACATGGAAACGTACGTGAATGTGAGGCTTTACATATGAACCGCTTTGACTGTCATCTTGAAATTAATAATGACAAAAGACTCTTTGCAGATGGCATATGCTCATACAACGGGCGTGGGCTGTGCCGTGAAGGAGTGCGACTCTAAAGGAAATATTCAGGTGCAATGTGGTTACGTGATGGACGAGTAGGTTTCTAGTTAATGTTAGATGACATACAAAATGAAACCAAATCTTCACAGTTGCATTTGTGTGGTATGTGCACGCCTGCATGAGATGTCATATTACTAAAATTATATAAATAAAAACAAAACAAAAAAAAAACGAAATTCCAGAATTATAACCTTAGCGCACCCCTTATAGCAGATCGCAGCAAAACAAATAAGAAAAAAAAAAAGAAGAAATTATTGCTACTCCAACATATAGTAAGCGTCGATGAAGGTGCGTTTTCTGCGGATTCGGGAAACATGCGGCGCGGCAGCGTTGCTAGAACTGGAATCGTCACCATAAAGGGAAATCAGCGTTTTCTTGATAGTTTCCCGTCCTATTAGATGCCAACTATCAAGGAGCTTACTAACAATCAAGAAAACCCCATGGTTTGCTATCACGGCGACGATTGCAGAAGGAGCAACGCGGTCGCGCGGCGTGCTTCCCGCGTCCGCAAAAAACGCACCTCCAACAATACCTACTGTAGCTGATGTAGTTTCGTCTTTCAGCCAGCTCTCCGAAGGTGACGTCATTTATGAGGCCGGCAAAACGTGTTCGAAATGTGCGAAATCGTTGAGTATGAAATGTTCGCATCTTGGAGGACTGTGTGTGCCATGATGAAACGTGTAGTGAAGTTGAATTTAGAAGTTCTGCATCAAATAAAGCATTCTGCAAATTCTCTTGTTCTCCACATCAATATGTACTCTATAAACATTACACATGATTCATTTGTTCGCTTCTGAAACTCTTCAGTTACACCCCAATCGGCGGCAGAAGACTGCTCGATTACAAGAGATAGTAATCCTCATTGTTCAGAGAGCAATCATACGAAGGAAACTGAATTTTAGATCAACGAAACCACATCACTCCAAATCTTGAGCAAAAAAAGAGAATTCACCGTGAAACACCTAGTACTATGAAGCGGGGCATAGTCGCCAGACGTAAAGGCATCAGCACAAGGATGATTGAACTCTTCGTTCATAGAATCGTCTCGGATTGTACAAGTAGTTTTCATTGAATATTGGACAATCCTGCGCTCCAACACCATAGGAGCATAAGAAGCGTCTTCTTTACAGAAAGCACCTCAACAACTGTTCGCAGAACTCTGGCGTTGAAGAGGACTTAGAGGCAGCACCCACGGAAACTTCCACCTCTCACATTTTTATGCATTCGGAAACTTCAGCATAGTCTGAAGAGTTCACGTACAACAAGAGCCCTGCGTTCAGCTTTGTAACAAGGATAGTTCTGTGCCAGCGACAACTTTCGATGAGTTCACCGACCGCTAAACGGCGCGCGTTTCTTGTGTTGCGTGATCAAAAGTAGAATCAGCTATATATTTCGCTGCGATTCCAAATGCTGAAGTCAGTAGTTTTTCCTTTCTCTGCAACTTCTTTTCGTCGTTTCCTGAGTAATTCTCATGGCTTTTACGCACCCCTAACCTTTTTACTGACATTCTATGGTATTTATAGCTTTTTGATAATTTTAGAGCTAGTTTTTGTCAAAATTTAAATTTTCAGTAATTCTCCATTTCAGAATTTTATGAGGTATTGATTCTCTAATATTTGCCTTGTTCATTGCCACATGTTTTTCAATGGTTGTTTTTCCCAGCAAGTTGCAGAAAGACTGTAGATTAGACCAAATTACTGAATGCGCGAAGATCCAGCTGGTAAAAAAGACGGCATTATCGATCATCTCATATCGATTCTCATCCCACGACCTAAGCAACTCGACCACCCCTGTCGCACATAGCCTAATAATGAGCTCGGAAAAAGAGTAATTCCGCTTTTGGAACGTTTAAAGCTTACGGGAGCGTTGAACAGCCTTGATATCTCAAAATTATGATGGAACCTTCAAGAAGAAAATTTCCGTGGGTGCTGCCTTTAAACCATTGACTATTCCCACAGGACACAAGTCTCTCGACCACTGCGCCATCACCCGCCATCATCCTTCAATGCATGCTCACAGACAATATATGAAACTTGCGTAGTGAAGACGGATCACAACATAATTCATGTGAATTATTTTTTATTAGCATTGGGTTTAATACAAAACAAGGAAACTTTGTGATTGGTTATGCAACATGTTGATGCTTGTTGCTTATATGAGCTGACAGACATGTAATCAAGGATTTTTAGAGAAGAATATAGTGTGTGTGTAATGCTTTTCCTTGCACTCCCTGTACCTTCTCGTGAGAGGAGCATAATGTGTACCTGAAGTGAGAGCATAATGTGGACGAGTGCGGTCGGAGCGCGATTTTGTCGGTGAAAGTGCTTCACCAGCGATGTCACCAGCTAGACGCACCCTGTAGTCAGTGGCGGATGCAGAAAGTGGGCGGGGCGGGGGGCGTGAGAAAAAATTGGGGTCTCCGCCGTTTTGGGGACCCGAATGGAAAATAAAATTAATGAAAATATCAATTATAACAATGAATAATTGATAGAAAATTGTTCGAGAAATGAAAAAAAAATAAAAAATAAAAATAAGCAAATAAAAATGAACTAATGCAACACTTTTCATTCGTATTGGAGTGAAAGAGCTTGTCGAGATAGATATGATTCATGGTATTGAGTCACCTCAAAGTGCAACAGAAATTAATGGGAAAGTCAGTGAAATTTATCACATAAATTTCCATAAACTCGTCTTCCTGAGTGGGCGGGAAGCATGGAACTTTCCCGAAAGGGTTGATGAATTCCGCCATTGGTGAGAGCATAAGGGTAAGTGAAGTTTCTGCATTTACACTGAACAAACCTGGAATCTAATGTTGCGGGAGCTTCACTGCACCAATGGAACGGGACGATAGATGCACCTAAAGGCTTCTTCATTTTTGTATTCTTGTGCAGGTAGCGCACACCTGTCTTGTTTTAATCCCTCCGCAGCCGCACTAAATCCGACAATCCATTTGCAGACCATTGCGATCACTAGTCCACATGGAAACCTCCGCAATGAACTCTCGCCACGTTCATGCCGGCTTACTGTCTGTTCTCGCCGTTCTACTCATGTTCTACTCCATGAATAGCTCTGACGGAATGGTTGGACTTGCTGGTATGGTGCGAACTGCTGAGGGAAGACAGTGGCACAGGTATAGCAGTAGGAGCAGAAAAGCAGGGATAGAACGCATGCAGCTCCAGGAAATGGATATCGTTGAGGAATTCAACAGTGACGTGAGTGGTGTAACGACTAAATACATGGGTAAAAGCCGACAATTCCATGCTTTAGCCTCTTCCAAACCGGACCAACTCATGGAGCGCCGATGAGATGTGTGCCCACAGCTCTGACTTCTACTGCATCCCAGCACTAAGGAACTTCGAGACGGAACTGCGAGTTTGTAGGATTTTACCAGCAGAATATGTTATTGTTCTCTTATGCGATAATTGCTGCAACATAGGGTTCAGTGTATTGATCGAATAATGTAGTACATTGGATTCCAAACGGTCTTAGAAGAGGGGCGGGGCAGCGGCGCGGGCACTCTGCTTGTCTGCTGCACCGAGGCAGCGGGCCTGAGTTCACTGTAGATACATCCAAGTATTGGATTTTGAATAAATAGACAAATTGAAATTCTCAGGAAAAAAAAAGAGCCCTACAACCTTGGATAGAAGGTAGTTAGGGCTGTAAAGCTGTTTTTTTTTTCTGAAATATTCAATTTTTTAAAAGAGATCTTTGGATTATTAGTTAAATTGAATTTATTAGATTTTCAGTCGGTCAACACTTTACAAAAACCGTAGTTGTTTACCAGTGGCGAATAGGGAGAGAGCCCTCCCACTTTCTAAAAAAAAGGGGTCGACAAATTCTTCGGGACTCTGATATTCTAAAAATTTCATTGGAATTTATACCCAGGAAGCAAGAGGAAAACCCAGGAACCACCGGCACTGAGACTAAGTGGCACTCTGTCCCCAAGGAGTGGGTTTAATTCAATGGGGAAGAAGACCATAGATTTCAAAATTCGCTAGAAACTGAATGCTCCCCCACATGAGCAACGTAATCTGACTGAAAACAGGGGTTAAGGTTGCGCCGAAGTACAAAGTCTCCACATGTGTCGTTCAAAAAAGCATGTCTACTGTGATGACGGCGATTTTTTGCTATCTATTCGATGAGGACGGGTTCCAGCAAGCTGGCAGAGAGCTGCTCAAGGAGATCAAGCGTACCAGGTGAGTGCACTCTCGTGGAATTTCAGCAATATGTAGTCTCTACCCACTACGTTCAAGGTTCTGTGAGAATCGCAACGAAGCGCGATCTATGCGATCGCTGCGATGGCATTTCGGCATTCGAAACGAGGATGACTGGATTCACACGATGGTCACTCGCGACCCTGTGGATCGTTTTTTATCTGGCTTTGTTGACAAGTGCATCAAGTGCGTCTCTCTTGTCATTGTTTACCCAAGGTTTAGGTTTTTAGCCTTAATATACTGGTTAATTGGGCTAAATCTCACCTGTGGCTGAATTCACGATCCCGGATTTCGATCACTTCCTCTCTGAAACAAAAAAAAAACCACTCCGCTCCCCTTCCATCACACCCTCCTCCTGCTCTCGACGTCGACCTCCAATTTCAAGATAGGGGAAAGTGTAATCGGTCTATTGGGGTAATTTCCCGATTACGGCACCTTTGGCTTAGTTCTCTAAACTGTTTACTCATTGCCCAAGTAAGTAAATAAACAGTTATTTAAATTTATAATCGTTGAGGATGCCCCTTCCTGGAGAATACTGCAACGGCTGCAAGGCGAACATGACCTGCTTCGTTATCAAAGAGTATGAACGGATGGTTTCAGAGGTTGGGTTATCCTGGGTCATACTTATGCGACATTCAAAAAACTGCTAATTTCAGCTGAAGAAAGACCGATTCACGCGTACTTTCGAGGATAGGCACTTCTTTCCACAAAACTGGTTTGTTTATGCCTTTGTTTTGCTAAGGAGAAAGGTTGGCGATGGTTACCTTTCAGGCGATGCGAGCTTTCCAAGCATATGGAGCACAGCCGATTTATCCGCTACTCATCTAATGCGACGGGTACTCTATTAAATGATCTCTTCGATATACTTACCCAACAAAAGGCGAGTAATCTGAGCTGGAGTCGCATGCGTCATTGATATTACCCAGGGTAAACGTGTCAAAACCACCCAAATTTTAATCCATCGTTAGCAGTCAAAACGCTAACCCTGGGTAATTTTAATTATGCATTCAGCCTCTGTTAGCTGGGTAGGTTGTAAACACTTTTACCCTAATGCTTCAATCGAGTAAATTTTCCCTTTTAGGTAGAAAACTCAACTTTGGAATTCATACGCAACGAACTCATCTCCGGACGCACACCTCACAGCACCGTAGAATCCTATGCTAGGAATTTTCTTGAAGAGAGGTATTAACTAGTATTGCATCGTCAACATTTTCTGTTCAGGTTACGAAAAATTCTTATATTACAGGTTGCGCTCTAGTGACTTTCTAATGGAGTATATCGTAAGGATGTTCTACTATGACTTCAAGATACTCCACTACGATTTTCCGCTTGGTTTTGAATGAATTATTCATTATTACTCATGGATGTATCCACGTTGGAGTTGTGGTGGTTTTCATGTTTGGTGAGCTGTTATAGACAGGAACATGCAGTCTGCCCCGAGAAAAATTGTCGGATGACGCTTGCGACTCCCCATGGCTACAGCATTAGTCCAAGATTTTTTTGCAGAGAAAAGTACTCGATACAACTTGATTAGGACCATATAAATTTTTTCAGCATCGGAAGTTCACTAAATGTTCTGAGCTCGTATGCATAATTGAAAAGGTGGGTAATCCCATACCCGCGGGTACGATTACCCATGGGTTGCAGCTGAGTATAGGCAAGGCCATACATGGGTGAACGCTTTGAAGGCTGCCAGGCGAATGGTGACTCTGGGTAAGTCAACACGCTTACCATGGGTAATTTGAATTATGCATACGAGGTCTGGATGTAATTCAAAAGATGAGCTTGGTAGTGCATTTGATCGGAGTAGGTGTAGGCCATTTATCTTGTGTTCCGAAAACACAGAGGATGCTTTTTGAATGCTTCATTGCGAGAAATTTGACACTGCAAATAGCAAGTGCAGAAAAGTTTTGCTCCTTTAAGGAACGCACAATCCTCCGAGAGGTGAGCATTTCATGGCAGGTGTTAGCTTTCCACATTTCGAGCACGTTTTGCCGATCGTGTAGATAGGATCCCCATCGGTGATGGCTCTAAAAAAGGGAAGTCAGTGAGTTTATGCCGCAGCTTCAAGAATCATGAGTCATTGAAGGATTCTTAGAAACTTACGTGCCCACATAACCGCACTGTACCTCTGTCCATCCTTGAGCCTGGCACACTTCGATGCCGCATCCAACTTTTAGAGTGTCTTGGAACGCCATCTGCAATGCGTTTTCACCTAGATTTTTGAAAAGAAATCAGTTGTGAAGATCTCACATTCGCGTATGACTTCAACGTAGCATCCATGGTGTCAAGGAATGTGTTGTCAGCGATGCCGGTGTTGGCAAGACCGCTCCACCAGTAATCTACGGCCTGTTGTGATAATTATGTTGAAGTTCGGAGCACAAGACAATATATGAAATCTAGGAAGAGTTTAAAAGTACAGAATAAAAGATCCGAAATATGAGAGGATTAGTGCGGTGAATGTTTCCATCTTTATTAGGACTTCAATGGATTTCCCTCTGGGATCCAACAATCCCCCAATTATCTTAGTAAACCACAACTGTAAAACTATTGAAATCCCGGATTTGTAACAGCTTGTAGCTCCGCATAAAGGCACTGTCCCACCTTAGAGTCAATTTTGAGATTCTAGTGCATAGGAAATCTCCGGAAACACGCCGAAGGGCCCGTTTCCGAGTCCCACCCCTCGAGGAGATTGTGGGCGGAGCCAAAGAAGGGCTTTCCTTAGTGCAGGGTGTGGGACGTCATACCCGGAATGGGCGGCTCCCACGGGCTCTGTGTTTGGCTGATTGGGTGACCTGATCATTCACCCTTTTCAGGTATAACGCTGTGCACCCTTCAGTGCATTATTTAGACATGTCGTCCTCCCGCCTTAGCACCGCCTCTATTCTGCCAACATAAATCCCATGAGTTGGAGCACGAAAACGGGTTTCTCGGCAGTTTCGCATGGAATCACGCATGTCATTGTGATCAGCAGCTTCTGGAGATTACTTCCATATGGAGATCTCGAAGACGTTTCTAAGTTGGGAAGGTGCCTTTTAGGAGCCTGATCATCTTAAAATCGCCTTCCACTCTGTGCTTGTTGTGAGACGTCACAAATATTATGTACCTTTTGTAGAACCTGCTCTTTAGGAGTCTGGTACTCATTGAACGATTTATAATTATTTGCTTGTGCCTTCGCATTTGCTACTTCTTTTCCACCGCAATTTTTTAGCGCTTTCATGATCTCCTCCTCAGAGTCACAGTCGTAAATCTGAATATACGAAATTCAGGTAACACGCAGCCAGTGCATTTCACTCACCAATTCAGGCATAGAAGCCGCCCATTTAGCATAGCCAAGTTTCTTGTCTTCAGCCCATCCAGTTGCCAGTAGTCTTCTAAACTAGGCTAGTCTTCAAAAGCATCTCGAAATCTTCAGTGTATTGTTGTAGTAGTTCTACTCACCTGTAGTAGTTGTGCATACCCAATGCTGCCCTTCTAAAATCGTCTGTTATCCATTTGGAATCCTTTTGAGGCGCATTAGGGCATATAACAGAAGTCGCGGGAGCAACTATGATTGAATCATCAAATCCGTAGTAAACAATTACAGGCGTGTATCACAGTATCAGGAGGAAGCGCTGACTTTTGCACATCGAAAACACCTCCCTTTCCCCATCCCTTCCCCCCCCCCCCCCCCCCCC
>JARK01001371.1:493836-563005 GCA_000688135.1 Ancylostoma ceylanicum
CATGCCTGAAATCGTTATTTTTCATGCTTTTGTGCGTTTTTCTATGTTTTGGCCCCGTAGAGAGCTGTCTCAGGTGGCCGCTAAAAACGCTTACCTGAGCTTAATCCTGACGAACGGCTTCCTTTTAACAGCTGAGCGAGGACGCCGGACCGCTGCTACAAGCGGGACACGCCGCAAGCTCAGCGCGCTCGAAAACTTTCTATCGATTGCGCATAAGGACTATAACCATCATTGTGCATCTTCCCTTAATTCCATAGGTACTCAGACGGGAAATCCGTCTTTCAGCTATCATTCATGATCGCAACTCATGGCGATACTCTAACACCGTGCTTATGACTTTGGTTTTGGAGCTTTGGACGATGTTCAGCAAGTGGTATTATATAAACAAGTTTAATTGTAGTACAAATGTATTATGCTTGATGTGTTTTGTTCAACACGGCTGGAGAGATACCGCCATATTTCACAACAGAAGACTCACCAATCGATTCATATCTTTTGCAACGGGAAGTTGCTTGTTATCCTTGCCCACTAGCTTGCCTTGTGCAAGCTTCATACGATTGTCGTTCTGCAGCTTCAACACTTCTTCTCTCCATTTCTCAGAAATCAAACTGTTCTTGCAGTTAAACTCTAGAGAATAAGGAAATCACAAAATATATGGTTCGTGTAGTCTATGGTAAAGGTCACAACTGTGCCTAATTTTTCTAGGCAAAGATCACCTGCTGCTAGCGACACTGCAAGTAATGCCTGTAGCGCCACCAGAGTTGCCTGAAATGAGGTCATTTAATGGTTAACACGTTAGGTTTGGTGCGCTAACGAGAGTAAATGATGCCCACACTACCGAAAAGACTGTATAAATGGGCAGAAATAACTCTGTAATTGCGTAGTGGATGGGAATGCGGACGACCTGCACGATTAGCTGAGGTGGATAATATATTGCAAAGCTCCTCCGGAACGAAACTTCCACCTCCTCCTGCCCACGCTTCCCCCCCTCCCCTTTGTGCGGAGGCGGTCAATATGTCCGGCGCGACGCGACCGCGCCGCATGCATGTGTTGTTCTGCGCAAGGTGTAATGGAACGGCTTGAGTGCTAATTCTTCCAAATCAATCAGTGACTGCAGCCCACCGAGCCAGGAGCAGCCTTCTGTCCCATTGAAGTTCCGGAAAAGTCGTCCTTTCTCCGCGGCATTATCTGCCCTTGAGGGTTGCATCCGCGACGCGCAAAAGAATCGACCAATCACGGACTAGCGGCGTACCTCTTGTCACGTAGCCTCCCCGTTAGCCCCTTTTCGCATTGTAACACTTACGTACAGGGACAAGGAGATGCCGCACAGCTCATTTATGTATGCTACTCTTTCTCCACACATATGGGATCCAGCTTGTATATGTGTTTGTATATATTACTATTTTATATCGCTACAACTCAGGATGGGGACTGACGCGAGCTCCGTCCCACTACCTTCGAAGTTCTCCCTTAACTTGTTGATGAAATGAAAATATGATGGACTCACCAGAGAAGCAGCTCTCATCGTGACCTGAAGAACCGCACGACTGGTATCCTACCTCACTACAGCATCCTTTTATGCGCTTGGATATGTCACAAAAACCGTTCGTTGTCACATGAATTTATGTTACTTCCCGAATCCACGTGTATCCCACGAACTGCAAACAATTCTAGGGTTTGTGACAGGATACGGTGCGAATCCAGCTTATCAAATCAACTTGTTCGGCTTGATACACCTTTGACTTTAAGCAGTCCGGGTGCTTGAAGCAGTCTTTTTGTTACATAGCACACCACTTATCAAGCGCCACTTCAACCACTTAGCCTTGACGCGACAGGCGATTTCATGAGCTAGGTTGCCATTAGCTGATAGTACTGAGCCGAGGTACTTGAAGCAGTCGGTTCTACGGAGGTCGTTACCATCTATTTGAGTGGTGGAAAGCTTTTCGAGGTTGGTCGTCATATACTCAGTCTTTTCAATTGACCTTCAGCCGAAGGCCGAGCCAGCCTAGACGTTTGCTCCAAGCCTGCGTCTGCCGCTCAAGGTTATCCTTCTGTTCTGACGCAAGCATGACGTCATCTGCGTAAAGCACAGTCCATGGCCCCGACTTTTGGAGGTCTCTCGTTATAGCGTCCATGACGAGTACGAAGAGAAGCGGTGAGAGCTGACCCTTGGTGCAAGCCCACAGAGGTTGGGAATTTCGCCGACGTACCCGCGGCTACTTGTATTTGACTCCTTGGGTTGGATTAGAGCATCTTGACGCATTCGATGAGCTCGTCAGGGACTCTGTGCCAACGCAGCATGTACCAGATAACTTCGTGTGGAAAGCGGTCGACAGCCTCCAGATCGAGGAAGGCTAGGCGGAGTGGAATTTGCTTCTCGGGATGCTTCTCGATCAAGAGGCGCGTCACATAGATCGCATCGGTCGTTCCACAGATGGCTACGAAACCACGCTGGTTCGTGAAAACTCGTGTGATGTCGCGGATTCGGCTGTCGATAATGCCTTCAAATATCTCTATGTTGTGAGTCAGCAGACGTATCGGCCAATACTCCGCACAATCCGTAGAGTTGCCTTTCCTCTTCCAAATCGGGATTGTGGTGCTCCTCTGCCAATTCATGGGAGTCTTTTTTCTCTTCGACGACCTGGTTGAAGGACGCCGTCAGTCATACAGCTGAGCTCAAATATCTTGACTCCATTAGCTCTGCCGCTACATCATCAGGACCCGTCGCTTCACCTGCCATCATGCGCTTCAGCGCGGCCATTGTTTCGTCCACGGTGATTGGCTGGATAGGACCGTAAGTTGGCGGTAGTTTTGAGATGGGTGGATGCCTGGATTCTTCTCTTGAAATTTTCTCGAAGCAATCACCCCACCTTTTTGTCGCCTTCTTCCGGTATATTAGAAGATGACCGCGATCGTCATTGACTCCGTAGAACTTTTCGACATCTCCGATCTGCCGCCGGCGAGAACTCGCAAGCCGGTAGATGAGGCGTTCGCCACCACCTTTGCATCTAGCTGCTTGCTAATGTTGTCGTACTGTGCAGCCTTCGTGGCGGCCACGGCCTTCTTCACTGCTCGCTATGCTGCTAAGTACTGCCGCCAATTGTCAGCCGTTTTATCATTGGGGAATACGTGGTACAGACGTTTCTTCTTGCGCACCTTAGTTTTCACTCCATCTGTCCCTAGCCATGCTTGTCTGTCGATTCTCCAGCGTTGTTTGGTTATGCCGAGTTCTGAACGCGCTACTTCTAAGATAGCTTGCGTTGCGTTCTCGCAGATGTCGTCGATGGTCGTTACCGGTGGCAACTTTATGCTCTTCTTTCTCCTCCAATCGCCACCACTTGATTCGGGCCGTTTCGAACTTTTTCCACGTTTAAGTTGCTTGTTTAGCATTCCATAATTCTCCGCGCAGCTGAAAGTCAGCAGCCATCAATGGAGACATACCGGATCTCTTCCATCACCTTCTAATTTCCCAAAAATCGTTACGATTCACAACATGAACTTCAGTTTCCACCAAAAATTCAATATTATGGCTTATTCATTACTTCGCAGAAATCGCGAAGAAACGAATTCAAGATGATTGGTGAATAAAGCATGCATTCCTGCTGCGAACTTTTTCCCGGCTTTCGTTGCTAGCAGGTCAGCTGATCACAGAATTATTTGAAGGCTTGCACTATTTTTGCGATTCACTAAAATGGAAATCGCGCGAATTTGGCTGTTTCCGGCCTTGACTCCAGCTTGTACGGACGTATTAGCAGTCACAGGAAAGTGTTGAGGAGAAATCTGCCTAATTCAAAATTACTCCTCCAAAAATATTCGTACAAGAGGAACTCTTACACATTTCCAGCACAAATCGATTCCCTGATCTTTTTCACTCTAACAATTAACAATGAAGTACAGTAAATTAATTTTAGATCAGACATGGATAGAACAAACACTTTTGTGACAATAGAATCATAATAATGTTCACAAATAGAATGCTTGTTTTTAGAAGCTGTAGAACATCCCGGAAGTGATCCGTCAATGTACTTTGATAGGTGAACGTGGATAATGTTGGAAACTCACTTTCCCACTTGCTCTCAGTACAATAAGACAGTGATTAGTGTCGTGGTGGTAAGGGTTAGTACGGAATAGGAGAAGCCGTGAGCGTGGACCTCAATACTTCTTTAGCCGCTCCCTCAGGCTGCTAAATTATGCTGGGGACTGACCATGAGCCGTTTGTTTTGGATCAAGTTAAGTTTCTAATCACACTCAGATCCAGTTTTTTGACAAATTCGTGACAGAGCATTAGAGTGTTGATCGAATGAAGATCGAATAAATTCGATTAATCATACTAACAATTTGAAGATTCCTCTAAAAAAGCGACTATTCCAGGAACACAAAGCTTCACAGCCCTAAATTACTTTCATCCAAGGGTGTAGGGTTTCGATCAACACGCTACATGACACGTTTTGCTTCTGTGGGCACTATGGTCAACACAAATTTCTATTTCATTTTTACCAAGATGCTGCTAGAAATTATAATTTCGCCTTGTCGATCACGACTACGTCGTCCATTTCTTTCGCTGGAACATTTACCGTAGAGTTACGATACCCATACCCTCGTAACTACGAATGACGAGCCTTCCCAGAAGATCTAGTCAAGTTTTCAGAATTTCACATGTTGGTCGCGATTGTGACCTTCATTTTTCACCACGAAGCACATCTGTGGATTCACAATGCTTTTTGATAAGCAGTGACGTATTGAATCGATTCCGTAGAAAAGACAGCACTGCAAAATATCCAAAATATCCAAGATTAAGGTCATGTCCTAATGGACGCGAAAACAGCACCTTTTCTCGGGATGAACCTCCAGAACCAGGCACGAATACGCCCGCACGCCGCAGGTGGAGCAGTGCACGCCAATTTTTTTCTTACCATAAATAGGTTAAACTTCAGGAGATCGGTACTTCCATATATGAGAAGTAAGGCAGATCCCAGCCTCAGAGTGTCAGAAGAATTCCACTAATTTCACTCCTTTTTCGTAAACCTAGTCGCGCATTCGCTGAAGAAATGCACCTATGATTTGCTACAGTTGATTTCTTCACTTTCCTGCTTCTCGTCCAAGTAATCTTCTAATTAGGGAGGCATTCACTTAATTGCCTCAATTTATAATACATCACAAGATGAAGTCGATCGCACTTGGGCAGGACTTGGCTCTAGTGCAAAAGACAAGAATTGGAGAGGAAAACCTCCAGAAAAAAATCCCGGAAAAATCTCAATGTTGAAAAACGGTTGCAACATTTACTACATACTTCAGCATTGTGTTGAATGAAGAAAATAAAGTGTGTATATTTCGGGGTGGCCCACGAGCCATGACGTGTTTCGTATCGCTGGCAGCGCTCCAGCGGATAATCAGCTGAGTATCGATCGCCATCTCGCATCATGGTGGGCGGTGCGTCCGCACTCCACCCCGAAATATACACACCATAGGTACTACACGGCCCATTTTGGGTAATACGGCCCGCTATGGCTTGATTAGTGGAAGGGCTTTCCGGCTGTGGTACACAGGTCTTGCTAGGAGGCGTCTTATCTATCGTAGGGAAAAACCGGTTTGTTTTCCCATTTTCTTGCATGGATTTTGCGATATTACTTTCCTTTCGTTAATTTTTACTACTAAGGTCCACATCCGAAGAGAATCTGTTGTTGAATTAATCTATAAGTAAATAACTATCACCAACAATTAAAGTTTCCTTAAGATTTCCAAGCTATGTTCTCTTCAGGACCCCAACAATGCTCTGACCCAAGGGTAAAACTTCTATTAGGTCGATTTTCAGATGCTTTCAGGCGTTTTTCATCTGATTTTTACGGAACTCTCTTCCTGCTAAATGAAGTGTGGACAGTGTTCAGGATTGGTGATGACAAGTGCCACATTTTTCTGGAAGCAGCACCTGTGGAATCTGAAGAAAATTGCCAATCTTTTCTCTCGTCAATCTACAAAACTTTTTTTGTGGCTCAGATGGTTGTGGCAACATCACTCGCTTGTCGGAAACACGGACCAACCACGTTCATCACCGCCACCTTTCACAGCCCGTGCAGTTGTGCGTTGTCAATTCTGCGCCGTATCTCGTGCGGGTTGAACAAAGGTGCTCATCACATTGAAAATAGCTTGGGCAACTGAACCGAAGAGAGATTATGGCAAAATGTAGGACCTCCTTTTTAGAAATTTTAGCGAGGAACAGATCAGACGAGATCCAAACAGCAACGATCATTCACACGAAAACAGTAGCGACAACGCCAACATGAAACATGCGTTCCTGATATGACCCATTTCTTCATCGTCAACAATGGCGCCGTTTCTTACGAATCGCAACCCATTTCACTGGTCGCTAGCCACAAATGCGGAAACGACAAGGTCAGTCGATTACCGCTTATTATTGTAAGGTTCTCTGTGTAATTGTTGATCACACCCGTGGAAATCCGAGAAATTTTGAGCACTTTTGTCAGGCACTTTTGAAGACCTCAACTGAAGTTTTCTCTGAAAAAAAAACCAAGGAAACCAGGATATCTAAGAATTTCTAGGATTGTGGATTCCCACTGAAAGTTCACAACTAGTGTCACCACCACATTTTTCATGATAAGTATAGAAAACACTGAAACACCCAAGAATTTCGCATTTCCGCTGGTCTTTGGAATTCAGTTTTTCTTCTAGCCTTACAGAAAAATTTTCCCTCAGAATTTTACGGAATTTTCCTTCGAGTACCCTTTCCATGGATTCGCCCTCAGCTCTACGTGACAAGAGTATAAATCCACTTTTCAGCTATCAGATGTCTCCTCGTCGTCTCTGTAGTAATCCTGATTTTCTGCATGATCCTCCTGACCAGGCTCACCATGATATCCTCGGAAAGTGTAACCATGCGAGCTGCTCGAACAAATGTGCTCAGTCAGACCAAGGTTTTTCCTCAGGGAGGTAACAATATCATTCCACATACGTATATGTTATCATCAGTCACGTTTATAATTATTTACAGCTATTTTGAGCAATTAAAGAACAAACCCTTGTGGTCCTTACGCTTGGAGGCAGTGGAGAGAGGGCGGGGGGGGGGATATTTGGTTGAAGCCAAAAATTTTCAAAAATTTTTTTTATTATTTTGCTTTGTTTTTTTTTCCTTTTGAAACAGCTAAAAGTCCTGCATTTCGTAGCCTATTTTCAATCCCCTAATTAATTTATAATTTTTTGCCCTAGTCCTCCAATCTGAATAAATTAAAATTAGTTTTTAATAGCTCTATATACTTATATGCTTTTTGGCCAACCGCGCCGCTTTCTAATCAACCGCCCCGCCTCCGAGAAGAATTCGTGTGTGCTCCACTGACTGCAGGTTTAAGACGAACAACTGGTACAATATTTTTCCCATAGTGTACCTCAAGCCCATCAAATACCCCACTATCATAATTACCTTGGTTTCCTAGGTGTTTGTGTGTATGTAGTTTCCTAAAAAGAATCAGAATCGTCAACAAATTTCAAAAGAAGAGAAAACGGAAGACGACAGAAAGAGACAGAAACAGACAGACAGAAACAGAGAGAGAGAGAGAGAGAGAGAGAGAGAGAGAGAGAGAGAGAGAGAAAATTAGTGATGTGGATGAGGCATAGGTGCATCATGGGAAGTGAAAGTGGTGAAAGTGATAAAATTTCAAACTTGTAAAACGTAAAAAAAAAGTTAACGAAAGCACCAGACCGGCCGCAAAAGTGAAGATCAAAGGTGATCATAGATTATATGTAAGCGGTAAATCGAATAAAAAAATCCGCGCACTCCTGACATTCAGCCCGATTTTTTGATTTAAAAAAAATTTAGAAACTGGCTGGTTAAATATTTATACTCAGCAAACACATTTCAATTCATTAGTAGGTCTATTCACCCATTCTTTATCTCTGACCTTCAATTTTCTCATAATTCTTGTATTTTTTTTTTACCCATTATCGTTATTTATTGTAATTTTTGTTGTCATTTTATAGCCATGCCCATTTTCCTGCTATGGTCTGTTCCAGGCGCGACGATAGCCGAGTATCCGTGCAGATAATGTGCTTTTCTCTAATTCCTCTTCAACCGCTGTACACTTTCTCGCGTTCTTTTCCTCTCTGCTGTCTTTCCAACTATCGTCCCTGGTGGAACGCACTATCTAAGTTCGGTTTTCTTGTGCGCGTTCGCACGTGAGGAATTTCGCGTCCAGAATACTTTAGCTGTGATGTGGCCCCAATTCCTAGATGAGCTTTGTGCGCTAGCCTCCTTAATTTGCACTACAGTGCCAGTTTATTAGACTCCGCCCAAGTCCAGATTCTAAAATTCTAAATTTTTCTGCTAAAATTTTCTGCACTGCATAGTAAATGTCACATATATACTCCCTCTCATAATTTTTTGCATTGTGGGGAAATAAAATGTTGTAACGGTATTACCTTATTTTCCAAATCCTTCTGCAGGCGGTGATGTAACGCTGGATCAACCTTGGCAAATTCCACAACCAAAAGTCATCTACGATATTTCCTACTTTGATAACTCTCAACAAAATTACCTCGTCAGTAACTTCAGTTATAGTAAAGGTAAGTTAAAATTCAGGTAATAGAACTTAGGGAATTAGACTTAATTTTTATTTTCAGGCCTGGGCAATCTGATGTTCCAGTATGCTTCACTGAAAGCGATTGCAAATTCGAGAAATGCCTCACTGGTGGTTCCCCTCAGCAACACACTCAGGTCTTTTTTAAAGTTTTTATCTCGTTTAAGACCAAACAGATATGTGTCTTGGGCCCAGAAGCACCACTGGAATTATGGGTAATCTCACACCTATGGGCATGATTACTGTTACATGTCAGGTAAATGGTAAACTTGGGTATGTAGTACGCTTACCTTGCATAATCTCAATTATGCATTCGGGCCCTATCGGGTTATTGTGTTCAACTGACATAACTGTATTCTGAATGGGAGCTTTCTTTCTGAGATGTTTGGAAAAATTGAAAAAAAAGGCTTTGAGATGTTTTAAAAAAATGAGTGGAATTGTTTTTTTTTTCTTTCCTCCATTTCCTCCAGCACCTGATTTTACGTGTCCGTGGTTCAGACGCGCATTCGACCTGAATGCAACCTTCGTCAGCGACAAAGTAGCTGAGCAGCTCCTGAAAAAAACTGCTAATGCGACTTTCGAGACAAATGTAAGTAAAGTTTTTCTGGATTTCAAGGATTGTATAACTCCATTTCCTGGAAAGTTGTTTGTTTTGTGGTTTTTTTTCAGGCATGTTGCTCTTTCGTCAAAATTCCTGCTCCAACGGGCGAAAGAATCTCAGCAGTCTTGGGCTATATGCAAAATCCTCTGTACTTCACACCCGATAGTGAACCGCTTGTCCGTAAGGAGTTCACCTTCCTGGAAGCAGTACAGAAGCAGGTAAGTTACATAGCAGAGTTCTAAAAATTCGAGAAAAATTGCAGGACTTAGAGCATAGGCATCGCCAGATTTTTCGAAATAGCTTCATAAAATAGTAGAGCATTTTCTCCTGCCTTATTTTTTGACTCTTTACTTCCATCGTTTTTTAAAGTTTTTCATTAAAAATTCAAGATTAATTTTTAGCAGATTTTTCCGAAATCCTGACGATTCGGAATTTTTCCCCTCATCCCCCCCTCTCCCTCTCATCTCCGTGCTCCGCTGAGTGTGGTCAAGATTCTATAAAAATTTAGGTACTAAAAACCTTGTGAGGAACAACGAAAAAAAAAAAACGATTTTTAGGCCCTCAACTTCATGAATAGCCTCTCTGCGCGGAGAGCACTTCAGCGGGCTAGGCCTCTCTGGATCACTGGTAAACCAGGCGATGAAGCCTTCGAGATGGAGCCTGATGCGTGTGAGTTGGAGTCATTAGCTGAAGACCTAAAGAATTCCAAATAGGACTCGTACTCGTTAAACACAGCACTAATATAGCTGAAAATAGTTTTTTTAGTGTCCGACGACCTATTCTACGTGGGCGTACATGTGAGACGAGGAATAGACATCGAGATGAATGAGAGGAATCGCAAACATGGCCATGTAGCTGCTCCTGCTGATTACTATAAACGGGCTATGGCACTTGCTAAGGGAGATCGAGAAAATGTGAGTTGCAAAGGTTTCGGAAAAAATTCGGTGTAGAGGGCGATGCTTAAGGGCTATTCCTTTTTTGGAACTGTTTTTCTGACTTGGTCGAAGTAAATATTAGCAAATTGCCACCATACATAAGCTTTCCACATATAATGCCCTCCCTAGATTATAGAGGCTCCACCACCTCAGAATCATTTCCGAGAATTCCTCATGAGGAGAATCTCCAGGAGCCCCTGATCACAGTGATATACGTGATTATTCGCGAAACTGCCGAGAAAGCCCTCTTTGAGCCCCAAGTTTCAAGGAGATTGTGGGCGGGGCCAAGGCGGAAGGACGAAATCTCTCATTATTAAACTCCAGGGAACAAAACTTTTAGGAAATGTGTACTCCTCATGAGAATTCCTCATCACACCCTAAAAGGATAGGAATCTCGCTCCATACCTGATCAGTGATGAAATTCATGAGCTTTTAAGGGTTCGTTCAGGAGTTCGGAAGGTTCCGGGCTTTCCGCTCAATAAGAGTGGACGAGTTTCTCTATCAAAATGCCACGCATCCTCTCTCTCCCTCTCTCTCTCTCTCTCTCTCTCTCTCTCTCTCTGCAATCAATTGTAACTGCTGACTGCGAATGGTCGTATGAACAAAGCATATCCATTTTAGCCTGGAAAACTCGTCCGCTCTAGATGGGCAGGTAGATCACAGCCTTCCCGGGATGTTCACGAATCTCACCACAGCGAGGGAGTGTATGGTGCAGGAATCTCGTGCTCTCACCTTGGCCCCGCCCATAAACTCCCCGAAATTTGAGGCTCTAAGGGGGATTTCTCGGCGGTTTTACACGGAGTCACGCATACCACTGTGATCAGGAGCTTCTGGAGACTATTTCTATGCGGAAATCTCAAGAGTGATTCTGAGATGGTGCGGAGCCTTGAAAATACCAAAAAGAGGCCACAAAGACATTTTTCCCGATAACTCAATGAAGTTACAGCCGATTTCGTCCAAAAAAATGGTTGAATCTCAACGAGTATATCATCTTGTTTATCGCTAATACTATTAATGAAACGCTATCACATCAGGCCCCCATGCATCGTTGGGACTACCCAGGGTAAACATGCTAACGTCCCCAGATTTACTCATCGCTAACACGTACGCCAACATGTTTTCCTGGGATAATCTCAATGATGTATCCAGCTGCAAAAGGGCAGGTACAAATAAAAAATAAAATAAAAACAACAACTAAATCCCCACTAGAGGCCAGTAATTTTAGTAAATACGCTGGGAGTGTAAAAGTTAGCAAAAAAAAAGGTAAAATTATTTGTTCAGGTAGTATTTGTTGTTTGTTCCGACAACATCGCCTGGGCTAAAAAGAACCTTCCCAGCTATGAAAAAGGTATGTGGATTGTTACTGGGCTCTACTAACAGGTATGAGAACAGCGAAGTACTCTGGCCATTTGACTACGTACCTCATTTCAAGGCACGGTATTCCACTGCCCTGGCAAGTACCGTGAAGTCGACATGGCAATATTGGCTCAGTGTGACGCGCTCGTCCTTTCAACCGGGACGTTCTCGTGGTGGACGGGATTTTTGAACCAGAAAGCCTCGAAGGTTCGCAGGCCTTCGTTTTTCCTAGTTCGTGAAGTTGAGCACATTTTAGAACCATTTGCCTATTAAGAATAGTGATCTCTGATTTTTGGCACAGATATTGTTAATTTTTATTCATAGTTAATCAATATTCACATTTCTTATTTTTATATTTGTATTTATTTAGATATTTCTACTCATAGTTACATAATTAAATTATTTAAATCTGAGAAAGGTGGAAAGACTAATGCTTCTATGCATGGAATTCGGGTGTGAAGCGTTATGCCTGCAAAGGGCGGTGCGGCTGAGCTATGCGAATGGTCAATCCAGCCAATTAGCCAATCATAGAACCCGTCCGCGCCGCCCTCCCCATGTATTACGCCCCACACGCATGAAATTCATATAAATTCTTGAAAGAACGAAACACAAACTTTGTTTCAGTTTCCAGTTGAATTCTAGTTGCTGAACCCACAGCCTACCTTCCATTGTCTAGATTACTTGTTAGTCATTTTCCAACCTTTGCATCTCCAATTTAACCCCAGCAACAGCTAAATACAGTAATAATTACTTGAATAATTCGGGATTACTAATAATTCGTCCATTTCAGATCGTCTACTATGCTGACTGGCCTCGACCAGGATCTGATCTCATGAAGATGGTGAACAAAACGGAGTTCTTCCCCAGCTCATGGACCCCATTATCTTAAGCGGGTTTCGATTTCAAGATTCAGTATACGGGAATCATGTTGATGTAATAAAAAATAGCTATTGATCAGTTGATGTAATAAAAATTATTATTAGAGTATCGTTTGCGTTATAAACGTGAGAAAGCAGTGACAGCCACAAAAACCTATGTTTTAGTGTGTCCCGTATGCGACAGTAGCTGAGCATTTGTGCATGAATCGGCGCCTCGGGAATCCGCACGCTAAACATAGGACATTTCAAAATTGTCATTACGACACGTCGTCGTTGCACGCGGTACCACAGTTGTATTAATGTTTTGGGCTACTGTAAATTCATCAGTTCGTGTTTACACAATTTCTTTTCTCTCCAAGTCCTCTCGGACTATTGCACCAGGCGGAGCGCACTATATGACAGCTGTACAGTCTGTATATTTTGGAGTGTCCGATAACTGCACCGCATGGTGCGCGACGCGCCCCCTGCTGGCGGCGTACCGGCGGATGACCAGCTGATCAACGATCGATTATGGACGCCAGCAACCGCATCGGGTGGGTTTCGTTAACGTATACCATGGTCGGCCGCTGGAACGCCCCCAGAAGGGGGCCGCGTCGCGTACCATGCGGTGCGGCTATCGGACACTCCGAAATATACAGACTGTAAGTATCTGGTTTACGGACCATAAGCCGTCCTTCTCCTGTCTGATCCACATATTGTTGTTCCTTTGACGTGCAATCCGTCAACAAGCTCAGCCCCATGTCATTTAGAGCGATCAAGTGGTCGCGTTCCCGGCAAGCAACATGGCAAACCTGTAAAAACATCAAGTACAATAGACTCCAAACGGCCGTAGACAAGGGACGGGACCGCGGCGCGGGCACCCTGGTTGTCTGCTGCCCCTCCAGAGGCAGCGGGAAATCACGACGTATCGGTATTCCTCCGCGTCTCTGCCCAGTAGGCCCGCTGCCCCGGTGCAGCAGACAACCAGAGTGTCCGCGTCGCGGTCCCGCCCCTTGTCTACGGCTGTTTGGAGTTCACTGTATGTAGTGAAAAAGATTGCCGAACACTACGTTAGTGAAATAAAGCACGTGGTCAGTGTCATTCAAGGTTTTGACGACAAGGTTATACTAAGGACCTATAGTAGTAATAGGCTCCCAATCATAAAAGTCAGATTTTTTCCGGCAACTACCAATTCGGAACATTACCTTCAGGAAGAATGGTTCCTAGAGCAATCCATGTTCCATAAATGGCGTCCCTTTGTGCCAGATCTAAAACGTTCTTCTCCCCTCCACCCAGAGCTCAATTTTCCAAAACATCCTGAAGGCTTATTCATCTGTGCACGACGCCTACACGCCTATGCAAGCGATATTGATGCCCATGCCCTAGGAAGTCGCCCCCACTCTGTTTTCTCACGTCATAAACCTTCGATTCACACATGCATCGCACCTAAGAAGAATGCACTTTATGCTAAGCGCATGCATTCCTGCAATTCCCACATTCCTTCGACTCTGATGAATATTAGAACAAATTTTATTATTCTACAAAGAAACCGGCTTATCGTGAAGCCCCACATTTCATATGAAGCGGAATAAAACCATAAATGACTATGAGTCACAACGACATCTAACCACGACAAGCTAAACATAACGCGAACATGAGAACAGCGCGCTTGACAAGGACGGAAAATGAGGCAAATAACAGTACAACAAGGATAAAAGTGATGATGGCATAAAAGAGGGAAAAGGACCCGAGAAGATAATAATGCGAGAGATTAGTGGAAATACACCTATCGCATATGAGTGAGAAGCATATCCATTTGGGCATCGTGAAGAAGGTCGCGGATCGCTTTCTGGACCTTAAGGTACTGGATGCGATCCTTGTACGCGATCTCTCGCAACGGATGCAGGAGGGAGCGGCCTGAGACAGGGAAGTCAAGCATCAAGCATTTGTAGTATTGGTCATTTTAAGGATTCAAACTCACAAAATGCCATGTATTCGTCTTCATCTTCTGGGTCCTCAGATGGCGGGGGAGGGATGCGTTTTCCGGATATAAGAGCATTCTATAAACGAATTTTTTGACTAGATATCTCCAATCTAAGTTTTACCAACGGAAGCAACCGAAATTTATACAACTCCGAGCAATTTTCCACTCTAACGTCATCTAGTTTCTCATCCCAACAGAACCACAGCAGTGACTTACCTGAGAAGAACCTGAGACTTCATCAATCCTTCGCTTCTGAACGTTCCTGTGGACGTTGAAAAGATCATCCAGGAACATTA
This sequence comes from Ancylostoma ceylanicum, assembly GCA_000688135.1. Taxonomy (NCBI): domain Eukaryota; kingdom Metazoa; phylum Nematoda; class Chromadorea; order Rhabditida; family Ancylostomatidae; genus Ancylostoma; species Ancylostoma ceylanicum. The sequence goes on from JARK01001371.1 coordinate 508,451, forward strand.
AGGAACTATAGAACTTCCATTTGGGTGTCACCGGCATGCTATCGTTGTTATAAGAGAGCTAGAAATAGGCATCGAATGTTGCGTGGCAGATAGCCGTGTAGATAGCTTACCTTCTTCCTCGTTTTGACATACGTATCCTTGAGATTTTTCCATTGCTTCTCGACTTCTTCCGCTAAAAAGGCTATACTCAGGTTATCAGACAAATAATATAGATGTATTACTCAGAAAATGGTCATAATTGACGCACTAACAGTATTACGCATTAATCTAGATGGGTGAATTCTACTCAATATGATAAGCATTGCAAAACCATGGAAACCTTCTTCTGTTCAGGTTGAAATTCTCTACACGAATAGTTACTCTGCATTCTCTCCACATACCATTAATGGTGAAGCGGAATATAGCGTGGTGAAATCTTAGGCTGTCGCTTTACTCAACGTGAAATATAGTCTACTGCATTGCCGCTGCTTGGGGTCGCATGAATCATTGAGATTACTCAAGGGTAAACGTGTTCACACCCCACAAATCCACCCATCGTTAACAATGGCATCAACACGCTCCCATACTTTGATTGTGTCGGCCCCATGGGCAATCGATGCGCATCGGAACTGATGAGCCTGAGTTGCGGAAACGTAGGATGCCATACTTCATGTACCCTAGATTGCCTTGCCAGGGAAGCCAGAATTCTGGACGCTAAACGACAACGTTCAACGTCCAGGACTCTGGCTTCCCTGGCAAAACAACTCAGGGATGAAGCACTGACTGAGTTGTTTATTATTAGTCGTTGTGAAAATAACCAAATATGAGTACTTGTGCATGCTTTTCTAACATCTACCGGAATAAGAGACCACAACTAGGAAACGACATCGTTTCCAATCGAAGCAACATCTCCAATTAGTGCACTACAACAACGGTGACTGCACCCCGAATCATGAATTTCCGACCACACAGTAAATGCGTAAAACCTCACATAAAGATGCTTTTAAAAACTTTACCATCTAACCACACCTTTGATGGCCAAATTCACACGAAAAGTGTTAGAAGCCAAAGATGAAAGTACTGGGTACTTTTGATATACCACGATCGGTCTGGATAGCAACTGTGTTTTGATTTTGAATACGCAAGCAAAAACAAACATTATAAGGGAAAAAGAACAGATATAGGCCTATTAATACAGAATAATAAGTTCAATAATATAATAACACCCACGTGTAAGTTCGGGATCCAGCTGATTCTGTTGATTGATGAGGTTGGTGACTTCGACAAAAAGTTCTTTACGCGATGGACCAACTGTCTTTTCCCTGAATCAACATAATTAAAACGTAGGTTGAAATCACAGCAATGAATGGAAGCACCTTTGACAATCCCAAATTCCTGGCCTCAGATATACTGCATCGATGATACTAAAGCGTATCTCATCTGTGATCATTGAACCGTGGTGCTGAAATCCATTATTAGCCGATGATGGAACAAAATCCCGCTGTAGTATTCACTCGGATCGATATTTCGAAGTGCACTTTTTTTTAGTGTAGCGCATTAGTGTACATATTGGGTCAACACCTACTGGTGTAGGTGTTATCCCTTTGAAATCGAGTCATTCCAGTGCTCAAAGGAATTTGCTAAGGCAGGACAAAACGCTGTCAAATTATGCTTTCGAGGTTTATTTTTTTAGGAAGAAAAATGTTGAAACATCAACACTTCCTTTTGAAACCTATCTATCGTCTATCCGAAACGACGAGTCCGCCCACGCGGTCGAGGATCCACACTTGCCAGCAATCCACGTCATCATCTCTACTCTGCGTATCACGCTTCATCGTTATCTTTATGATATCGGCCAATGATCTGGCTGTGACGTGGACCGCTTGGGCGGACTCGTCGTTTCGGATACACTGTACAATGAGGATCGATAGAGCTGGTGAAATTGCGGACTTGAGGCGCTCAGCAGCGCATCCGCGCAGCGCTTTGGAATCGCCAACTTGCGCCGCTATAATAGCCAAGTAGCGATAATTGGTGTTTTTTTTTTGTAAAATCGCCAAATAACACCAAGGAATACTAAAAATCTGTACAATAAGCCATTATAGCTATGCAAGATGACATTCCCAGCTCGCAGCGCGACCGCTCTGCTCTGCGCGTTTGAGTCCGCAAATGTGTCAACTCCACAGACACTCACATTGAATCTGAAGCAATCTAGTGAGCCTAATATCTAGCCAATCCACCGTACTTTTTGCTACCTTTTTTGAGGAGTACATCTATGAACCCAAATTTGGCCAGACTCCGATCCAAAACAAGAATTGACATACGACAGCATGAACTATATCCTTTTTTCATAACAAAATCAATACTGTCAGAAATTTTACTGCATAGAGGACATAAAGCGACACAAACTGCTCCTAGCAGGCTTGCAAAAAACAACGCTATTATTCCTCACAGCGCCGTACCCAAAACGCGCTCTGCTTCTAGAGAACTTCCATTGATACCAAAGTAGGCAAAGCTCTCCTTAATAGTTTAGATCCAAAGAAAATATTGTTTTGCCCTTATGAATGAATCTTCTTTCCAAACAATCCTACTATACCCTGCGCAATGTTCTTTTTACAAAGATGGACGCGAGATAAGGAATCCAGGTTGACGCCTCTGTATAGCCAACTTTGTCACAGATTCGAAAGGTATAACAGTTTCAAAAGCGATGACAGTCGAGCATTTGCGTCCAATGTCTGCCCCATCGAACGGCGCGCAATTCTCGTGTTCTTTTGCTCTCAACTATGCCTCTAACTACCATATCTGGAGAAAAAATTGTTTAAACCAGTGTAATTTGTTGCACAAACACCTCATCCGTGGGATCTAAACCGACAGATTCATTGTTAGGTACAGCAAAGAAGAAAATCCAAATCCTGATCGGGACTGGATTAAAATTTCTGCCCCACGTTATGCGTCATTAGGTTACCTTTTACTCACTATTCATAAAAGATTAACTTCTCATGTCCCGAAAATGGAAGTTAGCGCATCGACTCGCGAAGCGCGCCACGGCGGGAGTTTTGAATATGCTAACGGCGAATAGTGTGTAATTCGGTATACCACCAGTGTGTAATTCGGTATATAATCGCAAAGAGAAATGGGGCGTTACCACGCTTTGGTGATTGGCCAACTGATCAAACGCTCGAATCATTGTGGCCTGATAACGTCCCACCCCCTCTTACGACAATACACATCCCGGCCTGAGGGATGGATTTGCAGGGTCTGAGAACGTCAGTCGCTATTGCAAACCTCACACTGTGGCAGCCCCACATCACTCGCTAACTCGCGTAGATACGCGTTAACCGTTAAAATATCAAAGGTTGGGTTAACACGAATCAACGTGGGTTAGCAAATGATATGGGGCAGCCACGTTGCGAGCCGCGCAATAACGATCGACGTTTCCGGTATGTCGGTGCTACGGCTTTCAATTCCAGCTGGGGTGGACATTTTTGAACAGAATCAGACTCATCGTTAGGTCGAGGGTTGTAAAGGGGATCAGGATGAAACGTTAACCATGCAAATCAACGATGGTAGGAATGATTGGTAATTCTATGGACTACGTAACGACAGGAAACGCACGACGTGAAGGGTGGTTTTCTAGGGCGTTATTTATAGTTGCTGCGCGTCAAATTTGACGGAACGATATACAACGTAGAACGCGGGGTGAAGAGAATTTCTTGCAGAGAGCGAATGCTCGTGGTTTTGCCGTCGCGACAGCCGCGCGAACAAAATGCGTTTTCGCTTTCGCCGCATCGAGACAATACGAAAAATTCGTGAACTTTTGGTAACTTTAGTAAACTTTGGTAACTTTTGGCAACTTAGGTAACGCCACCTTTTCCATGCAGCAAGCACGAACAGCGGAATAGATTACGTAACGACAGGAGGACCTGGGCTAGGATTCATGAACGCAAAACCAAGCGAAACCAGGTCAGGAAACCAACTTTTGCGTCCTGTGTCTCTCAAAGTTACGTAGTCTATGAGGTAGCCAATAACGCTAGCCATCGTTGATTTGCATGGTTAACGTTTCAAGAATCCGAGCCCTGAATGTGAAATTTGGTCTGATAACCTAGCTCCGCCTGGTTCTGTGCTTATGAATCCTAACCCAGGTGGAGCTGATATGTTGACATGAACAGGATTCGGAAGGTGTGATGGTCCACTAATCGCCAGTAAAGTTTCGAAATCCTGAGTAACCCGGGATTCTAACACCGTTCGGCTGTTTTAATCGCTCTAAAGCAAAATTCTTGCCCTGAACAACAACCTGTAGGTGAATAACCCAGCAAGAAATCTCAGTTCAAAACCCAAGAGTAGAAAAAGAGGAAGAATGCACACCTTGGCACTGACCTGCACGGGTGTCGAGGCGGATTGTTGCGGTTGGTGTGCGCCAACCCACTGTTGATCAGCCGGATGTAACGGTTGCAGATTGTGTCCCTCAACAATCGAGGGAGGCTTCTGAAAGAGCTCTTCTTCAGCTGCTGCGACAGCGTCACCAGCACGGCAGTTCACGGTGGCCATCATCACGCCGGCTCAACACCTCCAGCAATGAGCCGGCCGCCAACAGACGCCACGTATGTAACGCTACGCTTCCAAAGCACAATCACACACCACCACGACGAGCAACCGGGAAACACCCACGAACTGACCTCCATGAAAGCCACCGCGAAGAGCGTCGCGCAGTGATGACGTGCGCGGCGTCGTGACGACGTGTGCGGTCTGCGCGCGCGGCCCCGACGCGTCGCGTGCGGAGCCGCCGCCGCGGGTCCACCCACCGCGCCCGGCCCCCGCCCCGTCGCACTTCAACATGCACGCCATATCGCTTGTTTACTTCACAGTTGTTTACAGTTCTACAATCTTCTATCTATAGGAAATTCTATACACACACAATCACTGTACACTGTCTCTTATATTCACACGGGCGTTAGATTACTCGTACTTTCTTGCCATGGGCCTTACTATGATGTAGTTACAAGTCGTCTCTCTGGTTAGATATAGAAATATCACTCAAACATGGCACTAAAATGCTACAATTCATGCACAACAACTTAAATACTCTTAAATAGCCATCAATGAAATTCCTAAGCGGACCATGCGCCGCAGAAATGGTGGTCAAACTCAAGTCATTCACACAATGACAATGGCATCTTTTCTGAAAGAATTACATCCTGTGAGTACACTAGATAAAACGAGGCGGAACAAATTCTTTGGACTTCTCTGAAATCCAGAATTTCCTAAATCCTAGACTACTGCCTTCAAAGGGTTTTCACTGTGTGGGTCGATAATGCAACGGGTGTTCTGACGAGATCATTGGTAATGACGGCGAATGCAGGTTCACTCTGACTGGGAATCGCTTTCCAGCAATATCCAGCTCGTAGGTGCCACGATTTAGGAAATCAGCCGAAATTCCGAACTCTTTGTTCACCACATATGCTGTGCACACCTGAAATATACCGATATGTCATTACTTGTTATTAAAATGCAAATAACGACAACAAAAACTTTCTTGACATCCCAGAGTGAATCCATAAGCTGCTGTTGTTGTGCAACCAACGGGTTTTCCATCTCTAAAATGTGCATATGCTGTACTACTTGGTGAAGATTACAGTTAGGAGCGAATAAAAATCGAATAACTCAAGTAATTTTATTATTAATTTATAGCGCGTTGATCGAATAACGTAGCAAACACATTCGACATTCGAATATTTGATTTTGAATAAGCCGACAAATTGAAGTGTGCGGGAAAAGTAGGGCCTTACACCTTTCGGTGGAGGGAAATAACGACTGTGAAGCTTTGTTTTTCGGAATGTTCGATTTTTTCAATGGATCTTCGGAATGTTATTCAAATTAATTGAATTTATTCGATTGTTGTCCTATTCTGACGAGTTCCCGGAAGGACCTAACCTTTTAGCCTATTTACCCGTATATGGACAGGGAACGAAACGGGCAAATATGTAGGCTATACGTCTTTATAAGTTTTTACATTTCTCATAAAATAAAAACTTTGTATAATATCAATAATTTGATTTAGGACTCGATCCGAAGAATACAAATATTCAAAGAAGAGAAAGTACAAATAAGAGAAAGTCCCAGATGCCTTCCTATCATTGCCCCAGGGTTACATTGATTCCACATTTTCGAATCCTCAACCTATCGACTTATTCGACTAGTCGAGTTTTCGAATTCGAATATATCTAGTGCATTCTCAGGATACTTGAAAACCGTGTTTTGCATGGGATTGAAAGGTGCAAATCCCACGATTAAGACATGTGTGCTCATGCAAAACACGGTTTTCTTAATCAACAGTTCTGTACCACCGATGGTAAATCCATGCAAAGCCCATGCAGAGTCCATGCATGGGACTGAGAAAATCGTAGGTTTTCCGCGCGTTCTGTATCGAATTTGCATAGAATTTTTGGAGACGAATGGGTTCTGCATGGGCATGCATTGATTTTGCATGGGTATGATTAAAAAATTGCACGAGCACGCATGTGTTTGTCGTGAGATTTGCATCTTTCGATCTCATATAAAACACATTTCTCCAGTTCTCTAGTTTCTCTAGTTTCTCAAGTTTCCTGTGGTTTCGGTGGACAAAATTGTTACAGACGCCTTCAAAAAAAAAAAAGCAGGAGCTGGCTTAGCCCTTTTTACATGCTCTGCTATTGCTTCTATTTGAAATACTATAGTAGTACTCAATCACCTGAACAACGTCTCTCCTCCCTGTGGCCACGGATCCAAGTCCTTGTCATGGTTATCCACAAGTAGCTGAACAAATCGTTTCGACACACCACGTTCAAGTTGTTGCACCAGTGCGGGTTTTCCAATGAAGTCTTTCTGAAAACCATGAAATAAAACCTCGCGAAGATGCTCGAACTTATTCTGACCATACGGGTTGCTTGTCAGACACACTTTTAGTCAGAACAAGTTCAGAACAAGTATCACATCTAATAGGAATAGTTCTAAAAGCACACTATGAAAGCAGGCTCATCTAAGACACATTCGATTAAGTCTAGCTGTAGAATGAAAACGCCAGATCGGGATGACAGATGTGAAAGAACAGCTGATTAATCGAACGTACTGTGAAGTCAACTCGGAAAGCATGTCGCAACGCTTCATACTCGTCCGGCTGCAATTGATGATATAGATATTGATTCAACCAGATAGAATAGTACACGAGAAAGAGGGAACACTGCTGACGATGCTGCTCATGATCGCTCGAGAAAACTTCACATCCAACGCCTTTGGCACCGGTTCGTCGGTATTCATGCACAAGTGCAAAGCTCTACTCTGATGTTTTAACGCACGGCTACTCACGACACACCAACAATTGTACATATCATGCTCAACTACTGTGCATTTACAAATGTCTTACTATCTAGTTACTACATAACTGGATTTGGATTTTGAAAGATGGTCAATTCGTCTCGCACGAGAAGTGCATGATATTCAGTTGGTAACTCATTAGGAGATGTACATATAAGGCCTAGGGCCACGTGCATCATTGAGTTTACCCAGGGTAAACGTGCTGACACCACACAAGTTCATCTACCGTTGACATGAGCGTTAACACGCCTACCCTGCGTAATTTCAACGATGCATCCAGACCCAAGAAGCCTGTCCAACATGATCTTTCAGCTTATAGTTGGAATGTGATAACTATGTAGTTTCCCGAAGAGGGAAGAATACCACGACGTCGGTTCCCAATGGTGATGATACGTGAGCTTCCTTACATATAGCGTAGTAGCTTGGTGGCCAAATGGTCCTGCAGGGTCATGGGTGACGAATCGAGGGTTGGTTTACAGTTCCCAGTCCTCGAGTCTTCGCTTCGGGATTACATACTCGGTCACCCAAATTCTATGCTACCGGTGAAGGTGAGTCACAGACGTGGTATTATAAGGTTCTGGAAACCATTTGGAAGATTTCAATTATAACCTGTTACATCATCATGTTGCGGCAGGTCTTATAAGCACATATAAGAGTCTTTTTTCGTAATGGCAGGCTAATGAAGTAAAGAACAAAAATTTACTGCACAAGAAGACAGAAGCACGATGTTTGGACCGGAAAATGGAGCACCGCTAGGGAAAATTGGGTAGTGCTACCGTTGAAAACTTAGTGAAGCTAGTCTTTCCAAAAAAAAAAAAAAAACTTGCTCCCGCTACACTGCTCGTCGACTGAGCCACGTCGCAGCACGTGTGATAATGCATAGGAGGCGCGGCGCGGCTTAGCAGACGGGCGGTGGATGCCGGAGGCAAGTATTTTTTGGAACGACTGTATGTGAATGCACCAATCATACAACGGCGGCTCCGCCCACTTTCCCTCACTCCTGAAACCAAATAATAGGAAGTCGAGTTTTGGTTGTACGAGCTTGCAAGCGAAGTATTAACCATAAGCATTGAAGCATTTCAGCTCTCACTCCCGTGGGGATGAGAGTAGCGTTAAAGCACAGGGTTGTATAATAGCTGTTATTTTGGGGATATTCATTAGATTATCGTCTCAGTCTTACCCCAACGCTGGTCAAGCCACAGAATAATGCAAGATATGCAGTTGATATTATACTATTGAGCCTTTTTGATATTGAAACCGGCTACGCTTTCTGGATAATTCACTCAAAGATTCCTCCACTCACAACCATAATTATTGAACTTGGTTATTCCACTACTTACAAAAAGAAACGGCAGAACACCCCACACTTAGTGAATGATTCATTCCCCTTTCAGGATAATTTTCCCAGGTAATCCAAGAGTTTTAGAACCCATAATTCCCGCCATTCTATCCACTGTCAAAAGATACTTTTTTGTTACCCGTCACAAAACCAAAGAAACTCAACCGTGCGATAAAAATACAGAGCTCGAACTGCTACTGCGAGGGCCATGGCGTAAGAAATGCGCACCCGATATGACTTACCTTGAAGTCGACGCGGAACGACCTGCCACACTCGACAGGCGTAACAGTGGCGTCGATGTCCTGGCCCCAGTACACGTAGAACTTCTCGATACGCAATTGTCGCAAGGTGTAGTAGCCAGCATGAAGCAAGCTATACTCACGCCCAGCTTCAACAATTCGTTCGTAAACGTTTTGGGCCACCTAAGCACTAATATTATGAGGAAGAAGTCCATCCAGGAAGTGGGTCGCAAACCTCATTCGGGATATAGATCACCCATCCAAGTTCTCCACAATGAGTGACGCTGATAGCTCGTATACCAGTAGCCATACCAATGTTAATTTCCTAGAATGGAAGAATTTAAAAAAAAAAAGAAAACCCCATGCGGACGTGCAGACCTGGCACCGGAACGTTGGGAAATCCGTGGTGCTCATGGACATCTCTGTTACATCTGCCATCAGATAACGCGAAGATGGACCTACGACGTCCAGGGCCGTGTACATGCCTGTCACATCCTGTAAAAACCTCCGCTTCATGAGAAAGTGACTGGAAATGTCTCATTAGTAGGTTAACCGCGATTTACTCTATATAAGCTCTGTTCTATCAAAAAACGAGGTATTATTGAAAAGAGGCCAACCGTAGAATGGAACGAAAAGGGTAAAGTAAGACTTTTGAAGCGTTCTTGGTACAAAATTATTGGCAGCATATCATAGAGGAGTTAAAACATTAGTCTCAACATCCTTGTCTCGTCTCACCCTCACAGATTTTCAAACTAGAGTGCAGAAAATGGTTAACCAAAGCATCAAAGCAAGAACCATACCTGAATGTGAACAGTAGCATTCATCTTATTAGCCCAATACTTCATCCACGTCATGCAACGCTCCTGCTGGATTGTTGGAGCAACCATAAAGTAGCTGAAATGAGCTCATTGCAGATAAGCCTTACAGAAAGAGGTTGCCAGAAACCCTCAAAAGCACCCACCTCGTCTCCGACAATCGACTCAGCGTACAGTCCGTGACATAACCACCCCGCTCATGCTGCATACCAGTATAAACGGTAGTCCCAATTGGTCTATCGATATTCGCTGAGCATAGATACTGCAGAAAGCGCACAACATCAGGTCCCATAATATCAAATTTGGTGAAACTGCTCATATCGACGAGTCCAACTCGTTCGCGGCAAGCTTCGTACTCAGCAGCCACGCTAAAACCATCATTGTCTTATCTTCATCAGATCTCGATTTATGGCTACAAAAATGAATGTAGGCTGGGCGTCGATGGCGGTGGCCTCTCCGCGGCCTCGAAAAGCACGCGGCGCCACTGCGCCGCTCACGATGGAATCGTCGCCGCAGTGACGAATCTGGGTTTTCTCAATAGTTGTTCATCACATCTGATGTCAGCTATTAAGAAAAATAAGTAACTATCGAGAAAACCTCATAGTTTGTTGTACCGAAGAGGATTCCTGCTCGAGCGGGACGGTCGCGCTGCGTGCTTCTCGAGGACGAGGAAAGGCCACCGACATCGACGCCCTGTATGCGTACCTGTCAAACCAGATTGGTCGTCCAATGAGAGCATCCTGTCCTCGGAACAACGCGTTGCGTTCCGGCTTGGGATTTTGTTCAAACCAGAGAGGGCGCTCATACCTAAAAGCTAGGGAATCCCCACTTCCTGATTGCCGTCAAGACAAATATAAATCAGGAAATGACAAGGAGCACAACATTCAGTACAAGAGGTGCAGAACAATAGGGGAAGTCTCTCAATGATAATCAGAACTAAAATTTCAATGAATGATGGGATGGTTTCTTCTTGGCGCAATCATTGATAGCGGGAAAAATTAGGAGAGGCATTATGAAACAGGTAAAAGAATGATTATACCCACGTCAAAGCTATATTGGCAATAAATAACGTCTTATGGGCAGTACTTGCAGTGAAACAAAAAAAAAACACACCCCATGATCTCTCCGAACATTGCTCCAGCATCTCGGAGTTGATGGTAAATTGGAGACATCCGAAGATTTCGAGCAGAATGGAACTGATGGGAGTTGTACATGTTGCTATACGTCATCGCTGAACAAACCCCACCAGATCAAATACTGATTAAAGAAATGACGTCACACTTTTGTAGATCACCTGCTATCTCCGGAACTCGCTCCATGAGATACTGCGAATTTGCATGCAATTCCAGAAATCGACCAACATCCAGGTGTGCCACGTCAATTTCTGGAATCCCATCACAAATCCAGTTAGCGAGCAGCTCTCCGAGGCCGCCAGCTAATGAGAGTCCTTGGCCATTCAGTCCGTTCAGTACGTAGTAGCCGCGCGCCTAAAGAGGTGTAGGTGACAGGAAGGTAAAAACTCAAACAGTACAGTTTACCCAGGTACCAATCGTAGGTAATTATGGAGGCAACCTAACTCCGTGCCGAAAATTCCTCTCTGCGAACGAGAAAGTGAACTAATCACCTACTAGTAAAAACTTACCTGGCTACTTTCCCCAACTGTCGGAGCCTTATCCGGAGTGTATGCTTCCATGCCACATATCAGATCTCCATGGTCGATTTCACCGAGCATAGGACACCTATGCAGCAGCTTTTCTAGTGATGACCCTGCAATAATTTAAATACGGCCTTAACTTTGAGACCAGAAAAGGGGGTGAATATACCCATAAAAAATTGACCCATTAACCACCGCGTGGCTCACAGGTGAGCAGCGCCTTTTTCACAATGCTCAGAACGAGGGACAATGAAGCCTTGATGACCTTAGCGGTTTTCTTAGATGGCTATGAAACTGTACTTTTGAATCATTTTGATTACAAAAACCCATGTTGGAGTTTCCCTGGAAATTTCGGTGCAGAAAAAGGAACCAAGACCCGTATCCAGTACATATATTCAGCCGTGGGAGGAAAAGCACAGCGGCCATATACCCATTCTCATTGATTTTTATCCAGTTTGTTATCCATTATAACTCATCCATTCATGTGTTCATTTCTTTGCGCAAGTGCGGTGTCTTGACGAGAGACAACATGAAATGAAGATGGTGTAGATCATGGATAGCTATCAAGTGGAAGTCGACCGGATAAAGATGACCTGTAGTGAAACGAGTGGATTCGCATATCCACGGATGTTTTTATTGGATAGCAGATTCTCGAGATTACTACTACATATCCGCTACAGCGTGTTTAACCGACTGAATAAAGTATATTGGATATGGGCCCAGAACCTGAGAAAATATGGGAAGGCGCGAAAAAGAGCGCGGTCGACAGTGGGTTGAATTAAGCCCCAATCAATATCATGGGCTCCATACATCACTGAGATTACCCAGGGTTAACCTACCAACATTCTAGATTCACCCATCTTTAATACGGGTGGTAATACGTCTACCTTGGATAGCCTCAGTGATGCATCCAGGGCCAGGACCACAAAATGGATGAGTATACCCACCAAACAAATCCCAGTCTGGCTCCGGATGCGTCCAAACACCTTGAGTTGCATTCTGGCGAGCGAGTGGCCGGATACCATCCTCTGGAAAGCCAGCACACAGGGTCTTGAAGGCGGTCGCACGCATCATCACATTGCCATCGAGATCATTAAAAACTGCAAACAAAATACTAAATCCTAGGAAAACAAGGAAACCACAGCAAGTACAAAAATTCTGAGACACGAACTCGGTGTAGTGTCCGAAACACTACCCGTCGGTAGCTTAGTACTGTGAATGTAAGTGTAGGTGCATGGATAGGCAGCTGTTTGAATGTGTCGGAATGGCAGTGACTTTGCCATTACGGTACCTGTCCACTGAAAATATAGAGGAATTGTAGATTGTGCGAACTGAAAAGTTTGTAAATTTACTGCGCTTCACATACACTGTAGAAAAATTCTTACAATTCCGCTCGCATCTACAAATCGAGGAGTTTCCACAAGGCCGCCGCCAGTGTTGACAGCGTATATTTGGCGTTCGTCACCCAACAGAACCTCTTCGACCGCACAATTTTCGTAGATATGGGCACCTGAAAGTTGTTATGCTACACACATCATGAAGATCCATGCTAAATTACAAGCTTTATAGAGGAGAATCGATGTACCGGCCAACTGAGCCTGCTTGGCGAGCTCCTGACAAAGGGCCACGGGATCAAGGGCCACGTCTTCCGGTGAATATAAGGCTAACTAAACGAAATACATATTATAAAAGTACTCCTGCATTTACAAAAGCAGATAATAATCTATCCAAAGACGCAGAACAACAGAAATTGAGAGGTGTGGATCGTTATACCTGTAGGAGGCTGCGGGAGAAAGCTCTGTGATTGGTCAACGCATGCAACTGGCCAATCGTGGAGCCCGGTAGCGCTGCTCCTTCCCGGTACAACGCTCCACACCCAAAATCAAATTCTTGGAGAGGAAACCTACTAGAATGTCCTCAGTTTGCAGGAATGGCCATCTTGCTAACATTTCACTCGGACAATCAATTAGTTCAACATCATCGTTATCAATGACTCCTGAAACAGTTCCACCATGGTCAGAAAATACTGGAAATTTTTCATAACGGTTACCTCGTGAGTACATTCTCCTCAGCATGATTTCGTTTGGCGTCGAGGACGCCATATAAACTCTTCCACATTTTGTAAATTCTGAAAGAAAGTAGACTTCAGGGATAATTGCGCATGCTTGCTTGAAAAAACTGCTTTCAGGGAACTACAAAACCAAAGAGACCTGACAACCCTACGCCGGGACCTGTGAAAAAAATTAAAAACATAAAAATAAAATAATAATTACAAGTGAAACTCATGAGAAGTCAAAAATTCTCAAGGAAGTCATAAAATCTAAAGGAACTCACTAAAACGACCTAGTTGAGCAAGTTCGGTGTACAAATCTAGAGATCTACGGGCAAGATGTCGTTTAGTAGGGTGTTGGAAGAAAATTGGTGCAGTGACCAATCCTCCACTGACGCCAGTGGCACCTCCGCAGCCAATACTGAAACAATTATTGTATTTCATGTAATAGAATTGCAGGATTTCACCTCTTCTGGGACAAGGTCCTAATACAACCCTGTTTCACTACGTCAAGGTCATTCGGAACGGTAAAATTGGGAACCCGTAAGAGTGAGGATAAAGGAATAACCATGCGGTCTTGTCATTCCACGTGGAAACCTTCATCGGACTTGCGATTTCCGCAAGAATTTTTGGGTAACTGTGTGTAAAATCGGTTAAAGCGGCAATAGGACAACGATACTACATGCAGTGTATGCACAAATTATACCTACCCCTCAACCCCTCCCCTACTAGAACTTGTCAAAGTGTCTCAGTGACGGACGAAGATGGAAGACGGTGAGGGGGAAGGGAGTGAGAAAATCTGGGGCCATCGCTAAAAAAGGGTAACCCAAGCAAGCAACATGATTTTGGAAATGAAAATCTTTCCCAAAGAGCCACATCTAAAGCCATTACCATTGTCCTCCACCGATTCTACAACATCTTGGTCCCCGCTGTGCATTTCCGTATTTAAAATGGGACTACGACGTTTCTCGCAAAACATCGTGGTAAACTTTGAAATGGAAACGATTCCTCTGCCTCCTCTTACACAACAATGTCTCCGCGCATAAAACTTTACGTGAGGCGAATTAGAATTGCCCTGATGATCAATGAGCCATAGAAGAATGCTTCCACTCGGAAACAGTGTCCGTCAACAGGGAGAAAGAAAACATTCCAGGAAGGATTCCACTGCAGAAGACGCGTCTCAGTTTGTTCTTACGCGTCTCAGTTTGTTCTTGTACAAGGATAAACATCAACTTACGCATCCTTCTCAAAGAGGCAAACACGTTTTCCTCGCTTGGCTAGGTGGTAAGCAACAGATGTGCCTGCAATGCCTCCTCCACAAACCACCACATCGGCGGAAGATGCAAACTTCCTAAAATCATTAATGTTTTCCAACAAAAAAAAAAAGAACAGCTCTTAAGAGAGGTGGCTCACGTTCCAAGATGTCGATTAGATGTTAAACACCCTCGGCCGGCCCCTCGGAGAACCGAAAGCATCCCATTAACGAAAGCAGGGATGAGAAAGGGGAAACTGGAAACCACAAATAACAATTTTGCAATAGTAAGCCAGGATAATGACAAGTTATATCCGTAATACGGAGATTCTTTAGAGAAATTTCTCAAATCCGCGCCTTCAATGCACTTTCTCACAGTGATTAAAAACACTAGGTATTTCAAAGCAGTTATGACCAGTTTTTTCTTGTACACTTCCGAATTCTCAGGAACCTGAAGAAATCAGCGCGGAATAGCGCAAATAACAAGCCGTCAACTATAAATCTTAGACTCCAACAAAAATCGCACTTGTCAATACAGCTGACGCAAACACAAGAAACTCCCCAAACTGCTTGTATTCTGCCACAAGGTGAAGGAAATCATGGTAACGAAAAGCTCAGGGCTTCACATCATGCGAGAAAAAAAATCTTGCTAGACTATACCCAAACAATAGTACCACCCATACTTTGGATCGAATAAAAATCAAACAGTGTAAGTACAGTTAACTCTAAGTGGCCGTAGAGAAGCGGTGGGACCGCGGCGCGGCGTTCTTGGGCAGATACACCAGAATCAGCATACAGAGCCCCTGTGTCTCTACCCAAGAACGCCGCGCCGCAGTCCCGCACCTTGTCCACAGCCGTTTGGAGTTCACTGTAGTTTAGTTAATAATTTACTGACCGATCCAAAAACTAAATTATTTGAGAAGAAACAGCCCAAGAGTCCTTTCTACACTTTCCCCGGGACTGTATTGCTCTCTCATTCTCAAAAATTCAAATTTTCGACTCATTCATAGTCAAACATAGAAGTTAGGTTACATGTCACACATTATTTGCTCTTGTTTATGATAAAAACTACTAATTTCGGCAAACAGATGTACTGATATACATGGAGTCTATTTGTAAACTTTTGAAATAGCCACAAAATTTGAACTCTCTTGAAATAGCCACAAAATTTGAACTATCGCCAAAATAGATACTCAGTCACAAACAATCGATGAAAACGTTAGAACACATTGCTAAGGTATAAGCAGAAACGGCAATTCTCTAACAACAAAAATATCACAGGCACTGCTGAGGCCATCATTTGCACAAGCAGAAATAAATTCTTAATACTTTTCATTTGTCTTGAAACACCAACACATGAAACTCCAAGAGGAAACATGAAAACCACCATTACGAAAGAATGAGACAGCCTGACATAAACCCGTATTATGTACAACTTGAAAAGAGGTAAACAATCAATGTCTGAGTTGGAGAAGTTGCAGATCAAACCTTAGGAATGGAAAATCGCATAAGCAAGTCGGCACAAAACTTCTCGACTGCTATGACAGAAAGAGAGACACGCGATTAAATCACCAATATAAACAGGCACTTTCAAACGAAACAAACAATAAAAATTTCGAAAAATTTCAAAAATATCATATGAACGTATATGCGATTTGAATAAATAAATAAAAAGCGGTCCTCAAGAGACTGACTGTCGTTTCTCTGCTTCTATACGCGCTAAAACTGTCAGCGGATCTTCTGCTCCGCTAGAACGTCCACTCTGAATCGTAACACTTTGGTTCACATGGAAAAAAATTCAAGAACAGATCTATAACCACAGCAAACAAACCTCTTCAACTGCACGTTCATCCTCATCATCTTGAGTTCGTCGCAGTTCCTCAATTAAGCGAAAAGCGTCCGGAGCCCGATTCAATTTAGAGTAGATAAAAACTCCTAGAGCTAACACGCTTCTTTTATACAGCTCATTCGTCGAAGTTGACGCTCTTATTTCCTGAAAAGTACTGCCTCGAAGTAGGTGACACTGATGTTACTCTTGAAAGCTAGGTAAGCATTATAAAAAACTCACCTTGTACAAGTTCTCAGCCTCCAGGTATTTCCTATTCGCGCAGAGGACAATGCATCTGTTGATTACGGCCCAAATCGGATAGGAACCACACTCGCCTGCCTGCCTCTCCGTTCCATCGACATTCATCACCTTGAGGGCAATATCGAAAGGTCCGGTTGACACCATGCATTCCATCTGAAAAAGTTAATATCTGTGTAGTGCAAAATCGCTAGAAAACCTGTATTTGAGTCATTTATTTTGGTGGAGAGTTTGCAAGGCAAGACATCTGCCCAAAAGTTCCTTAGCACGTAGCATCACACATTTACACACAAAATCTTTTCAATTTAGAGGGATTAAGAACATTGTTTGTATCAACGACGAATCGATAATCACTATAGGCCTTGTAGAATTCATGGACACCGTTCACATTGTACTTCATCTGGAGGGGCGAGATCGACTCATGTCATAGTGGAGACGATGTGCACTAGTCAGAATAATGCTACAAAAGTACGGGGTACATCTTGCTTATTATTCTCGCGCTGCTCATTCTCTCTGTACAGTATGATAAAGATATGCCATTGAACCACCAAATTTCTCGTGCATTCGGACAAGTCAAAGTTCAAGAGTCTAAGGCGCCACCTGGCGCTATAGACGGCATTCGCCCTGAAGTGCACGTTGCACATATACGCGCGCGAGCTGATCCATTCCAACCCTGCCAACAACCACTCGCACTTAGCCTTTCAACAAAGGATTTGAACGGTTGGAATGGATCAGCTCGCGAGCGTATATGCGACGCAACTTCCACTCCAGGGCGAATGCCCTGTACGATTCGCCACAGTTTGGCGCACTGCTAGAAATTATAATACGTATGTACACCACTGAGATAATCGTCGTTTGGCAAGCCTAACTGCGCAAACATCTCAGATACGATTCCGAGATGAGATACTACTTTCGAGGCCCATTGAACGAGCTCCGTGAGAGATGGTACCAGTTTTAACACATTCGCGACCTTACACTCTCGGCATGGTGCGCCGCGTGGGACACGGGCGGTCCCTTAAGCACGCATTTTTGCTCAACCGGTTGAGCACGCGGTCCCACGCGTCGCACCATGCGTGCTCAACCGGTTGAGCACATTGTCGCGAATGTGTTAAACAACACCGAAAAGGTGATTTCTCGCAAAATCACACCTTAGCGGAAGTACACGAACATAAATTTCAACTGTTCCCGCGAAATGATGAAATTTTTGAGATTCCCTGAAGAAATACCCTACTCAAGGTCGCCACTATGAACGCGGTCGCTAAGAACGCATCGCTCGATCTGTGTTTGGACTCGCGCCCTTATCACCGCCATAAACACTTCGTTCTGCCAATATCTGACGGTGACGGAACAGAAAACTGCTGCGGGAGATGGACCAGCTGATGAAACAGCCATGGAACAGAACCCGATCACCTACGCCTTGCGGAATATTCGCTCCACATTGGAGAAAATTGGCACTTTCATTCGGCAAAGGGAAGGTAATTGGGGGTTATGATAAAAGCCTAATTCGTAAAAACAATGGAGGAAAAAAGTACTTACCAGATACATTGAAGCTGTCATACTGCAGTTACCCATCGACTCCTCTTCATCTATCATCTTATGAGCCAAATCGGCAGCATAGCTAAAAGTGGAGAAAAATTATATGTTCAATATTAACTGTCTTACTAGTAAGTACGCCCTCGACGTCTCTGGTGAAATTCTCTATTCAAGCTTAGCGTATCGGCACCCTCACTCACACTCACTATCCTATCCCATGCTACCCTCAAAATGAGCGCTCTAAAACTATCAGGGAAGGGAGGGGAGGGGGAAGGGAAAGTGGAGGTGGACAAAGGTATCATATTTCCCCTACAAATACTACTGTGGGAGAAGCTACGTGGCACACGAGATGGAAGGACAATCCGAAAAAATTCCAGCGTAAGCTGAGCTCCACTTCTGGCTAGGGAAGTGTATTACAGCGCAAGCACCTTGAAATTTCATACAGTACGAATCCGCATCCCCTCCAAAACCATAAGCAGGCCTCGAAAAGAGAGGAATTGAGAAAAAAGAGGACAAAACTGAAGCGTCTTAGCGTTAGGATCGACTGATGCATTCCTTATAAGGGAACATATTCAAAATGTACGAGATAACTCAACTAATTGAGAAATTCGTTAGTAGGAGTAATTAAGAAGCAAATTAACCATGCGCAAACATCATTAAAACTCACTGGTATCGTCCCATTTTCAAGGCCACGTAGGCAGCCAGAGACAAGCTCGTGATCCGCAGCTGTCTGTTTTTTGTTTTATGCGTCAAGGACAATAGTACTCCGGCGATGCTTTCCAAGTAGTCCTCAGTAATACCCGCTTGATCAGCTATTCTGAAAAACACGGACTTCGAACTGGATGAGGGGTTGGGAAAATATGAGCTCTTACTGTGCATAAAAGGCCGCTGATGGGCGTGCACCGTTACTGTGGCCTTTCGGTGCCAGGACAACTCTGCGCGTCCGACCAGAACCGTAAATCTCCAATATTTTGCCCTCGTTAACATTATCCTGGAACAAAAATGCTATGAATTTGTAGCACAAATACGGGAAAAGAAGCTCTGAACACAAA
This sequence comes from Ancylostoma ceylanicum, assembly GCA_000688135.1. NCBI lineage: Eukaryota > Metazoa > Nematoda > Chromadorea > Rhabditida > Ancylostomatidae > Ancylostoma > Ancylostoma ceylanicum. The sequence continues at coordinate 527,797 of JARK01001371.1, forward strand.
AAAGGCAAAACGGTTTGGAAAACATGACACTAGTCAACGAACCCACTCTATAGTACAGAAGTCGGATACCGATCTCGATTATTCGGACCCATATCAAAGGTGTGTTGCAGAAGAAGGGGATGAGTGGCTGCAGGCAGTGTAGAGCTAAGGAAAAATTCCCTTTGCGCTGTTCTGTCACTCCTTTTCGATAGAGCAGGAAGACTTGATCAGCTGTTAACTGAAATATGACAGCTGGCTGATAGCCTGATGAATTCCCAAAGTGTTTAAAAAGACAAGGAAAACGCAAACCCGTCATTGACATGCATAAAACAACATTAATTAAAGGAGATTCAAACCAAAAGTATTTCTATGCAGGATATACCAACGATTTGCAAACCTAGGAATATTTGACTGCTAGATGCTGTACATCAAAAGCACATAATGATTTATTCTCTAAGAATCACGAAATTTTGTTGCCAAGCGTCTGCCCCTTGTCCATAATGGCTAACTCGCAAAAATGAGGAGCAGCTGAAGACAAATGACAAAGCGAAGATTGCAACTAGCTGAAATTGCAGCCAGAAGTAGCCAAAGTACAAATCAAGATGTACAGCTGAGGGTTCGGAAATGAAACCCTGGGTATATTTACCCTTCCCTCCCCCTCCATCTCTCCTACAGATAGATCAAGCCGATCGTAAACATCAAAGGCGCGTCAATGAACATAAAGATAGCTTTTAAATGATAAAAGACAGCAAGTTCCTTGCTTTCTTATCAAAGTAGATGAAGGGAAAACTTTCTCGAAAAGAACTACCAGAGATGTACCCAGCTAGCTGCTACAAAAAAGTAAGACACAGCTGTAAGAAACAGACAATCTTGATTGAATGACCATGTATAGGTGCTGACAGCCGCAGATGAGTATGAAACTTTAGCTGGAAATTATTTCCAACTTAGGTGGACCACCTTATATATCGTTTGAATAATGGCGACTGAACAATTTTTTCAGTGCAATGCGAGACGAAAAGAATATAAAATCATCTTTTAAATATAGAACTGATTCCTCAGTAGTCATTTCAAAAAGGGAAACGTATACCGAGAAAGTAGAAAAGGAGCGACGTACGCCAGAAATAAGTAGAATGTCTATGTTTTCGTGAAGATATGCCTTTAAAAAACACTCGGTTTGATAAAAAAAATCACAAGACGGGCGCAATAGAAAAACTAAAGAAGCTTTCCATGATTTCATGAAAAGCCAAATAATTTGAATACTAGGACATTTTTGATAGAATAAAATGTCACTAACAAAGGAAGGAACCAGCAGCACTAACCTCTTGTCGTTTCTCTGAGCATCTCGATAGCGACGCGTTGGATGAAGGTGGAGGCATGCAGTGAAAATCTGGAAAATTTTGTTGAGAATCAGGTTATAAATTAAACTGAATGCAGCGGGTTAGACAAAAGAGAAAATGAAGACTTCCAAAGATAAGTCCAAATAAAGGAGAAGAGCAATAGAATAATCCCAACCTCGTGTAGGGCTCAGAAAGGAAACTGAAGAATGAATAAATTCAAACGAATTCTTCTACTTGCAATTTCCAGGTTTTCTGGAGGTGTTGAGCTCATAACTTTGTATATTCTGTTAGAAGAGCGTTATGGAGTGTCATTACAGATTATAAGAGGGAATTGTTAGAAAATCGACTTTCTTTGAAAACTTTCACCTAGAGTTCACTTAATTGGATTATTAATGTCCTAGTCACGGAAATCGCACTAGTTCTTCTATCTTAGCCCGTTCTGTAGGGATACAGAACGGGCTACAATAAGAAAAAAAAGATGAAGTATCAGTCTTGGCAATGAAAGGACAGTCTGATCAGGTATAATTCCGCTTTTTCGCTCAGAAATTCCCGGAAATCTGTTTATAAATAGATAAGAGGTCATTCAAGGTGATAGACATGAATATCGTGCTCATTTCTGTCACATGCCCATTTACATTAGTTAGGTTGCCGCTAACGCCAATGCCATTAGCCTGATTACCCTTATGATACTATCATTTTACTTCATTCTCCTACTTCTACTCCACCTTGAGCTTTTAAAAACGGTGCTTCGCTAGAAAACTAGTGCAATTTTCTCAATCAGGGCATCAAATAATCCCCCTAGGTGAAGTCTAGGCGAAAATCTCCGAAGGAAACCGATCTGATGGCAAGTCACCTTTCATAATTTTGTAGTAGGGTTACTACTTTTGTTAAAATCAACTGAAACGGGGCGCCTCTTGTGGAATATCAGTGGGTGACATAAAATTTTCATTTTTTCGTGAAAGAACGGAAAAAATGCATGGAACCTCTTGTAACTGTTTCTAGTACGAAAGCAAAGCGTAGAATTACGTAGCACTTGTCAAGTTTAAGGATTGGCCGGTCCTTAACTCGAATCTTTCCACCCGTGATGTAGGGTTAATAAATCACATAACGCCTTTAATATATATATTTTATCCTTAATACATGAGTAATATTTAAAGTACACAAGAAGGGGCGTGGCTTCATGAGAGCCAAGGGGAAGGGCCGCCGGTCACCAGGCCATCTCCCTCTCATCTGATGACTGGTTCCGCCCACATCAACTCGTGGGCTCGACACACTAAAGAAAGCGGCGAAAACCGCGACAAACTGTATATTTATACTATGAATGACGTGAATCCTACGCAAATTCGCTCAGCTTCTCCATAAAAAACAAATTAATGGATTATTGACTTTCTCCGCGTGCTCGGCGCGCTCCACGGCCACTCCGCGCTCCACGGCCACCGCTTAGATTCGCAGGTAAACACGTTACGGTATCATCTTTGCCGATGCCCCAAATTCGGAGCGGCGTGCCTTTCATTTCTCGCGCTCGCTCCGTGTGTGGCTGGTTGTTGACCGCTGCTCGTCGTTCATTTCTCAATTTTCTCACATTGTAGAAGTTCTCGACTACAATCATGCGTGAGATCGTGCATGTACAAGCTGGCCAGTGTGGAAACCAGATCGGTTCAAAGGTGCGCAGTGTTTGTTTACCTAGGGGTCAGAAAACGTGGGGTCACGGGGCGGTCACTTAGTCCTGTGGGGTTTCTCTCCTGGGTTCACTACTGGGGATGTAAAACTACTGCAAATTTCCAAATCCAGAACGAGAGGGTGGCCATTGTTGCCTCGCAGGGGTGATGACTCACTGTTCCATTCATAGAACAGCGTATGTATAGTCCACTCGAAAGATGACACGATGTCCTGAAGTGACCGCTCAACCCACTCAGCCATTTCCTATTCATTCCTCTTTTTTTCCCTCAACATCCCATACATCCGGCTTTTTTCAGTTCTGGGAAGTGATCTCTGATGAGCACGGCATCAAGCCTGACGGCACATACAGTGGTGAATCAGATCTGCAACTTGAACGAATCAACGTGTACTATAATGAAGCACATGGTTAGTTGGAAATTCTATTTCACCCCCATTGCACCAGCCTCATTTTTTGTATAGCCGAAATATCGATCGGCCTCGTTTGCAACTGCCACTGATTACGCAATACCCGGCAGCGGGAAGGATGCGACGTAGAGAATTAATGGCGGCCCGAAGCAATAGAACCACAATTTTCAGGAGGAAAATATGTCCCTCGTGCAGTTCTTGTTGATCTCGAACCCGGAACAATGGACTCGGTCCGTTCTGGGCCATACGGGCAATTGTTCCGCCCTGATAACTACGTGTTTGGACAGTCCGGCGCAGGAAACAACTGGGCAAAGGGACACTACACAGAGGGAGCTGAGCTCGTCGATAACGTCCTTGATGTAGTTCGCAAAGAGGCGGAAGGATGCGACTGTCTTCAGGTATTTCGCAACCGTGCAGTTATTCCTATAATTTTTTTCCGCTGATCTGAGTTTTTCAGGGCTTCCAATTGACTCACTCGCTTGGAGGAGGTACCGGATCGGGTATGGGAACTCTCCTCATCTCAAAAATCCGCGAAGAGTACCCTGATAGGATTATGTCCTCGTTCTCTGTTGTCCCCTCACCAAAGGTAAATTCAGATTTCTGGAGCTATTTGTAGCGACAAAAACAGCTAATGCTGCTTTCATGCAAATCGTAGAGTAGAATCCCACCCATAAAAAGATAAAAACGCTGGTCGTGTTCCTGAAGAAGTACTGATGATTCCGATATAAGTCAAACTGGGGATGACCTCAAGAAAGAAACGATCCCACGATGATCGATGTAAAAATCCCCATTATTTTGCGTAGAAGCACCAATGTTTATGGGATTGATACCCCAAGTTCTTCTCTCGAGTGGCCATTTCCCATGACTGACGTTGTACTTGAAGGCGGTTTGGTTACGAAATTCTATGTCAGCACAGCGCAGGCCCATCTAATTTACAATAATTACTTGGTCTGGCAGTAAAGTTGTGAAGAAGTGGCGCCCGACACATGGTCATCCCGAGCATGTTCGTATAGCAGAATCGAATCGTTACGAGCAGAAAGTTTTTGTGGCGATGGAACAGAGGGGCCTACGTGGTTAAATAATGACAGCCAATCATAATCAGGGAAACGTTAAAAAAGCCAGATCGGTGGAAAGAATAGCGAGGCCTAGCGGTGTGTATATAGAAAATGTGACCTTGCTCTATACTCCGGTACGTGCGAATTTTATTCAGGAAAAAGAAACATTAGACTCCCAATCCCACCTTTGAAAGATTCCGTTGTGGAAGCTTCGTGCACCAATTGGGGTCTAGCGGAATCGTAGTTCCTCTGCGCCTTATTTGCGCGGAAGTGTTCGAGGGTTTTTATTTTTTTAATGGACACAGTGAATTAGCGCTTTGCGAGATTCCATATTTTGCCTCAGCCCCATATTGAATTGATAACTTATTTAATATCTTATTTTTAATTGATAACTCCAAATTTTGACGAGGATTTGCAGGAAGCGTCGTTCAAGATAGCCTTCCTCTGTGTTGCCCACGCCACATCACTTGTTAACCCACGTTGATACGTGGTAACACAAACGCTGATCTTATATCGGAAACGTGAATCAACGTGGGTTAACGAGTGGTGCGGCGCTGCCAACACTGAGTGGAGGGCAATCGTGATTGATGCTCCCTGTATGTGAAATGGACGCATTTCCTAATAGACAAATGTGATACGTTATGTGGTTAAGAGATGGCTGATGATTGAAACTTGCTCGTAATGCGTACGTTTGGAATAACAATTCCTAGAGGGGTCGATCGAAAATTCTATGCGGATTATGAGGACGGTTATCTAATGCCTAATTGGTTGTGGACGAAGAGAGTCAAACATGGTTCGTTGGATTACTTTCGAAATTAAGTTGACGGGTGGCTTAATCCCTCGAGACTGACTTTATGAGGGCATTTATGTCCCGTTGACGCAAGACGTGTTCCGACGGAAGCAGTTAATCCCGCATTCCTGCAGCTTAGATGGAACTTGACGTTTTGGTTCCAGCCGTTTTCGTCGTTGTGCAGTCTTCTGTTCCTAAAAAGGGGTCGGGTAACTCCCTAACTTTGCGTAATATGACGCTTTAGTTCCTATTACAATGCCTTGTGGTAATCATGCAAAGGAATTAGCAGTCCACGTTCCTGCTTAGATCTGGGTTGAAGATAAGTTTCCATATTTATAGGTTTCTGACACCGTAGTGGAGCCATACAATGCTACACTATCTGTGCACCAATTGGTCGAGAACACAGATGAGACCTTCTGTATCGATAACGAGGCTCTGTATGATATTTGCTTCCGTACCTTGAAACTTACAAACCCAACCTATGGAGATCTGAACCATCTCGGTGAGCCACCAAGCTGCTCATGGCTTTTTCATTGTTTCGCAGCGAATTTCATAGCATGAGTGCAATTTCAGTGTCTGTAACAATGTCCGGTGTCACTACCTGCCTTCGCTTCCCTGGCCAGTTGAATGCTGATCTCCGCAAATTGGCTGTAAACATGGTTCCATTCCCACGTCTTCACTTCTTCATGCCTGGATTCGCCCCACTTTCGGCTAAGGGTGCTCAGGCTTACCGTGCTCTTACTGTTGCCGAGCTCACCCAACAGGTGTGTTGATTTTGCAGGTTGCGGCTGTTATCTTTAATCGAAGTGACTAGGGTAACAACATTTTCTACAGATGTTCGATGCCAAGAACATGATGGCCGCTTGTGATCCTCGACATGGACGCTACCTCACTGTTGCTGCTATGTTCCGTGGACGTATGAGCATGAGGGTAAGTTGGTAACCCTTCTGGGTTTTGAGAGTGACAACGAGCAATTTATTTTCAGGAAGTTGACGACCAGATGATGTCAGTGCAGAACAAGAACTCGTCCTACTTCGTGGAATGGATCCCTAACAACGTAAAGACCGCTGTGTGCGATATTCCTCCAAGAGGATTGAAAATGGCTGCAACCTTCGTTGGAAACTCGACTGCCATCCAAGAGCTGTTCAAGCGTATCTCTGAGCAATTCACCGGTAGGTAGCATTTTCTTTGACTATCTGTAGTGTGATGGTTCTTCTACTTATCGAGTGAATATGGTTTTCAGCTATGTTCCGCCGCAAAGCCTTCTTGCATTGGTACACTGGTGAGGGTATGGATGAGATGGAATTCACCGAAGCCGAGTCCAACATGAATGATCTCATCTCGGAATATCAGCAATATCAGGTAGGCCAGATTCGTTGCGTTCATAACTGTGTTGTTCTATTTCCATTGCTATTTGGTCTTTTTTCTTGTAAGAGGTTTAATGTTCGCATTTTTAGCTTACTAATTAATTTTTTTTAGGAGGCTACCGCCGACGACATGGGCGATCTCGATGCAGAAGGCGGCGAGGAGGCTTACCCCGAGGAGTAGACCACCACCGTGTTGCGTTGTTCATTTTTCTGTGTCAATGCGAAATACACATTGGTTGCGTTTCTGTTGTCCTACCTGGCTTATGTTTGCATCGCTTTTTAGAAAAGCTATTGTGCCCCGTGACAGCTCGCGCATGCGCCGTAATGCTATCTCAGCCGTGGTTTCACTAACGCTCATCCGAATTCTTAGTAATGAATAGGAGTTTGGATGTAGCGTTCTCAGTTAAAGTGTAAAGTAATGCTGCCCTATCTGCATAAAACTGCATGGTTGAGATGTTTCGCACAGCTGTTTTACAACACAAATATGAAGTTCCGAGCAAATGTTTGAAAGAAACATTAATGAGAATGTACGGCTGTGACAGTAGAAGTAGCGAAGGGTTCCATACTAACTGCGGATTGGGAACACTGAAGGTAGTCTGACTGGGTATACATGCTGAAACCTGTCCGGGTGGGTGAGCGGGAAATAGAGGAGTTGATGGCCGTTTTTCTGTTTTCGCATCCCTGACTCGGAAAATTGACAAGGTACGTCAAGATCAACAAAATTGTGGGTACACGACAACATACCAGGCGCTGGATGCGTCATTGGGATTACCCAGGGTAGGTTGGTTGACGCCCATGTTGCCGACGGGTAAATCTGTAGGGTGTAAAACAATGACAAGGATCCCAAATGAAGTGAATGCACCAGATAATTCACAGGGGCAGCATGCATCATTGGGATTACCCCAGGTAAACGTGTTGTCACCCCCGGGTCCGGATGCATAGTTGAGGTTACCCATGGAAAACCTGCCAGCGTACCAAAATTTACCCCTTACCAGGAGCCTATCAACATGTTTATCCGTAGCCTAAGTGCATCGTCAGGGTCAAGCGTGTGACGATAATGTATCAATGGGGGGTCGCCGTGGAGGGGTGAAGGGGGGCGCCTAGGGGTCGCCGCTGTCACAGAGTACTTGGAATGTGGTCGCCTTAATAACAGTTTGTTGGGGCAGATCAGGAAATGCACAACTGCGCATTCCTGTACTCCTAAGTTGGACAATATGTCGCAACCGGAATATGGAGCAGATGGAAGGCTATTCTTAGAGAAGTACCGCTGATGGAAGCTCTGATCACGACACATCTCCGCAGCCCTTTAAAATCCTGGCTATGGTCTTCATTAAGACAACACCTAGAGTGCGCAAACACTGCAAACTGCCGAATGTCCAAAGAGTTTGTCGCTTTATTTCTTACCAAGAATGAGACTTCGTCCAAAATGAAACGATGCAAAAGAAAGAGCAAAACCTCCTCTTTTTTATGTTACAAAAAAGCCTGCAGTTTTTGCCAAATTCCTACGCGATTCAGGTTTTGATGAGACCATGTGTGTTTGCAGTGATGAAACACTATGATCCTTATACTCTGAAAGTAATTCATGTGAACCAGAACGAAAAATAGAGGTCAACATCGCATTTGAAAGAGCTTTTCAAGCTCTATCAAACTTATGCAAAACCTGCATTGCACTCTTCTTTCTTGAAGTTTTTTTTCTCGTCGATAAAGTATCGATAAAGTGTCGATAAAACGCCTTTTTTATCGACACTTCATCGACGTGCTTTTTTACGTAAAATAGCGTAGTTCTAGGGAGTTTTAGATATGGTTAGAACGAGAAAAGCCTCCTCTTCAAGATTTTTCTCGAAAAGCCCCAAACGGTTTGGTTAGTAGACTGCAATTAGCTGTTTTACAGCACTATGTCTGCGGGCAACCACAACTGCCAGTCTTTTCATCATTACTTGTTTCTACAGCCCAGAAATTCCAATATAACCTGCACACACCCTAAGGGATTAATGTATGTGCAGATACATGCGGATGTATGTGGAGACGTGCAGAATATCGTCTTGCAAAAGTTATGACGTTGGCGGAGATCGAACCCTTGACCTTGGTTAAGCATTGTTCTCATGTTCTAGCGTATGGAACATACTCTAATGATCTGTTATGTGTTGGATACATCTGCAAGGGAGAAACAGACTATTGCACGTTTATAATTTCATTTTGCAAAAATGCCTGTAAAAATCGAATGCTTGCGCCTGTCTTAGCTTGATACTTGTGTTCTAGCTATTGAGAATTCTATTTTTGACCTGTTTGCCGTCAGAAACGTCCAGATGGAGGCAACTACATGTTCTACATGCATTCTGCAAAAATGACTGCACCGGTTGAAATCGAACCCTTGTACCTGTTTTGGTATATTTTGTTTTCTGTTGGATGAAAGTTTGAAGGAGAAACCGATTTGAGTTTTGAATTCGCTACACATCCCAGACTTGAGAGTTACACCAAAACAGTGCGTAGAAAAAATTTCTCACCTTCAGTTTGAGGTGGAAATACCAATTTTTTGTTGCAACAGCGTTTTCAAATTTCTCTACCGCGTACTTAATTTTAGCGGGAAAACTTATGTTTTTCAATTTTCTCTAATTAGGGGGGGGGGGGGGGGCGAAATTNCGCTACAAATCCCAGACTTGAGAGTTACACCAAAACAGTGAGTAGAAAAATTTCCCTCCTTCAATTTGAAATGGAAATACCAATTTTTTTTGTTGCAACAGCGTTTTCAAATTTTTCTACCGAGTACTTAATTTTAACGGGAAAACTTATGTTTTTTCAATTTTTCTCTAAATAGGGGGGAGGGGTCGAAATTTGGACGGGCAAGGAGGGGGGTCGCCTAGGAGTCTACTTCTTATCGACACCACGCTTGACCCTGTGCATCGTCGAGATTACCCAGGGTAAACGAGTTGACGTTCGTGTTAACGCTGGGTAAATTTAAAGGGTTCAGCACGTTTATCCTAAGTAATCTGAATAAAGCGTACGGCTCCAGATTTACTCATTGTTAGCACGGGCGTTAGCACGTTTACCCTAGGTAATCTCAATGATGCACTCGGGCCCAGGAGTTCTGAGAATCGACAAATCACCCCATTTAGCATAATATTTCAAAGAAAACTGTTTCTTAGATAAGAAAGCCTCAATGAGCAGGTCAAGTGGTAATTAAAGGGTACAAGGTCAAGAGAGTGGACTGGTCGAGGTGGTGTGTTCAGCCAAACGAAGTTTAAAAAAGATTCCGGAAACGACTCGCTCCTTCCTAATGATCAGGGGCCGCACGCATCATTGAGATTACCCGGGGTAAACGTGTTAACATCTCACAAATTTACCCATGGTTAAGAAAGGGAGTAAACACGTTTACCCTGGGTAATCAATGATGCATCCAAACACAGCTGTTCAACTGTTAGAATGCTCGTCATCATGGGACAATTGCGAAATCAAGATAGAATTGAGAAAAAAATGCCAGTATAGCCTCTGTAACCTTTCATGGAGTGCTCCATTTGCCATGCCTTAAAAGTTGGATTTTTCTCACTTTGAAGCGGGTTCTGCTAAAACAATCGCACCTGATTGAGATCCACTGCAAAGAAAGCATTCGACTGTGCAGCGTTTTGCAGGAAAGCAGGTGTTTTCTGAAAGCCGGCTATTAGCCATCGCGCTTCTGGAGCCATCAAAAATGCAGTACATCCGATGGGTTCACGCTTTACGATGTGAACAATGTGAACCATCTCGTAGGGACGATGTTGAATCATCTCGCACAATGTTACGCATCCGAATGACTGCTCCTGCTGCCGAAACAAATTGTTTCCGAGGAACGGTTATGACTCAGCGTTGGTGGCCAGACGGAGGGAGATGGAGTGGTGTCCACTAGCCAGGAGGGGTGGAAACTTTTTTTTTTACATATTTTCTACATATGGATTTGACGCGAGTGGCAGAATTTTTTCTATTAATTTTTAATGTTTTACTTTCTTGATAATATTTCTGAGTATTTATTTTCTGGCCTCCATGCGCTTCCCGACCTATGTATAAATAAATATTTTGTTGTTTATTCATCTTGATGCACAACAAAATGTGCTAGAAATCAATAAAATGAGACAGGTTACAACAATCTAGAACATTAATGTGGAGGAAATCAGATGACTCCAGAGCTCGTAAAAATGCCGACTGCTTCTTTAAGTTATTGAGCGTGGTACCAGTCTTTAATTCACGAATATCTGCCGAATTATAGAAGGCGACAGAAGTGGCAAACGATGATATACTAGTTTTAGGATTAATTGTGAATTTTTCTTGTTGCACTGAGTGTGTAGCTACGATATAACTTTCATTGTTGACCTAACTGACCTCTCAATATTTTAATGTGATCATTAATTACGGAGATTTATTTCGAAGCTTGTCGGCGACTAGCTCCCTTCTTTGTGATGAGGATCGAATCCTTCCACAGAATCTCCATCCCTGCCGTCTGCGCCCGCCACGGCCCATTTCTCCTACCTATAAAGGAAGATAAATTTGCGGAAACCTGTGTCTCTTGCAATATGTTCGTATACGTAGGACCCGTATGCGCCAGATTATATTTTCCATATGTTTCATATTTATTCATACTTTAGAGTCATACAAATGCGAAGTGACAACAGCAAAAGCTTCCATGAACGGATGAATGGGTTACTCCAGAAGATGAATTTATTTCCAGGTCATGTTCCATGTGTCATAGCCATGTTCCATTTAATAAAAATAAAAATAATTATTTATTACGCTAGTTAAGTCACACTTGTAAAATAAAACGCCGTTGAAGAAAAGATCACAAAGATCATTTGTTAAAATCAGGCTCAACCTCAGGCGGGTGTACTGTATAAGTAAAAGCAAGTACGAGAGAGGTAATTCCGCTAGATTCTGAGAATGACCAAAATGAGTTGCCGAAATCCCATGAGCTCTGGATATTCTTCCTTTTCAGGTGCTTATTTCCAGTCCCATGACAAAAATAAGTGAACTCCTTCTCGTGCGACCCATAACCTAGGCATTCCAAGTGATGAAAACTTAGAAAGAAATGGCTGTATTGGCGGTTTCCCACTGCATTTCCTATATGCTGTTTTAGTTTACTTACCCATTTCAAGGCTAGGATCCATGAACGCATAACCTAGCAAACCCAGGCCCGCAAACCAACTTTTACGTCATACGCCTCCTCTTACTGTGTAATCCATACAAGGCCCTTCACATTAGCCATCGTTGGTTTGCGTGGTTAAAGTTTCATGAATCCCAGCCGAGGGTAAATCAATACTTAGTAAATAGTGTAATTGTCCATCAGCTGGAATTAGAGGATGGCATTTAAGGCAGTGTCTCAACTCATTTCGATTCTGAGAAGTATAGACACGAGTGCAGAAACCAATTCTGCTGTGATATTCTCTTGAAGTTATTTCGTTTCTGCGCGACCTGCTCTGTGGGATCTATCTTAGCCAATGGTCCGTATTTTTGTGAGTCAACGTAGTTGAATTATCCACATCAGCAATGCATGAGTATAAACGTTCGTTGACAAAGAATGAATGGTCCTGGAAGATCATGAGCCGTGATCCGACATCCGACTTTCCTGTTTAGGGCTAGGTTGAAGAAATTCAACGAGAAAGAAACTTTGCTTCTTAGACTGTTGTATTCAGAGAGTTGTGTACATACGTAGATACGAATTAGGTAAGGGTAACCTGCTATGCCTAGTGATTTCTGTGATTCTTCTATCACTCACTCCTGACTGCACCCTCTACCGCGGCGGTTTTCTCTATGATATTTCAACAACTCAGACATTCGCTCGGGAGTCCCGCCTGACAAAAAGCTTTCTTATCACTTTCGGGACAAAATCAGGAGCTCCGGCGGGAGACATCATTTTGGTTTTGTTGCGGGATTAACCCGAGAATGGTGCGGGTTTGTTATCGCCACGTGGTAACCCTTATCAAATGAGGGGTAGATAAGGGCCTCACTTTGAAGGTAGGCTTCAGTCTAGTCTCCGCTTCGGTGGAGAGGAGTCCTACGGGACTCGTCTGGCCTGCTGAGGCCCGGTTAAGACCGTGGCCCAGTGTGAAGACCAGGCGAGATGCGTGGGAGGCCGTCGCGCTCGGCCGTGACGCGGATGCGAAATCCGCTAGTAGCGGCCGGCGTCGGCCAACGGACCGCATACGCGTTGCGGCCACCGTGCATTTTTGTTTTCTTCCGTTTATCAGTTTCGGGACAAAATCCGGTCTCCCGCATCATGATACTGGTATCATTTTCGGGACAAAATCCGGTCTCCCGCCGGAGCTTGTGGGACAAAATCGGGATGTTGCGGGACAAAAACTAGCTGTTTTTGATGACTCCCGCTCACCCTCGAGCGGGAGTCATGATTTTGTCAGGCGGGACTTCCGAGCGAATGTCTGAGAAATTTCATTTACTTCTGCATCTATCACTCTCATTGCAATTCTTATCTTTGACCTGCGTTTTCAAAAGGATTGACTAGTTATTGGTGAGGGCTCGCATACATCGAGATAACCCAGGGTGAACATGTTAACAGCCTATAAACGAAAGCCAACGCGTTTGCCATGGTCAATTCCAGTGATGCATCCAGACCTAGTGTTGGTTATGCAGGATAAGTCAGCCAGTACCTTTGTTTCTCGGAACTCCAAAGATTCTCGGTAAGCGAAATTCTGAAAAAGTTCGTGGCTAGCAGATGCAGGTATACCTAGCTTTCCTTTTGTGATACGGGTGTTATTTCTTGCCACTTTTGAAAATGCTGTTTTTTCTCTGGAATGGTGTTCTGTGCAGTGATAAATGAACAATCTAAACGACACTAGGGTGGCCACTAATCATTGGTGGATAGTATAGCCTAGGTACATCTTTAGTTTTGTAGTATTTTTAAATCCTGTCATCACTGTTTGTCTAGCAATGATATCGGTAATTTTGAGGAGCACCAATTTGGTGTTTTAACTAATGAATAAAAAATATGTACTAAGAAGAGAGGAGAGAGCTCCCAGGACTGCATTCATCATTGAGATTTCCCAGGGTAACCGTGTTCACACTGTCGAAATCTACCCATCGGTAATGTGAATGATGCATCCAAGCCTATTGTCTGAAACGAAAATCCTAGTCACTCTGAAGCAAAGCTTGCTTCCCTGGGCTATATCCTGAATCTCGGCATTTTTTTGAAAGCATTTCTGAGTTTGGGCAGTTTTTCTACGCATTTCGCTGCGAATGGGCGCATTGTAGGCGTTTTTCCGGTTGTATAGGGTTTTCACTCCTGTCGACGGAGCCTCATTCGTAACCACGCAAGATTGCGTGGCGTACGCAAATTCTTATCATTTTTCGAAGGATCTGCTAAAGAAAATAGGGTTCCTATGTATGAACCATGTCACCTTTGCTTCCATCAAATAACCTGTCTGTGTTAGCATGTCAATCTTCTAGAAAACGATGGTTTAGAAGTTTACCGGGACGTAACTGCACAAATGTCAGCTATCAACTCGCTGAGAACTAGTTGTATGGAAAATCTCACAAAAATTTTTGAAAATCACTTCGACATTTGTGGTTCATCGGTGACTGGACCAGCTTGATGCCAGAAGTGTGCTGGTAGTAAACCAGGTTACGACGGCGCTTGTAAGAGCTCGACTCACAGTCAGGTCAGTCAGCTGTCAGTTCAACTGATGAGTGGTGTCGAAGCGATCACTCCGATCCACAGGAAGGACGGGGTTACCGTACTTGTGACCGCCTCCAAAGGCGGTTGTGACCTCAGATCAATCACATCTCCCTTACTAGCCATCGCGGTTATCCTACGGGCGGCTTTAATTCCGTGCTAGAATCTCGCATGGCGTATTCCTTTTATTCCATGATGCTCATACGCAATTTAACACATCCTGGCACTCCATGGGGTCCAGTATATTGGGTTAAAGGTAGTCGTCTCTATTTTATTCAAATCGCTGATTGTTTCCACTCCCCGGTCCCTTCTAGAACTCATATTTTGTAAGAAAATCAGATTTGATGGAACTTCTTGATCTTCGTGTTGACTCCGTCTCACCACGGTTTCTCCAAATGATGTCTTGCCCATTATTGGTGTCACTTGTTTCATGCTTATGGTGCGTGTGGTACTGAGCAATCAGTCAGTAGAGCCCACTGGCCCATCGATGCACAACAGGCGGTCCATATTCTTGAAACGCTATACCACATATATAGTGTAGACTGCACTGTCAATTAGGAGATAAGCCGTTTAGACGAATTCGAGCATTGGACATGACGTCGAATAAAATGTGTCGTCTGCAATTGCACGCAACGCCCCCACTCTACGTGCAAAATGCAAAAAAAAACCCCGGGAAATGCGGAAATGGATAAAATCGCTTCAGAATATGGCTCTTAAGTTGTTCCTTACCACATTTTACGTAATCTCAACCGGTACACAAACAATATTTATGGAAAAAGTTTTGCCAAGAGTGTGAGCTTTTCTTACAGACTTATTGGAACGGCTTACCACTTTAAAAAGGAACCACCAACAAGAAAACAGGACACGTACGTTACAGAATAACATATCTCTACACCGGTACCTGTATTATCCCTCTGAAACAGTAATGTTCTCACTGGCACGCTCCAAGGTCAATATTCTGCACCACGGGCAGTCGACATTCAGCGAACCGATTCTTGAAACCATCGATTTCCTTCTTGGTTTTTACCCCTTAGATGTATCATTTTCTGAAGATCTTATGAGATCTCAGGCTATATTCCGAAAAATACGACAGCTCACAGAATTTCCTTAAATTTTGCATAGAATTGTTCTTCAGGGTCTGAACCCGACTATCCTATTCATTTTGCGTAACCGAATTTTCGTGAGACTACGGTAGGATTACTGTAGGACACCAAGAAAAATTGTCAGCAGGAAAATGGCATTTTCATGTAAAGTGATGTTAATAACTGTGAGACTATGCTTCTACGCAAAAATTAGTAAAACTCCGTGAAATATCTTCTCTACCGTATCTCCACCGTAACCCAACGAATGCGGTACGGTACAAGAATGATATGACATTCTTGTCCAGTACTCCACTTAACCTCACTGTGCATAGTTTCAGCAAGAAATATTTTGGAAATTCTGAGGTGTGTATCATCGTGAGGGAAAAAGGGATGCAACAAGGCGACTCTGATTGGCGCATTCGGGCCCCCCGTCACGCCCATCTATTCAAATTCTTGCGGCGCTACGCACAGATAGGGCATGTGATGCGGGATTGACGCCCTTCGAGTTGAAACAGCTGGTCGTGACGTACTGTCCGAGTGCACCAATCAGAGCCGCCTGGCCACGCCCATTTTCCCTCAAAATGATACACATCCGAAATTTTGGGACCCCGAATGTGGATTAGTTCCTAATTTCCCAACCAGCGTGTTTCCCTGTTCAAGGAAAACCGCAACTGTTTCACTTCAAAAGCAGAAGACTGAAATGCTTTGAACATATCATTAGCACATACATATTATAAACATCAATATAAATTAAATAAACCTCCACGAGAATCTGAAAAGAGACTTATAGGACACAAAATAGTAAATTAAAAATTCTCTGAAGAGATGATAAATGGCAAGACAAAAATCAAATAAAAAACAAACGATCGATAACGGTGTGATGAACAGTGAGCAAAACGGGGGATAATAGCTCGTGATGAGGAGGCCAGCACGAGCCTCTGACTACTCGGTGAGAGAGAAAAGAGAATAAAAGAAAAAAAAACATGAATGAAGGGAAAACACGGGAGGAAACAGGTCTAACCAAGTCTTCGGTGATGTGAAACGCCTCTAAAAATTTAAAGATCATACAGTAATTCTCTATAAATAATAATAATCACTTGATAGTAGCATCTCACTGGCAAGATTACTGTAGCTAACGATACTGTAAATTGTTAAATGGGTTATTTAAAATCAAGAAAAAAAACCACTCGGACTGGGGACAACTAGCCCAGGGCCAAAGTGGTGGGACTGCATGTACTGACTGACAAATTGTTACTGGTATAACGACTAGCAATTAATAGCAGTGTGTGGTTGACTTGTGTGCGGTTAAATAGAATCCATCGAATCCATTGACTTAGACGTGTCGGGTCGTGACTAGTAAAACTGACTTAGTCGCCGGACTGCGACGGATGCGACTAGACGCGCACGCGCGCGCGCACGCACGCAGCGCGACGCGGCGCGGCGCGGCGCGGAAACGTGGTAAAGCGCGGGCAGTGAGAGAGAACACTTGCAAGGAGAGAAGCATAGGAGCACATAGAGGACTAGGTAAGGTAGGACGAGACGAGTCGATAAAGCCGGGTTCGTAAAAAGCGCTGAGTATTGCATGAGAAACAGACAAACTGACAGACACAGTGAAAAAAAGCTATCGGGTTAAAGGCAAATCATAAAGCTAAACAGACGAAAACAACTATACAAACAACCTGATTCAATGTGTGAAAAACCAAACAACGGGGGGGGGGGGGGTGGGTAAGGGGGTAAGTTCGGACAGAAAGAGCGCACGTCGTAAAGTAACGTAAAGTAAATTAAAAGTAAAGTAATGCTGAACACGATTGGAGCGATGAAGTGAGTTTGCGGGTGTCGCGTAGGGGTGTGCTGGGGATTTTTACTTGGAACTGTTCCAAATATGGTAGTAAAACACATTTCACACCTCATCGAGTTAGCGCGGGTGGGTGGGGTCGGTTAGCACAGACTAGACGGGTAACCTAAGAGTCGAGTACATAGTATAGTTATACATACGAGTACGACGAGTACGCGAGTAGAGTGGGTAAGTCACAGTTTCCTAGACGAAAGAGAGGAACAATGAGCCGGTATCGTGTTTGGCAGCGATCCAATAGATTAGCCAGATTCTTTGGCAATGATGGACGGGGATGAGTCACGGCGAGCGAGCGAGGCGGGCGAGCGAGCGAGCGGGCGGTGGCGAGAGGTCAGATGTGCAACGAGACGTTGTTGGCCGGCGTCCACGACGACGTCTGACTTTTCCACTGCTCGTAGTTCGCCTCGAGTTGTGCCGACAAATGACCCAAATTGGCAAATTCCGAGAAATTCGCAAACGCTTCTCGAACGAACATATCTGAACGATTAACGATTAACGAGACAATGCACATGTTTTCTAGTGAAAATCCTGGAATTACCTATAAATCCACATTGTGTTAACGGAACATTACACGTCTTGCGGTCAAACACTTCCATAGTCACCGGTAGGCCTTTCTCACGTTCTTCCTTAGTCTGAAAACAGTGGAATAAGCCTCTACAAATGCATTCGCATAGATGATTAAGAAGTTTCAGTGAAAAAATCCTACGAAATTTCGCAAAAATACCGGGGTTCTGATGCAACACTGAGATTACCCAGGTTAAACGTGCTGATGCTCATAGGACGTTAGCATGACTGAGATTACCCAGGGTAAACGTACTAATACCACATAAATTTACCCAGTGTTAACACGGGCATCAACACGTTTACCCTGGGTAATCTCAATGGTGCCACCAGGGGTGGAATTCATCATTAAGAGCAAGGGTAAACATTTACCATAGGGTATGAGACTTCAAGTTCAGGATGGGGCAAACATTGAAATGGTATTCATGACGGTTCGCGTCCTAAAGTTAAGTTTAACCCGCAGTTACCCTTAGTAAACTTCACCTTGCACTAGTAGACAAGTAAACCTCACCCCTAGCTTTACCGCATGAGTCGAGGGTGAACTTTTCGATAAATACCAAAAAGGGGTAAACTTTGGGGGTAATCGTGATCACTACGGGTAAACTCAATGATGAATGCTACCCCATGTCCATAATAACGATGGGTATATCCGGAAGGGTTAACGTTTCTACCATGGGTAATCATAATGATGCATGCAGCCTAGATAACGACTTTGGAAGTAATAATTCAGGATTTATATCCTGGAATTGGCTGAAAGAAAAAACCAAACTATCCTAGCATCATATCAGGCAAAATGGATTGAAACTATACATCAACTGACTAAATGACCAGGGCCCGGGCCTGGATGGATAATTGAGGTTACCCAGGGTAAACGTGCTGATGTCCATGCTAACGTTGGGGAATTTGTGTTGCTAATACGTTATTTCTGGGTAATCTCAAGGATATATGCGGCCGCTGTGCCTGGATGCATCACTGAGATTACCCAAGGTGAACGTACTGACTCACGTGCTAAAGATGGGTAAATCTGTGCGGTGTCAACATGTTTACCCTGGATAATCTCAATAATGCGGATGCATCACGGAAATTACCCCGGGTAAACGCCCACGCGATGATGGGTGATGGTTTTGTGCGGTGTTAACATGTTTACCCTGGGTAATTTTAATAATGCATGCGGCTCTTGGCTCATGGAAATTACATCATGGAAATCAATCATGGAAATTACTCAGTGTAAATGTGCTAACGCTCGTGTTAACGATGGGTAAATCTGTGTGGTGTCAACATGTTTACCCTGGGTAATCTCAATAATGCGGATGCATCACGGAAATTACCCTGGGTAAACGCCCACGCGAATGATGGGTGATGGTTTTGTGCGGTGTTAACATGTTTACCCTGGGTAATTTTAATAATGCATGCGGCCCTTGGATCATGGAAATTACATCATGGAAATCAATCATGGAAATTACTCAATGTAAATGTGCTAACGCTCGTGTTAACGATGGGTAAATCTGTGTGGTGTCAACATGTTTACCCTGGGGGAAATCAATCATGGAAATTATTCAGTGTAAATGTGCTAACGCTCGTGTTAACGATGGGCAAATCTGTGTGGTGTCGACATGTTTACCCTGGGTAATCTCAATAATGCACGCGGCCTCTGGATCCATCGTGGAAATTACTCAGGGTAAATGTGCTGACGCTCGTGATAACGATGAGTAAATCTGTGTGGTGTCAACATGTTTACCCTGGGGGAAATCAATCATGGAAATTATTCAGTGTAAATGTGCTAACGCTCGTGTTAACGATGGGCAAATCTGTGTGGTGTCGACATGTTTACCCTGGGTAATCTCAATAATGCACGCGGCCTCTGGATCCATCGTGGAAATTACTCAGGGTAGATGTGCTGACGCTCGTGATAACGATGGGTAAATCTGTGTGGTGTCAACATGTTTACCCTGGGGGAAATCAATCATGGAAATTATTCAGTGTAAATGTGCTAACGCTCGTGTTAACGATGGGCAAATCTGTGTGGTGTCGACATGTTTACCCTGGGTAATCTCAATAATGCACGCGGCCTCTGGATCCATCGTGGAAATTACTCAGGGTAAATGTGCTGACGCTCGTGATAACGATGGGTAAAATTGTGTGGTGTGAACGTGTTTACCCTGGGTAACCTTAACGATGCATGCGGTCTCTGACTAAAAAGTTAAAGTGAAAAATATCCCAGTGATCGGAGGTGAACTCGAGGCAAATAAAGCAGTTTTGAACTGACTTGGTCAAAATACTCCTCAACAATCCGGTACGCCCATTTTTGACAAAGTGACCATTCACGCGTCGGATTCGAGATGTCCGCACATTTCACCAACATATTACAAATCGTCAACGAATTTCCATCCCTAGCATCGTCCGGCACATCCACAACGTTCATCTGAAAGTCAATTAATTCTCAACGACGTCATGGATGTGGAAGCGGCGCCACGCAAGCGATAGTCGACTAACCTTGTTAAATTTAACGAGATACTCGAAATGCCTACTAATGTCCGTCGCCAACACCATCTCAACCATAGCGTGCCGCATCGATGTGAACTCCTCACGCGACAGGTTCGAGAAGATGTTCACCTGCAGTGTGCAGTGTAGCAGGGCACGAGCTTGGGAGCACAAGAAACGGCTTACGTTGCTGTTCTGTTGTAGGGTGAGTTGAAACGCTAACGCCACGTGGTGGTTCTCCAAAACAGAGTGATCGTTGTAAAGCACGGCTAGCGATTGTCGAGTGTTGATGAGGAAAGCATTCCCCCGACCTGAATTTGGGGTAGAATTGTAATCTGCTAGAAAACGTTTCAGAAGCAGTTTGACGCAAATATTTCCAATTTTTCCAAACACACTGAGGTCATTCGTCAAACGTGTACACAAAAAGTGTTCAAAACCTACACAGTCAGTGACTGCAGAACAAATTCATTCAGATTTCAGCAGCTTACACAGTTTACAAGCCTTCCTGCTAAAGGCCCCATAAAGTTGATGGGGAAAATAAAACATAGTGCAGCATACATAGTCCAGCGATTCAATGGATCAAATGGATCATATTCTCCTTCTACTATCATATTCTCCATGGAGACACGAGAATGATGAATTTACGAAGTTAGAGCTTCTCTAACGTACGACCCTGATTTGAAACCTCCGATCTTGTTTCATTTCTTTGCATTTTCTTTCTTCTCAATCTCGAAAGGCGTGAAATAGCCTATGTACATGAAACACTAGAAATTATCAAGAAAAGGGAGAAATTAGCCAAAGTGAGTTCACTAAGAGACTTTACTCCACTGTTTATTTTCCCAGATGAGATAAAAAGGTTACTTCTCTATTTGAAGTACGACTTAAATCTGGGAGACGGCCTGCGAAAATCTTACAGGTTTCCGCTTCAAATCTGGGTAAATTCCTCTTATTTTCCTGCAGTAATCCTCACAATTATCCTCAGAATGAAGCTGAAAACTACGATGCCGAGTAACTAGAGCAGGGATCACCTGTAGGAATGAATCTAGGATGACGAGAACTCTTCCAGGAAAATGTGGAATCAAAGGTCGGGAACAGAAGGTGCTTCAAAATTCTGGAAATTTCGAGTGGCAAAGATGGCAGAGACGATTTTGGTCGCTTATTGTGAGGAAGGAATCAAAATAGAAAATGGATGAAAAAAAAGATGTGTAGAGGTCGAAAAGGACAGAATTCGAGCACTCCAACCATTTTTTAGGACTACCTAAGCGAGCAGAAGAGGTTGACTGCAGGAAGAGACAAGGGATAAGGAAAAAGCAGGAACTGCAGAAAAAATTTGTGTCAGGTCGGCAAAACGCTATAACTCTTCTTTCATTAAGAAAAATGGGACATTCATGAAGGGGAAAAGGATTTCTATGTTTTGAAGAGCGTAATTTTGGTATCCAATGTTTCAAAGGATAAAGCTGTGGATAATTAGGAAAAAACAATGGATAATTTCTTTCTTATGAATCTGTATTCCAACAAGAATTCGTTCGGAAGCGTACATTGCAAAAACGAATGTTCAGAGTTTGGCCAGTTTTCTGGAAAGAAAAGAAAAAAAAAAGAAAAAAGAACAAAATAAACTGGTCTATATAAAAATGGTAGATGAAGGAATTTCGCGACGTACCATGCTAGGCATAGTAAGCACTAGGTCGGAAGTAAAAAAAAATGGAAAGAAAAACCCTTTTACATCGAGAGAAAAAAGATGGAAAAAAGCAAAAAATTACCTGGGTGATCGAGGTCATGCACAGCGGCAGCAAGAATCGCGGCAATGGCGTGATTTTCCGAAATATGGGCAGCTACTGTAGGCGAATCCAGGAAGTACGATGTGGCCTAAACAGCTCTCCACCTTATTTTAGCCCTTTTCACCACGTCGTCACCACCTACCTGCAGCACATCGGCAGCATGTGTGGCGTTGTGGTAAGCGTTACCGGCGTGATAGTGCGCTTCTATGGTGCATAGCCATCGATGCAGGATGTCTTCATTGCAGCTCAGGGCATCAGCCACCTTCCAGCGGTCAAAAATCTGAAATGGAGCGGATGTTGCAACCGTGTGGGTGCACAAAAACGTGCTCCATCGCTAACCTTAAATCCTAATTGTGTAAGTGCATGATGTTCGGTGACTTTTTCCAATTGTAAAATATCATACGTCCAATCGCTATCGTTCTCCAACGCGTTTTTCACATCTGCTGAGACGCGTCGCCGATCGCCATGCGTGCCAGGCATTACTGTAAGAAAAAAAAAACGGCATAGTGTGTGGAGAATGTGGGCGTGGTCAAGTCACAAATGCGGCATGGTTAGTCAGACGAGGGAGGCTCACCTCTTTTGTCTCGATACGCGTCCACAACGCTTCTTTTTCGCTGTCTCGACGGATGATGAAGCCGTATAAGACCATCGTAGTATTGTGTCGCTATCCTATCATTATCACGAAAGCGAGTAATCGAAGGAGCGTAGAGTTCATGTGCTGACAGAACCTGTAAAAAATGGAACTAAAAATAACTAGATAAAAGTAAACAAAAAATTAATAAAGAGATAACAGATAAATGAATAAAGAATGAAAATAAAAAAGATAAGGAATTAAAACCCCGAGATTTCGCTGCAAGCCGAACAGGAAAGCAAGAAACCACTGCTACGGTCTTCTAGAAAATCTTGGGTATGGAGCTTTATACCTGGGAATGGCCGTGTGGTCGGGGTATGCGATTGCTTATTATCGCGCACTGACCAATCGCAGAGCTTGACCGCACTGCCCTCCCCAGGTATGACGCTACACACCCGAAAATCTTTTGTGTCTCATCGTGAGAAAAGGGGCGTAACCACGCGTCACTGGTTGGCGCATTCGGGCCACGCCCATCTATTTTAAAGGAGCGTTTGTCAAGCGTTATACCTGGAAAGGATGGTGCCAACGAGGTGTGTGATTGGCCAATTCGTTCAACTGACCAATCGCAGAGGTCGAAGGCACCACCCTTTCCAGGTGTAACGCTCTACACCCGTTTGAGTTCGTGTGGGGCCACGTACAAGTGCACGGTATATTACGTAATCGACGCCGTACGAATTCAAACAGGTGGGCGTGGCAGCCGACCCAGATGCACCAATCACAGTTGAGTGGCCACGCCCCTTTCTCTCCCATTATGATATGCACACTAGAAAATCACTTCAAATGGACGTGCTTTTTTCTTAGCAGCTCCATAAACCCTCCATGAAAAAGGGAACGGTTTATTGACTAAAAAAAAAAAAAGAAATTTCGAATCTTAATTGTCGCTAATAGCCGAACGAAAATTCCCCCGTTCACGATAGAGGTTCCATAGAATATTCGGTTGCTAAATGAAAAAGCAAAAAAAGGGTGTAGCGCGTTAAACCTGGGGAGCGTGGTGCGGGCAAGCTCCGTGACTGGTCAGTTCGTCAATCTAGCCAATCACAGATTGGTTCGCGCCGCCCTCTCCAGGTATAACGCTCTAAACCCAAAAATATACTGTGAATGCGTATGTGCATACGTGAATTATACTGCGGTTACATTAATTTTTGGGACAATAGTCATGAACTCTCATTTTTAAAAGAAGGAAAGTCAGGAAATTGCAAGACTTTCGGATATTACTCAGGGAAAAACGATGACCTTTATGCACAAGATCAAAGAAGCGTTCCATGTTCGGCTATTAGCGAAACACCGAAACCAAAAAGAAAAAAGTGCTGTATGCTCACTTTGACAGCATCCTTTACAAGTTGTGCAGCATCGCCTTCCACCCGTCCAGCTGCATCCCGTAACAAAGAAAGAACCTTAAAACATTCAAATTCAAGTTAATGCTGGATTTTTTTCCACGAAATAATTTAATAACTTATTCATATCAAATTCGACCATCTCTCGACTAGAACCTCCATTTATATAAAAATTATATGATTTACAGTATAGCAGTTGAAAAATGAGAAGATGGAGGGGATATACCACGATCTTGCAAAAAAAGGGCACCACTACGTGAAAATAATTACAACAGGAGCACATAAAGCAAAGAATGATTGAAAAATGAAAAAAATAAAGCAAGGAATGATTAAAACACGAAGGAAAAATCATAAAGTGAAGGATAGAATTGCGAAATTAAAGATTAATTGTTAACTTGTACTACTAACTTCTTTATGTTGTATTTACGTTCACTTCTGTCTCCTATGCTTTATTATGGAAATTAGGAAGAAAATAAAGAAATTTCCCCATGGCAGTCGATCCCCACTACTAGCCCTGTACATCCACGTATCCCTAGGAATACTCCGGAAAAGTACAGCCATTCTTTATGCAATCTCATCCCATTAGACTACCGCGTGCAATGGATTCTCGAGGATGTATAGCACCACTTAATCACATGCCTGACCTGTACTAATGGGTATAGCGCAACCCATCGTGTACAACAGGGATTTCACACTGGGTTGAGGTGAAGCATATTTCTCATCCTCGAATTTTCTCAAATTCGATACATTCTTTCAAAAAGAACACCTCGTCGTGGTTATGAATACTTACATAGTTCTCAAAAATTCAAGTATTCAACAGATTTATGAGAATACTACTACAAAAGAAACCTCGTCAAATGACAGGTTAGTCCTGTACGGTGAAATAAAAAATAATGAACATGTAATATTATAAACGTTCAAAAGAGCCCATTCTATGCAGAATTTCGTACTACAAAGTAGTTCTGGTTGATAAACTTAATGCCACTTGGATAGGTTCCCACTGTGGCTGAATGTCACACTCAGTCGATGCGCATTATGAGTGGGAATATGTTCAGGAACAGCCACATTCTAGTCATCCAAAGTGGTCAAATAATCAATAATTATGGCAATAATTAGTGGAAAAACAGATGAAATCGCGGCATCAAGACAGGAAAAGCTCCCTGGGCTAGTATTCATGAACGCATAACCATGCAAAAACCAGGCTACTAAACCAACATTTACGCCCAGAGCCTCCTAGCACTACGTCATCTACATATGGCAACCAATCACGATAAAGATCGCTGGTTTACTGGATTTCGTTTCATAAATCCCAGCCCTGGCTGTGAATATAGTTGAGCTATTAATTCACTACGTCGAAGGCGCATCGTGATTCCAACAGCAAATAAGACTCGGTCGTGGGGTTCGTTAATATCGTGGACATTTCAAATATCCTTTCTTAGTGTTGGCAAAAATTGAAGGGACGGGTGCTGGATGATTGGAAGGGAACAACTAGCCAATTATGAGCATGCCCACAGCTTTTTGAAATCTTCATTTCATGGAAAGTCATTCGAGAATCCTACGGTTCCCGCAAATGCTGCGAATCCCAAGAAATTTTTCAGTTCCTAACCGTTGGTAC
Organism: Ancylostoma ceylanicum; assembly: GCA_000688135.1. Classification (NCBI taxonomy): domain Eukaryota; kingdom Metazoa; phylum Nematoda; class Chromadorea; order Rhabditida; family Ancylostomatidae; genus Ancylostoma; species Ancylostoma ceylanicum. The sequence goes on from JARK01001371.1 coordinate 553,392, forward strand.
CATTGTGGAACAATAACAAAAATTTGATTGGAGAAATTGAACCCCTTCAAGCAGGTGCTATTTTGGTCCCCGCGATGAGGGGAAAAATTCCAGCAAGGCGTTTTTTCAGGGATGGAAACTCAGGAAAGCTGTTAGTTGAAAAAATTGACGAGCCCAAATGCATCGAGCAATTGAGAAAGTTGTACAAGCTATAAGGTTAGAAAAAAAAACCAGGAAATGTAGCAACCTCCAACAAAAAAAAAAGATTTTTTTTGAACCTTTTAAATTTCAAGATCAACTAATTATATGGAATTAGGCTCAACAATGACAATTGCGACATTGCAGACATCTTTTAAGGAAGGCACAACCTAATTAACGTAGTTTTCCATTGTTTCCTGCTAAATGCAATTACAGTGCAAGGCACAGTAATCAAAAGGAACAAAGGAAATTCGCTCGGATCAAAATTTCTTCTTCTCAAGTTAAGTTTTCCTGAAAAAGGTGAAACATCCACAAAAAACAAGGGAACGCCTCCAATCCCTTGGAAGAAATGATAGAACAACTTATTTATGGGTGCGTAGTTGCTTATCCGGAAAAATTCAGGAAGTGAAGAGCTCCTAAGCCCCAAGTCTTCGTGGGGTGGTATGAATGACATCATATGCTTGCGCAAAAACGTTTAAAATATTAATGCGCGCTGACGCAGGTCCCCGAAAATCAGGGTTCAAAACTCAAAATCTCAATGGGTGAGCGTCACAAGGAAGCACATGCGGGACTGCGCTAGGCAAGGAACTCAGCAAGTTTTCCAGGGAAAACCTAGTGCCGCATGCATCATTGAGATTACCCGAGGTAAACGTGCTAAAACTCTCCACCCCGGGTTAACCCAGATTCAAGGTGGGGGTCAAGACTTTTACCCTGGGTAATCTCAATGAAGCAAGCAGGCCTGCCTCGGGTCCTAGCCTTTGTCTACTGTTTACATTCTCAACAAAACAACGACGATACATAGCAAAAATCAATACTACAGTGGAAAAAATCCAGAAAAAGAGGACCCATGCTCACCTCTGATATAGGAGCTTCGACCATGCCGGCTTGGGATCGAATGCTCTTCAATGAGACGTCACGATACATTGTTGCTGGAAACAAACAATTTTTCTACAGTACTGCCAAAGAAATCCAGAAAGTACTACTTACTGTCAGTACTCCGCCTCTTCATGTACACGTATTGATTGCTGAAAAAAAAACACATATGAAATGCTCATAAATCAACTAAGAAAAAGAAGAACACAAGCAAATTAGCCCTCTCATCGCGCGCGGCTCGCCTATGGGCAGACTAATCCATCCGGAGGCAAATCAAAGCGGACAACCGATCAAATCCAGGCATCTCCTATGGACATATGCAGTGATGAAGTATATGGCGTTCGTCGTGGCGGGTGCGGTTTTTCACCTCACGGACGTCGTCGTCGTCAAATGCACCCCCCTCACAGATGCATTGATTACTACGCGTCAGTGGCTCAATTAGTGACGTCGGCGGCCACGACGACGACGTCGACAAGCTGAACAACTTTGTCAAGCAACGATTTCCCCTCTTAGCCAGCTAGAAGTAACTCTATTCAGAAATTTTCATAAGAAATTGTTTACTTATTCGATGCATGTGAAGTGCACGTGAGCCTAAAAACGAGAGGCAGCACAACCGATGGAACCATCAAAGATTATGTCCCACTTCAGGATCGATTTTGAGATAATGGCATCAAAAGAATCTCCAGGTGACACTGATCAGAATGTTATGCATATTTGCTCACAAGAAAGCCAAGAAAACCTTCTTTAAACCTTTTCTTTTTGGAGAGTTTGAAGTGCTCTCCAAGACAGCTACCACATGGAGTTGCACTCCCAACATGTCGGGCACCAGCGGTCAATATCACCACTGTCGTTGCATGCCGCAACTCCGCAACTCCTTGTGGTAGCTGTCGCAATGAAAACAATCTCCAGGCGACGCTGATCAATAAAATACACACCTCCTCACAAAACCTCTAAGAAACCCTCATTTGAACTTTTTCTTTTTGGAGAGCCTGAAGAGCTCTCCAAGACAGCTACCACATGGAGTTGCATTCCCAACATGTCGGGCACCAGCAATCAATATCACCATTGTTCTTGCATGTCGCAACTCCGCAACTCCTTGTGGTAGCTGCCGCAATGAAAAGAAGGTCCAGGCGAGGCTGATCAAAATGGAATACATATCTCCTCACAATACCTCCGATGAACCCTCCTCTGAAACTTTTATTTTTGGAGAGTTTAAGATGTCTGCTGCGACAGCTACCACATGGAGTTGCATTCCCAACATGTCGAGCACCAGCAATCAATATCACCACCGTCGTTGCATGCCGCAACTCTGCAACTCCTTGTGATAGCTGTCGCAACGGGCACCTCAAACTCTCCAAGAAGAAGGCGTTCAAAAAGGTGTTTTCAGCAATTCTGTAAGGAAATATGCATACTGCTGTGATCAGCGTCGTCTAGGGAGTCTTCTGATTTCAAAATCTCAAAATCGATTCTGAGGTGAAACACTGCCCTTGAGGGAATTTCCTTGCGCAGCATTCAAGTCATAGCTTTACTCGAACCATTACCCCATAGTTCCTAGAGAAGGATTAGAAATTTGTCAGAAAAAAAAACTCGTATTAGTATACTATTTGGGCAAAAGTGTATCCATTGAAAATTCGAAACAACACTGAGCAATATGAACAGTGCTACGCAGTTTGCCATGTTTTTTTTTTATTACAAAAATTACTACGAATTATTCTCTAGGAAAGAAAGAAAAACGCAAATAAAAGGCCCAATCACTACTAATCAAAGAAATTCGAGAAATTATTGGAAAAATCCTCAAATTTTCGCTTACCAAGGGAAGTCACCATAGCTTACTGAGGCTTCGAAAAGCTCGGGGTAATAATAACCTGGCCCTGGCTGGTTGCAGGATTCGCTCCGTGAGCGCCCATGCATAATCTTTAAAAGATCTCCAAAATTTTCCAGAAAAAAATGTCTGGATAAAAGATAAGCAGAGATGTCGCATGAGGAAGACAAGAAGTCAAAAACCTACAAAACAAGAAAATGCGGGGTATTTGAGACAAATGAGCGGATAAAACAGCAAATGTACTTAGGCGTAATTCAGTTATAGTAGATTTTCAGAAAAGCTCGTTCAATGCTCAGAAAACTTCAAAATTCTTTTGCTTCGAAAGAAAAAGGAAGTGGAAATAGGAGCTCCGTTCATCTTTGATTGGAATGATGTCGGAGATCAAGATTTCAAGAAGAAAATCAGGACTCAGAAAAAGGCGAACAACGGCCTGGATGCATCATTGGGATTACTCAGGGTAAATGGGTTGTTAACGACGGATAAATTTGTGGTGGGTCAACTGGTTTACCCTGGGTAATCTCAATTCTCAACGCATATGGCTTCAGAATTTTAGTACAGCGGACCAGAACCAACGAAAAGAAACTCGATAAATTCGCCCACAGCTGAGCCTCCTTGACCAAAGCGGAACTGTGCCCGGATCATGAACATATGGAATCGGGACGGGGCGTGCGCTCTTCCCACTCACATGGTTTCAAATGTTCCTGACAGCTTCATGAATACCAATTTTCACTCTCAAAACCCGCCAACTCACAAGGAAAACTATCACATACGGGGGGAGCTCATGAATGCTAGCATTGGCCGTGCTAGTTTCTGGATAAATTTCCCTTGGACGTCGCGTGAATCGAGCATTTCCAGGAAAACAAGCGGTTTTTGTCCAGGCTTCGGGTAATTATGGGAAAATTCTGTAGTTTCCGCCTCGAGTTTTGGGTAAATCCTTTGCATTTTTGCCACAAATTTCTTTTCCTTTGAAATCCTAGCTTAATTTTCTTCTCAGTATTAATTGTCCTGACACTTTCGTAGGTTCAAAATTAGGCAGGGAAGGACGGGTGAGACAGACTGTGGAAAAAGGATTTGGTCAAATTTTACCAAAAAAGCCAGATTTTTCAAGTGAACGTTATGCCCCGCTTGGAATACCACTTTTAGAAAAATCACAAGCCAAACGCAGAAGAAATCCTGCAAGTCGTAAAATCCAGAAAAAAAAAAGATGAATAAGAGACTATAGAGGGAGAAAAAATAAAAATAAGAGAAGGAAGTCGAAAGAAACTCGTACAAAGGAGGAGTGGTGTGCAGCGTTATGGTTGGAAAAGGCGGCGCGTCTGAGCTCTGCGATTGGTCCTCAGCATCATCTGACCAATCGCAGAGCTCTTCCGCGCCATCCTCTCCAGGTACAACGCTCCACATCTATGTAGGAGCAATGATAAAATGGGCTTCGCTCAGCTATCCACAATTTCTGGCCCAAATGCCCATGAGGGACACTATGGGCAGTGTAGGGGGGAGGGGGGCAAAGCGGGGGTAATGGTTACGTGACGGGAAAAAGTTAAATGTCGTGCGAGTCCGTGCACAGATAAAGCACATAACGTTGAAAAAGGAAACTCTTTGCTGGAGTACACAGTGTAGTCATCAACAAGTAAGGAAAAAATATCCAGAAAAAATAGCCTGTGGCAGATTGACAGACATTCCAGAAAGAGCAGCGAAATTCTAAGACTTTGAAAAATATGGAAGATCAAAAAATCCTCGAAAAGCAAATGATCAATATCACGACCAAACGTTGAAGGCTATTAACTCTGATCATATCACACTCGTTCGCAGGCAATGTTATCAATTTCTGAAGGAAAAACATCACATTTCACTTTTTCGTACGGGTATGACATGTGAAGCCCAGATGAAATAACAATTCAACTGCATCACCATGCTTTGTTGACACAAGTACAAGATGCTGCTATTCGTATGGAAATTAGCGATTCATAGGCAATCTCTGGGAGCGCATAATTAGCGAGAAGGGCCGGCCGAAAAAACATGAGGATCGCCATAGCCTCGTGAATCATTCGAAAAGCTATTTTAGATATTTGAATTTGAAATTCAAAAAATACACATTAACAAGCGGTGAAATCAAAGCAAATCCATAATAGGATACATGATGAAATAGGTAGAATATTATTTATAGATGAAAGCTGGCAATAATTTCATCCTTGCGTTACCTCTTCACATAAGGGGTTCTTTAGGGAGCTTCCATGTGGACGAGTTCACACTGCGATGGCAGCAAGGAAAAGCCTGCATACCTAAGCTAGGATATATGCGACTGAGTAGTAAATATGCTACGGGAAGCGCTTTTACTGAAGCGTAAACTAGTCCACAAGCCCTATTCGTGATAAAAACGTCTTTTCGCAACGCTAATTCCGTTTTCAGGCCAAGGAAATGTCCCAGAACTTGAGTTTGGGTTCTTTAGAAGGAAACTATCGATACGGTCACGATTTGAAAGTCTTTGAAAGCTCGGACAAGAGGTGCTACTCCTTGGTTTCCAGCTTGATTCCTTCCAAACCCTTAACCCTTGCTGGAAAATAAGGATTATAATTTATGAAACTGGTTAGCAAACTATTGTAGCTTTTACGTCCTGCGTCTCCTAACTACACGTAGTCTATACGATAACATTTACGCTAACCATTGTTGGTTAACATAATTAACGTCTCATGAACCCCAACCCAGCACAGCGGTCAGCTTTACAAACAGGTCTGACAGGGAGCGCGAGTATCGATCGCGAATGGAACCGGTGATCTCAACGGAAAATGTAGATGCGCAGACAATCATAGTGCCGCGTCGCAGGTGGTGCAGCGCGTGCGAACGGGTCCAGAGCACTGAAATCTGCTGTAATTCTCCTGACACATAACATTTCCTGTCAGAACTAGCTTGAGCCCTTTGCATTTTTGTCTACCTATGTAACAAGTAACTGATCCTTGGTATTAGAATCGCACCGAACCCATGCAATGCCTGTGCCTTAAGTAATCCCAGCATTGGAGGTTTTCAGCTCCTGAATCCATGGAACATCGCTATTAGCCGGAAAAAAGTCCCTCCGTGCGGGTAAGTACATATACGGTAGTTACCATATTGTTCCGTGATTACGGTAGGCACTCTTCCGCTTACCTCAAATTCATTTCCTACCACGGTTCTTTCTCGATTTTCTACTGAAGCTCTTGATGGAATCACAAAATAAGGGGAAAAATCACGGAAAAGTGTGAGTTGACCCGATTTCACCTTTTTATTCGACAAATGCGCATACCTAGTGAAATTGAAATAACTAGCAAACGGAAATTTTGTACATGTAGGGTTCCAAATTTTGAAATTATGTAAATTATAACTATTCATTATTACTTTTTCTCCATTAGGTCACCTCTGTCACAAAATCTTCAAAATCTATTTAAAAAAAAAACTTTCCTTTGTATGTACCATTAATGTCATTAATGTAGAACCACTATAGCAAATTGAGAAATTTGTACTGTAAGAATTGGTGAACCGTGACGACGAAATGCGAAACAACGTTCATGGTCATGATCAGCGTCTCAAATGTCTTGTTTGGACGAAATTTCCAGGATACCGTAGCTACCCTATACTTATCGTAGCCCCCATGAAATGTGGCATGCACATGCAGCCAAATAGTGCCATACTTTCAAGAAGATTGACAGCATTACACGCTATAGGAGCTCTTCGAACAATCCACTAATTAGAAACAGCTGACTTTGACATGATTCCATAAATTCTCATGAAACAAACGAGGAAAAGACCCAAAAATCATTAGCTATGTGAATATTCACGAAATTCCAAGCGTTTCTGTTCTTGCCTTAGTGTTTAAACGTCGTGAGAATCCATATTAATGCGGAGAGACTTCTAGAAATCACGAGACTACTCTCCCAATTGCAGGCGAATTCACCAGTATAACGCCAGCTTCTGGCCATAAATTCCTCAAAGTGGTTTTTCGCAGGCCCTCAACACTAATGACTCCGCAATTGTTTTATGGTTGATGAGCCTGGTGGGCAGAGTGGGCAGTTCAGCGGCCGCAAAAAAAACTCCAAGCAGCAATTTCGTGGATTTTCTAATGAGGAACGCGTCCGTGATGGCGCCAACTTTTGGCGACAGGTCGGTTTATGGCCGGGGTGTAAATACACTATTTTCCACTATGGCGTCAGCTGCTTGGAGACGTTCAACGGTTGGTTTTTGTGCTTTTAACGTCGATTCTGGGCCGGGATTCATGGAACGATCACCAAGCAAACCAATGATGGTTAACGTTATTGGTTACCACATAGACTACCTAATTTTGAGAGACGCAGACGCAAAAGTTTTAGGCTAGCTAATCCAGTTTTCACTCGGTTATGAATCCAAGAATACTAACCCTGGGGCCGGATGCATCATTGAGATTACCCAGGGTAACCGTGCTAACACCACAGAAATTTCCGAGTCAACATGCTTACCCTGGGTAATCTTGCTGATGCATCCTGGCCCTGGACATCCTGCATATTTTTCTCTGTTTACCAGGAGATTCTTACAAAAAAATTCACATGCATGGATATGGGAAATTCCCAAAAGTGAAAAAAATACTCCTACAGTATCCTACAGTATCGTACAGTATTCTAGAGTCCCCTACAGTATGAAGAGTACTCTGGACAAATTCACCTCTATGAGCAAAGTACCATCAAGCAAATCTAGATCAGCTCAAGGGTGAGAGTTCGGGCTGAAAAGCGAACCATGGAGCATCCATTCATAAGAAATCCTGACAAAAATGGCCTACAGTATCCTGCAGTATAACAAGTACTGTAGTATAGACAAGGTAAGTAAATAACTTGAGTAAGTAAACAAACTAGGTAAGCAAAGCCAGAAACTCTAGGTAAAACTAAGTAAACCAGCTCAAAGTTACAGGAAACAAGTCCACGGGATCCTGGTACAGATCCTGGCCGCGTCATCCCGGACGCACGCACGCACGCACGCGTGCGTGCACATCGTGACGTACGTATTCATAGCAAATCGGCGACGACGCGTGTCCGCCGTGACGATTGAGGAAATGCAAACTCGCCCCGGTGAGGTCAGAAACACGCGCTACGGGGCGGCGCCTGGGAAGGTCCCGCCGGTGACGTCACACGACCCGCGCAAGTGCTCAGAAAACAAGTCCACCAGGAAAACGGGGGACATCCGCAAAATAGAGGAATTTCCCGGTGAAAAATACCCCACTTCCAAGGAAAATCCCTCATGCAGTTGCAAATGTACTGACATCTTCAATTTGTTCATGATACGAAAAAAAAACTCGCATGCAACTTGCACAAATCAATTACCCGCGTCTAATTGCAGAGTACGTGCAGAAGCTGCAAATGTATGGAGCGGAAAACTCGTCCAAAAAACGGGTTGCACCCAGTGCTCCAATGTTTCGTGTGTACTTGACCTCATTGGGCGAAAGTAAACACTATGAAATCCAGCTTCAAGTGCTAAAAATCCTGGTATACGAGCATGGATAAAGGCTCCTTCCCAGGTTTTTTAGGGTCAGCGGAGTTATTACATGGTGCACTTTCACGGAAAAGGGTTCATTAACAGGGGGATCTTATAAAAACCAGGAAGAATCCAAGATATCTGGAACAGAAACATCCTGAATATTCAATAAATCAATGAAAGGACAGTATAAATCCAAAAGTCAATGGTAAATAACAATAGTAGTAGTGGTAAAAGGCACAGATGGGGATAACTTGACCAAACTGAGAAAAAGTGACCAAATTCTACTCCCAAATCCATGAAAAAAAATCCAGAAGTGGAAAAGAACCCAAGGAAAATTCCCCCAACCCTGACAACAGCTCTTGTATGATTGAGGTTAATTCAACGGAGGAGCAGCCATTTGACAGCCAGCGCTTTTTCACAGCACATCAATAATTCCGGGTTTGAGGTCGAGCGCCCATTTGCATGGCGGCTGAGCTTCGAAAAAAGGGAACAGGGCCTAATCCTTGAAAAGGGTTGCTATGAAATATTCAGGAACCACGGGAGCACTTAGTTCTATTAGTTTCTTCCGACATATGGGGCAGTGCCTGGTTAACTATGTCCAAAAATCCTCAGAAAACTCATTTGCTATCAAACTTCTCCAACAGTCCTATCTGCTTGCGGACATCATACTCATATTGTACCATAACGTCATTTTCATAGGGTTACGGTAGGAATATGTACGGTAGAGAAATGCACAAAAGAATTTTACTCATTTTAGCAGCCAGCACATCAAATCCTCGTAAATAAGGCGAGAAAATTATTGAGATTCTCGGGATAAAATAGCGCCCAAAGAGGAAGTGCACGAGAGTTTCCGTTTTTCGTTTTACCCCTTCGCTTTACAGCACTCCAACCTTTACTAGTAAAAATCAAACCGAGATTCAGCGTTAATACATCCATGGAAGATAAAACCACCTCCAAAACATATAATTCAGTTTAAATACAACAGAAATTGCAATTCTGGGAGTCCTTGAGCTGAGCGAGGCATCTAAGGTGATCAAGAACATCCTCCAATGAGTTCTGGAGCAACAAAGCTCACGTATACTCCATTACTCAGTAGAGATACAAGGGAAAAAGAGAATTCTGGACATTCAAAGTCAACCACTTGAGCCGATCCAGAAACCACTTGTAATGAACCATAGGTGGAATACCCTGAGTATCGTACTCCACCTACCATCACTTTTTGCCGAGGTAAGGGGGGACCATCACTTGGGGGGAGGGAGCGGGGAGGGAGGGG
>JARK01001371.1:563266-574944 GCA_000688135.1 Ancylostoma ceylanicum
TTTGGCAGGTAAAAGCAGTGATCCACTATAGATGTGTTGTACATGGTTCGATAGAGGGAACCTTCTCCTAATACCAGATAACCGCGCATTTGAGAAAAAGTGAATATCTGGCGCGTGGCAGGCCGAGACGAGGACCCAACCCTGCCGTGCACCTAATTTTGCGGATTTTCCCACGCCAACTGTGAGCTACTCAGAGGACCTGTGCCAAATATTCACATATTTTCGAACTCAGCAAGTGCTACTGATTACCGATCATGTCGCAGCACGGCAGAGCGCGTCAGAATTTTCCTGAAAATTCCTGGGAGAAAACGAAAAATTGTGGACTACATTTCTGTGCTTATTTTCCTGACGCCTTACCAGTTTTGCATATTCTGACACAGTTCTCTGTCTCCTCTAACTTATCATAGGCTCAGCTTTGATACCCCCCCTCCCCCCGGTTGACGCCTACTGGGGCTGACCACCTTCACTTTTCGATCCCGATTTCCACGGATAACCATCACTTTGGAAGAACTATTTGCAAGACTATTCCACCTATGTAATGAACCATGGATTAACGTAGCCTCGTTCGTAGTGCACGAAATTCAATACCTCCCAGTTATTGCTCACTGTTTAAGTTCCATAGCTTCAGCCTATGAAACAGAGAAAAACCTCCCAACTATAGTCTCAGAAGCTAAAAGTTCCGGAAACAAAAAAAAATCCAGAAAATCGGAATTTACGTATATTTGCTCTCAATCCCCTATTTTCTAGAAATCAAGGAGAAAATCCCTAAATTCCAACTAGAATGAGTGTTTTAGACTTGAAATATTTTTCCAACAAATCCATGGTAATTGTATGTAGTATGTAGTTACCAGAGACATCATGATCATTAAAAGTGGACGAGTTTTCTCGTGAAAGTTCATATTTTTTTAGCTGAGAGCGTTAATCAGTAAAGTGGAAGAAAATGGTGGGAAGGTATCTAAATAATAAAATGTTTGTCAAGGAACTCGTCCAGTTAAGATGCGTGGGTGGGCACAAACCCAACGGAATTTATCAGCTTGTGTACGGGAAACTCGTCCGTTTCAGCGGACTGGATAGTCACAACCTCAGCGAAATCTATCAACTCTTGTACGGGAAACTCGTCCATTTCGGATGGCTGGGCCCTCATAAACCCAGCGAACCTATCAATCTCGCATGAGAAACCCATTTGAAAAGTGAATCTTGCGCGGAAAACTCGTCCATTTTGGAAAAAAATGGGTCATCACAAACTAAGCCTACTCTACCAACTCTTGGGCCAATAACTCGTCCATTATAATCTAACTGCTGAATCGCTACTGTTAAGCCGACATCAGTGGCGGACGCAGAAAGTGGGCGGGAGGGGGGGTTTTCAATTCGCCAGCGGTTTCTTAACTTGCCTTCAAACGATCCAGCTCTTGCACTTGAGAAGTTGCTCCCNTTCAGAAAAAAAAAACATTGACAATCTAGTTCTTGTTGCCGGCACTTTGTTTATTCCCGGTACCTTGTTTATAATGCACAAACAAGTAACATTCAGTGAGTAATGCACATCTGCAGGCTCCGAAGTTCCTAATAGAACTTCTACACCTTTGCCTTGCGCACTTATCAGTGTAGTCAGAGACCAGCACTCACCGCAGTTGCTTGGAGACCAAATATTTTCTTGACCAATACTTTCAATAGTGAAACAAGTAGATTATGGCTCCATGAACCTTGATTGCATGGGTAAATGAAGGAGCAAAGGAATGAAACATCACTATGTGGAACGCAATATTAACTCCTTGTTGCTGTTCAGGCTGTAACTGTGTTTACCCCTGCGTCCGCCACTGGCCGACATACATAGAAGTTAACAAAGCCGAAATCCAATTGCTCTGAACCAAGGCATTCTCAACCTTTCCCAATAAATCACCCAAAGACCACTCATGAGCCAAGAAAATCCAGGAAAAACTCACTTATGTGAGCTGGTTGGTACTCGGATGCATTTCCAGTCACTGCTGCGACGTCGTTCCATCATGCCATCGTCCCTCGGTTTCGGCAACGACTTCCGCCGCACGTCCGACTCCGGCTGCCCTAAACTCCACACGCGTTTTTCTCTGTGCTTTGTTCGACTTTTCTGGCCTTTTGTTTTTTTCCGGAGCCATCGGCTTAAGCGCGCATTCCGTACATTCCACTTCAGCACACGTCACACGATAACAAAGTGCATCAAAAACGTAGTCAATGGTGAGAGTATGCGCTCTCCGAGCAAATTATGGATTTGAAAATGCGTTGGCGGGATTAAAATGGGCGAAAGGGTGGGAAATCCTGGCTGGTAATGGAATATTCAGAGAGGCGAAGGTTTCAGTGACTTCCGTATCCAACACAGAGGTTGGGAGAAACGTAATAAAATAAATAACATAAATTAGACTTTGAAAAAAATAATATAAATTAGACTTTGAAAAGTAGACAAACATTAATTCAATATTCAGATTTTATTAATTTCTGTGCGTCGAAAAATTCATGAATCAAATCAGATCGATAGCTGGGTGTTGAGCATCGATAGGCAAAAGGGGCGTGTCCGCTCTCCCATGATTGGTCCGCTCGCAGCGTTTCCACTTTTCAGACGTAGCGTCCCATCTCGAACTTTCCAAATTTTTTCACACCAAACGAACCTGCAGGAGCTCCTGATCACAATTATATGCGTAATTCCATGCAAAAGAGTCGGGAAACCCGCCTAAGGACCTAATTTTTGAGGCGGTTGTGGGCGGGGCCAAGGCGGGACCACGAGATTTCGCACCAAGCACTCCTTTGCTGGTCACATATGAAGCGCACCTTCCATTGTATTAGGGAGTGGACGATGAGGAACTCTCACTCGGAGTAGAATTTCCCCAGGAAACGCGCTTCCGAAGTGCATTATTCAGGAAGTAGGTCCTCTGACCTTGACCACGCCTCCTTCCCAAGCTCCGCCCACAAGCTCCTGAAGAATTGGGACTTGAAAACGGGTTTTCGGCAGTTTTGCACGGGATCACGTACACTATTGTGATCAGGAGCTCCTAAAGATTCTTTTTATGTGAAATACTCGAAAATAATTTCGAGATGGGGTGGTGCCTGGATATCAACTAGTTTGCTCGTTTTTTCCGCATATTTATAGAGCTGTGATGCATAAACGACAGGTGAGATGACATCTGAGGAACGATTTTTGAACTGGCCAATCACGGAGCAGCGGTGACGCCCATTTTCCACCACAACGTGATGTTAGGTTAAACGTCAAATAAAACACAGTGAAGATAGAGTAGAGTTAATAGTTTAGCGCTGATAGTCTCATAACTGATCTTTTAGCAACAATAAATATGAAAATGTTAGATAGGAATAGTGATTGATCGACTTTAACAATTTTCTTGAGTTTTGCTTCGGTTTTGATTTGAAATACTTCTAGTCCATACTAATAAACTGTGACCTGCTAGTTATTTTCGAGAATTCCTTCTGCTAGCGCTAATAGCCGAACAGAAACCCCACATACATCTCTTCACATGCTCCCTACTCATAGAAAAACTGCTGCTTGAGGGGATGCCTCCTCAGCATCCCCATCACAAGCTTTGGTCTTATCTCTCGCGTCGACAACTTAGTTACTGAGGAGCTGAGCGTTCGTGCATGACTGACTCCGCCCACTATCGTTGACAAGTTCCGCCACTGCATCCCACATTCGGACAGGGATTCGCTTCTTTTTGATGTTCCCGAGGAATCCCGTCAACGCCGGGTGGATCAGAGATGAACAATAATATCAAAACACCGGCAAGCATGAACAATAGCAAAAATGAAATGGAAATTATTGTGCATGGATGCAGAAATGAATTTGCAACCAGCTGTGGATTGGTTTTTGACAAATGTGTCACATATTTAGGCAAGCTATGCCCGGCGCTTGGAAATAGCTGAGGTCCTACCAAAGTGATGGAAATTCTGACAATGAGAGAGAAAACCCCTTTTATTCAGTTTAGGACAGGGCCAAGACACGGCAAAGACGAGCTGGGCTCGGGTGCATCACCGAGATTACCCATGATGAACGTGCTAAAATACCCAAAGTTACCCTTGGCACCCAACAACATGTTACCCATATGGGGATTTAGTTTAAAACCACTTGCTACCCGTGGATAATCATATCCAGTGGTGCGAGATTACCCTTCCCTTCAATGATGCATCCGGGCCCAGGTTTTTCTTCCATTCTAGAGGCGAATTCCTCCCAAATTTGATCTACATTTTATATTCCCACAAATACTTCGAAAAGGCACGGTTATTTACTTAGATTATTCATTTTTGTTTTTTTTTTAGTTTTCCTGTTCCTGGTATACGTCGTATTGCAATAAAAACACGCGAAACATGTACAGCGTTCAAATGAGCCCCACAGAGGGAATTTAAAAAACGTCTGAAAAAAAGTGCTACAGTATCCTACGCAACAAAAAATGGTGCTGTAAATCTGTTCACGGTCAGTTCGATTCACCGATATCCGAACTCGACTGCTAAATCAGCAATTTGCATTGAAAGGGTATTATTAGCGGTAGTTACACGCCAAAAGACATCTCATTCTCGATAAAGACAAAGAATGATAAATTTTGAGAAAAAAAAGTTTTAAGCATAGTCGTAGTCATCCTGATCTATAATAGTTTTCGTTTCTACCCTGGCACCGCTCCGCAACCGCTTTGCAACAACGCTGCGACACGTGTTTGTTGTGATGCTCCACTCGTTCCTACACGTCTTAACAAGCCTCACACGAATTCTAACAAGTCCTAACAGGTCTTCTTCGCCTTAGCTCGGTGAGGTCAACATGGTTCTTGTCAGGACCTGTTAGAAACGCGACGAAATGGCGTTGCAGCGCGTTTTCTGCAAGACGTAGCGAGAAGGAGCCAGCAAAGGTAATAAAACTAAATCAGGACCACCACAACTGTACTGTCAATTTAGCAATCTTGCGTATTGGACGCGTTCCAAGAATTGGAAGGAATAGGTACTGCAAAGTTGGCTTAGGCCCAACATGGTAAAGGATATGATTAGGCGTAGAGTAAAATGTTACCTGTGCCCCTACACTCAGTACATGGGTTATGCATGATATTTGAAATAGATGATATGTCTTTCCATAGTTCAGAAATTAAGAAATCTTCTTCTTCTGAAGATGGTGAAGACATCCCACACCGATATTTTCCCAGTTTTCGCGTCGAAGTAAATCGAAACTAGACCAATCGCATTTCCCATACACCGCTAACGCATCCGAACCATCAACAGACCACGAATCACCACAAAAACGGACGTGATCCAGAACAGGGAACGTGAACATCCCATTCATCACTCAAATGTAGCATTCAGCACAGTTGTTGGAGTGACGCAAACAGAAAAACCTCCAGCGGGTGACGTACATATTCCAAGAGAGGTTCGGCGTTTTTTCACGAGGCCGAACATTGCTGGCTGCAACGCGTTGTGCACGTCACGAAACCAGAGAGCGTTCACGGCTTAACGTAGGCGTAGCACGCCAAAGTGCAACGCATTGTTCGTGGGCTCGCTCGTCGAACAGCAAGGTTCAGAAGGTTGGCAAGAAATTTTTGGTCTTTGGTGATTCTACAATGGCAATTTCCACAAAAATTCTATAAGAAATTGCGAAGAGTGAGGAAAAAGAATGAGCAAAATTTAACAGCAAAGGCAATATGCTGGTCAGGAGTTTACCAGAAATTTCAACAAGGTCCACCTGCCGTTCTAAAGGTGAATAAGGAAAACATTGACCAACTAACCCACTAAGCTAGGATTTAAAGTCGCATAACCAAGGCCTGGATGCTTCACTGGGATAACCTAGAGCAAATACGTTGGCACCCGTGGGTGAATTTGTGTGGTGCTGACACGTTTAGCCTGGGTAATCTCAATGATGCATGCGGCTCTAAGACAGACCAGACTGGTAAACCAAATTTCAGGTCCTGGGTCTAACAGCATTACGTAGTCTATACGATAACCAATCATCCTAACAATCGTTGATTTATCTGGTTATCGTTTCATGAATACCAGCCATGCCTTGCAATTTAAAGGCAAGGTCCGGACAAAATTTCGTCTCCCGGATTTCTGTTGAATTACTCGCCTACTGCGACACTTTTGACGGAAACAATCGAGAAATCCTTAAAAAGTCCACCAAAGAACGGATCCAATCGGGCAATTTTCGTGTGGCGGTTGCACGGTTGCATCGTACGTGTTTTCAGAAAACGCTATACGGTGCGCGCACATGTTGTCTACTGTGGCGTCGTAGGAAAAATTTACTTCCAAAGGTCTGCACATAATTTGTTTGATGAGAATGGTTTCAGGCAGTATCCTTTAAGGTGTGTGAATCCGTGCGCATTTTCCGTCATCGTTCATTCAGCATGCGAGCACCTTTGTGAACTGGAGCATGTTTTCCTACGGCTAGCATAATCGTCAAACGTTCCGCCCCATATCTTGCAATGGAGCATACATCCAGCTCTCGAATTTGAAATACGTTCTACACATATGGTTTGCAATCCAAGGAACAAAAAACCTGGATGGGCAAGATTTTGGCCAAACCTTGCCTTTAAATGTGATATGGAAACAAACAAAGAAAAACATCCATCAAACTAGTTTTTTCAGCAGTCGAGAAATGGATTGGCTAATACCAACCACGATGGGGTTGCCCACGGCCAACCCAGAGCTTCCTCGAGCTTTCCGTGGAGCTTTTTTTACCCTACGCAAAGAATAAAACGCCAAATGAAGAGCCAAAATTGCTTTATTTGCTCCCAGCTTTTCCCCACAATGCAACATACGACATTTCATCACCATAGACTGACATCATGCCAAGCATGCTAAGTCATCGCGATCAAACGTCATCTGGACGCGTTCCCAGTGGAATATGTATGTGTGTGGGATGGGGGTGTCACAAAAGACCACGCCCACGGGGGAGGACGATGGGGTGATGGTGAATGGGGAACAAATTGGAGTGAACTAGTTTCTGAAGTGCACTAGAACCCACACAACGTGTAATGATGCTCAGTACAGTAATACCAAATCACTAAACCAGTAAAAAAAAAACAAAACAAAAAAGTTTATAAGCTTCAAATCGATGAGAACGGGGGGGGGGGTAAAGGGGGTTTTGAACACATCTCATCGGTCATCCAGGCAAGCATTCATGAACGCATAACTAAGCGAAACCAGCGGGTGCATGCATCATTGGGATTACCCAGGGTAAACTCGTCAACACCGTACAAATTTACCCACCGTTAGCAAGGGCATCAATGCGTTTAGTGAGTAATAAATTTAGGGGTGTGAGCACGTTTATCCTGGGTAATCTCAATGATGGATGCAGACTCTCGCCTTTTGTCTATGCACGTTAACCATGGGTAATGAGATTACCCATGGTTAACGTGCAAAGGTGCCCAAATCTACTGGTTACCTTGCATCCATCAAAGTGTTTACCCATGGGTATGAGATTACCCATTCTTCCGACTTCCGGCTGCATTGTTGGAACGATAGGTGCTCTCATAGCCATGGATGTGATTACCCATGACTAGCAGCTCGGTATAGTCATGGATTCGGATAGATATCATCACTGAGGTTACCCATGGTAAATCAGTAAACGTGTTAATAACCCACAAAATTTACCGATGGTTAGCATGGGCGTCAATACGTTTAACCTGGGTAATCTCAATGATACATCCAGGCTCAGATCAGGAAACTTACGTAGTCCATAGGATAACCAATCAAGCTAACCATACTAGGTTTGCGTGGGTAACGTTTCATGAACCCCAGCCCCGAAGCCCCTCCAACCCCGCATAGCTCCTTCTGAAGCCGACAACTGTCGTAAGGTACTACCCCGCAAAAGACACCCGAGGTAAAAAAATCCGAAATTCGATCCAGAATTTCACGCACATGTAAAACTCCCCTTCAAGCCCGAATACTAAGAAAACTAATAAATATTTGTAACGCCTCATACAACGTGTGTACACAGCTTTCCACTTTAAAATGAAGCTTTCTAAATGTTACATTACGGTTAACGACAAAGCACACACACAACCAACACATGACCACCCTGGCCTGAATTCTTCACATCCCTCAGCGCAAGAAAAACAAATCATGGGACACATGTGCGGAAGCATATCCGGTGCCCTATGAGATGTGTAAACCAAATTTCTTTGATGGCGGTGATTCCATAGAATGTGAAGAGTTGACGAGAAATTTCATAGAAATTTCTGGACCTTTCACATCCGGGCCATTTCCTGGATGTAACCTTACCACTTTAAGCTTTTGTTTCGCACCTTTTATTGAATTGTGGGGATGAAAAATTGAGGACGTAAGTCATCGCGAGGAGAAAACAGGCGTTATCAGGCTACCGTGATTGGCGCATCAGATGGTCCAATCACAATGGCTTGGTAACGCCCCTTTTCTCCTCGCAATAACAGAAGCCCAAAAATTGATCAGCAAATAGATTTATGAAGCTTCCTCCCCGTAACTCGTCCATTTTTGCCCAGCTAGACTTCAAGAATCTTCTCCGGAAAAGAATTATTTATACTAGTCAGACGCACGCATCCATTCGTGGAAGATTTTCCACAAAGACCAGTCAAAGCGGCATGTATGTACATTTTCAATGAAAATAACGCACGGTCACTGCGAGGCCGTAAACGCGCGCGTCCGAGCTGCGTCAGCGATGCGACTGGCCCTATTGTCCGTCAAATAGACGCACGCGCGTCAAATGTACGCATCTAGTATAAAATGACCCAAGGTTTATGGGTTCCCTCACAGTTGAAGACGGCTGTTTTATTGGCCATATCAAAACTACTCGTTCCCGGCTTAATTATACTGAAGCAATTCTCCTTGAGAAAAGCTCTAAAGATAGCATTTGTCATGTCAAATTACTCCCTCATCACTTTGTATATCAACAGAGAGGACGGCAAATGCAGAATTTAGTTTTTGCAGAAGGTGAGGCTCAACCTAGATTGCTTACTCCAGTTATGCTGCAGCTATGAAGTAGTAGATACGCAAATTAACAAGTTTCAGGTAAACTGGCAACATCAAAAATATTAGGCGGGTACGAGAGTTTTCTATTTTCCGATCCAGAATTTCTTGACCTTGAATTGCACTCTTTGGCCATAGAATGTCGTAGAATGCTCTAATACTTTTCAACTACAAAAATTAGTACACCAGGTCTCATCCATGAACAATAGTGTTATGATTATTTGAAAAACGTGTAGAATTTGGAGCAAGACTTTTGGACCAACCTAATACAATAAGCCCTCGGAAATGAGAAAAATTAACGACAAAGACTAGAAAATGTTCCAGAAAACTCGTCCACATCCCAGATAGAGAATTACATCCTCGCAAAAAATATGCCGGAAATGAAATTTACGCCGCGAGGCTGAAGACTTCACTTACGGCGTAAATAGAGGATAAGGAATGATTAATGAGAGATGAAGTAAAAGAAAAAACGAAAAAGATTATAAAAGACTATGATTTTATGTTGAAAGAAACAGATAATTGTTCCGTGATGTCACAATCATGCATGGAACATCTTTTTTCTGGATGAACACAATGGAATGAACAATAGAACCAACTCAAAATTTCATGTGACGTGCTGAGATACAGTGAAATGCAAGCAAAAAATCACAATTAACACGGAAGAGTGCTGCGCTTCAATCGTGACCAGAAAAATTCAAGAAAAATGAGAAATATCTAGGAAAACTGAATGAAATTTCAATTAGGACCCACCAATTACTTCTCCTCGTAGGCAGCCGGTAACACTCTCATAGGCGCGATTAACGTACTGAACAACTTTCGACTCATCGCACACTTCAACCGCTTGGTCAGCCTGCAAAAAACATAAATTTGATTAAAAAAGCATAAAAATAAACAAGTGGAAAACAAAGGGAATTATTTTGCGGAACTCAGCTCTTCAGGGATCTTAATAAAAGTCAACAAAGAACTTCAAAAGGTAGGATTACCCTACAAACGATACAAAATCAAAATCCTTCACGCTTTTGATCTAGTCCAAAGGAAATTTAACCTTCATGTTGCATCCATCAACGCATTTACCCATACGCGACGTGGTCCATTCCCAGCTTCTACCCACGGGTAATCATATGCATAGGTTGGGATAACACGTCCTATCAATGCCCGGATGCATAATGGGAAGGATAGAGAATCTCATACCCATGGGATCTCATACCTCGCGTGAATTTTTGATTGAGATTACCCAGGGTAAATGTGTCAACACCACACGAATTTGCTGAATGTTAGCACGGGTGTCAACGCATTTACCATGGGTAATATCATTGGTGCATCCAGGCCATGGATGATAACTCATGGGTAGCAGCCCAGTAAAGGCATAGGTTCGGATGTATCACTGAGATTACCCAGGGTTAACGCGCTAACGACCGAAATCTACCTATCGTTAACATGGGCGTCAACACATTTACCTTGGATAATCTGAACGATGCATCTAGGTTCAGGCTATGCTCACGCATGGGCAAACATTTCGAGGGGTGTCAGGTAAAAGGTAAACTTGGGTACGTGAACGGATTTACCATGGGTAATTGCAATTATGCATCCGGGTAAAGGACAGGGCAGGTCGAACACTCGAATTTTCTACTGATTCTGGGCCGCATGCTTCATTGAGATTACCCAGAGTAAACGTATTAGCATCACACAAATTTACTCATCGTTAAGACGGGAGTCAACGCCTTTACCCTGGGTAACTTCAGAAATGTGTCAAGGCACCGGCACTGGAAATATTCTCGTTCCTAAGTCATCTCTATTCTTTTTTCATCAACATAGAGATTTGGTAGCTGCTCCTAGGACATCCGCACTATGCTAATCCAGGCGCATATCCACAATATCTTGCAAGTGTAGTCGTATAGTCGCTCCAGGAAGCCCCTCAGCTCGCGCTCAACGTCAGCCGCCATAGAAAACCACTCTCGCTCGTCGGCGCAATGCACGTTTAATATGTCATCTCTTGTACTTGGTGTTGTCGTTCCAGCTCTAAGCACAGCAAAAACGCCACGACGCAAATCTTCGTCGCCGCCGCCGCCGTCGTGTTGACACGGTTGTCATCTGCTCATCAACGATGCCGCCACTCAACGACGACATGCCGCCGCTAGCCGGCGGCTACAACGTGGTCGCTTTTAGCCGAACACTATTCCGCCTTTTGGTTATCCCAATTTCACAAGCCCCTAAAGCACGAAAAATTGCCAATATCTCAGGTTGTCGCTGATGCATTCAGTTGAAATGACAGCAGCTCATAAGAAGTTGACGAGCTGAAAACGTACTTGCTGCTGTAAAGTCAGCGTTTCAGCCAACTCTCGAGCAAAATGCATGTGCGCCTTCGTAAAAATGCTGCTGAACTTCTGAAACGCGATCCACAAAATATTCCTGGAGGATCATGAGATCCATAGTCCGCAAAGCAAAAAACTCTCCCAAGCGGAGTTAAATACATTTTTCGCCGTTTATTCATTCCACGAAACTGTCTCAAGAACCACATAAATCATTGAGATTACCCAGGGTAAATGCGTTGACATCCGTGCTAACGATGGGTAGGTTTGTGCGACCTTGACGCTTTTAAGCAGGGTAATCCCAACGATGAATTGTGCCCAAGTAAGTCTGAGACAGTAAAATGTACAAGACTTTAGCTGGGAAACATAGCCACTTCCCACAGGCGGTCCAGAAATGAGCAACCAAGGGAGGGGGGGGGG
>JARK01001371.1:592100-602341 GCA_000688135.1 Ancylostoma ceylanicum
CCCCCCCCCCCGCCGAGAATGGGTCGCCGGATTTCCGAAATCACTTTGCAAAATAAATGAAGACTTTGTATTAGTATGTTTTTTACTAGAATTAATATTTTTACTAATTTCTTTCCCTGTCCGGGTTCCCAAAACGACGGAACTCCATTTTTTTCGCCTCGCCCCCTCCCGCCCACTTTTTGCGTCCGCAACTGATATCTACCACTTGTTTTTACTACTATATCTACATTATTTGTATTGTTGCACACAACTATACATATTTACATTACTATTTGATAGTTAGTAGTTTACTATTCATTTATTGCAATAAAACTTGCATGCGGGGCTCAAAAATGGGCCCCTTACTTTCGTACCTAGGCCTGTAGAACCATGGACCTTTCCAGGATTTGCGAAAATCCAGAAGATCTGGGCTCTTATAGACCACTTAACGGGAATGCTGAAAGTCCTCCTGGCGTGACCTACCAGGAGACCCATGAATAAGGGGCGGATCGAGAGGAGGGGGTTTTCCAGGAGCGTATTTTCGACTGTTTATTTGTTTATTTTATTTATTTGTTCATTCATTATTTGTTCAGACATCAATTTTTGAATATGTAAATTGCCAAATATCTCATGGTAAAACTCTTAATTTCAGTATTCTAGCTGTCCTGTACACTCTCAGGGCTGAGACCCCAGTTTTTTCCAACCCTATCCCACCCCTGCCTGATTTGGGAGCGCATCCACGGCCTGGAAGGATAACTGAGATTACCCAGGGTAATCGTGTCAACGACGGGTCAATTAGGAGTGTGTTCACACGCTTACCCGGGAATCCCAATGATGCATGCATCTCCAGGAGTGAACGAGTTTCTCAGTAAAAATCCGGACATGTTATCCAAAAAATTCACATAGCATAGTAAGCGAAGCAAAGGACCATTACGGGTAGTGAGAAGGCCATTTATGGATTTTCCATTTTTCCCACGAAACCTTGGAACAAGTGGAAAATCCATAAGTTTTCCAGGAACTTCGATGAATCCCGCTGTTGAGTAGCACTCAGTAACTCTTCCAAGTGCTTTCTCTTCAGGATTCCCTCGAGTACTTGTAAATATCATCCTATTGTCAGGTAGCGAAGGATTAGCTGGAAATTGTGGATATTCCGGCTAGAAGTCTGGATGTCTGGATAATTCTTATTGGCTCTTGTGGTAATGCTGGCTATAAATTCTGCCTAAAGTCCGGGTAACTAGCAGCAGTCATCCTGGCCTGAAAAGATGGCCATTTTTCATAAACTACTTGCTAAAGGGTAATTGGATTAGCCTTTCCATGATGAATTGCCAAAGGATGAATGCTAATCCGTCACTGTTTCCGACGAAACGATGCTGATTTCCTTCCCAGCCATGCCTTACCCATCCAACAGTTTTTTTTTCGCGCGTTACATCCACAGCTCGGCTGCTGACGTAACTCCTGCGTCATTTGCCACGGTATTGTTCTCATACATAAGTACGACCACATCATCAAATGAGAATGTTCTCCCACATGTGGAAAAACCAGGAAAAACGCCAACGAATCAGTAATCGGATTCACAGGCCCATTTAGGCCTTTTTCCCTCACTGAAACCCCGAGCTATGAGCGAGCGGCGCTCGTTGAGTGTTTTCCAACGACGACCGACGACGACGACGACGACACGGGGCTTGAGAACCTCTTCGCCGTCGAGGCGCCGGCAGGCTAAGCACCCGAAGTCGCGTCAGCAACAATTAATTGCAATTTTCAGCTCTAAGACAGCAAATCATCGGTAATTACAGCGTGTTGGCAGCGTTTTTTTTCCCCGAAGCGGACTTCTGATCTTCTCTAACAACGTTTCAAAGAACGAACTGTGCCTGTCCTGTCAGCAGTGATGAGACGCAAAGACAAACGCCACAGCTGATGCAATTTTGTGATTACGACTCAGCTTGGGGTTTCTTGTCGGGTAAAAAGAAAGCCAGGCACCGCTCCCGCGCAGCTGTTCTACCGGAATCTCAGTTGTTCCAGTAATTAGTCGGGAAAAACACTATGTATTCATCTAGATGGATTATCTACTCGCCTCGCCCGATTCCCACATTTCCTGGGAATATTTTCTCAGAAGGAATAGGGAAAGCATTTTGGAAGTTCCTTTATGGGGAAATTAGAGTCGTTCAGCAGTGGCGGACGCAGGGGGGGGGGGCACCCTTTCGAGGATGGGTTACGAATTTTCGGGATTACTTTTTAAAATAAATAAAAACTTCGTGTTAGTATTTTTTGGTTGTCCATTTTACTTTTATTTTTTGAAAAGTTCGTACTCATTATTTATTATTATGATTAATATTTTTATCAATTTTATTTCCTGTCCAATTCCCCAAAACAGCGGAGACCCCATTTTTTCCTACGCCCCTCCCCCCTTCCCCACCCCTCCCGCCCACTTTTCGCGTCCGCCACTGTCCTCCAGGGATAGCGTGCATCATTGAGACTACACAGGCTAAATGTGTGACATCGCACAAATTTACCCATCACTAGCAGGGCGTCAATACATTTACCCTGGGTAATCTCGATGATGCATTCAGGATCATGAGCAAACACAGCAAAAACTCTTCCAGATCACGAATATCTAGTTTTTAATCATTATCCAGGTGAGAGAAAATTCTACCAGGGTTATTTGGGCAAATCCTTTTCCCCAAAGGAACTACTTCGTGGATTTATGACCTTCTAAGGATTTTTCGAAATACCTTCCTAACAATTTCGGTCTTCCTGGGCAGGATAGCAAATCTGGCCCATGAAACATTTTTTTTTTGATTGCGGAGCATTTTGCCATATAGGGTCCGGATGAATCATTGAAGGTATGGGTAATCTAACACTCATCGTATGGCAAAATTCGTCCGTCGCGAAGCCTCATTTGATTTCTTAGTTTCTAACACTCATGGTATGATTACCCATGGGTAGTAACTGGGAATAAACACGAAGCCACATGCATCATTGAGATTGCTCAAGGCAAACATGACATTACCATATAGATTTACCAATCTTTAACACGGACATTGACATGTTTACCCTGGGTAATTTCTCTGCATCCAGCTCCAGACCAAGGAACGCCACATACATGTAAACATGCTGAAGCGGGCCGCGTGAAAGGTAGACTTGGGTGCGTTTACTAGTTTATCTTGGGTAACCTCAATGATGCATGCGGGATCAGGTGAGCGGCCTTTGTTGGCTGCTATTGGCTATTGCCCCACCTGGCTCCACCTCCACGCTGAGTCCCAGCACGATTTGCTTTTTGCCAACGTGGAATTAGGCTCGAGCGAGCTGTTCACTCACATTCCATGCACTAAAGCTCTCTACACGTCATATTTCATGTGACTCGAAAGTATAGTGTAATCCAATTTTTTTCTGCAAATATTCGGATAATTGAGCAATGAGCCTTGGTATTTTTCGAATTATTCGCTCGAATTTATATATTCGTTTGAATATCACTATTTATTAGGGACAAAAGCCTTACCTTCAACGCCCCTACCCTTCAACTCTGATACCTCTCTCCATTCTGCTATGATATAATGATTTCTCCTTAGAACACACTTAGATGAATTTAACTACTAAATAAATGGGTAAATTAATTTTCTGGAATAATACTTTGAAGCGTCAAGATAATAAAAATCGATTAATCCAGTAGTTGAACTGCTGATTTGAGAACCAATTCGAATATTCGAATAAAGTTCGAATATTAGGCAAGAAGATAACTACACAGCAGTCCTCGTCTTGTCTTCTAGACTACACCGCATTGTTTTTGTCCAAACATTAGAGCATTTCTCAACCATTGGGTTGTCCCAAAAGTCTTGCGCCAAATTTTACACTTTTTCCAAACAATCATGGCACAAATGCATCATTGCAATTACCCAGGGTAAGTGTTGACGCCCATGTTAACGATCGGTAAATTTGTGGGCTGTTAATATGTCTAGCCTAAGTAATATCCATGATGCATGCGGCCTCGTAATAAAACAGATGGAACTTGGTCTGCCAATTTTCATAGTTGAGAGAAGTAGTAGAACATTCTATCACATTCTATTGCCGGAAAATTTTAATTTCAGAGCAAAAAATTCTGGATGGATTAATAAATGTTGGCGCAAGACTTTCGGACCAGCCTAATATTCAGAGCTCTTGATGAACCAAAAAAAAAAAAAAACGGAAAATTTTCCACCTCTGCATGGAAATTGTTCACTTTCACATCCAGCACGTGACAATTCCTCTTATGTACACAACATTCTGTTCTTCGATTCTTCAAGAATTCCTAATGTGATTTCGCGCAGAATTCAAGAATACCGCACGTTCACTGACCCTGAACTCGCGCGAATTCTGCTCGTGGTCTTTGACGAGGCTTCGCTAATAGCATCGCGCCGGTGTAAAATTAGTTTTTGTTTGTCTAGACTTCCGCAATAATTTATTATTCATTCCTATAACTAATCACCTCTTCCGGAATAAATAGATGGCAATTTCCCGGATGAAAAAGTAGGGAAGAAGTAGAGAAGTGCGAAGATGAAGTCATTCACAAAACAAAGAAGAGAAACCTGTTCGCGAAGTCGCAGCTTGGCTTTACTTGCAAGAAATATCCGAAGTGGGATAAGTGGCATAAATTACAGACTTTTACTGTTACAGTATGCCTTATAACTAGTGTGTTGATCGAATAATGTTAAACATACAATCGATATTCGAATATTCGATTTCGAATAAGTTGACAAATTTGAATGACCAGGAAAGGGGAATTCTAAATCTTTGGATAGATGAAAATGAGGGTTGTGAAGCTTTCTATTTCTGAAATGTTCGATTTTGTTTTTGGATGAATCTTTGAAATTTTATTCAAATCAAATGAATTTATTCGATTTTCACTCAGTCAACATTATACTAGTAACCTTCTTTGAGATTACCCAGGGTAAACGTGTTAACAGCGGCCAAGTGTACCCATGGTTAGCAAGAGCGTCAACACATTTACCCTGGGTTATCTTAATGAAGCATCCAGGTTCCAGTTGGGACCCAAACTCTTGGTATCATTATTTCGTTCGTTGTGGAATAAGCTTCCACCAATTCACAGTGAGCGTCGATGGCGGTGACCCATCCACAGCCTCAACAAAGACGCCGCGCAACCGCGCCGCGCGCACTGGAATCGATGTCACGTGCTGCCGTTATGCTATTGCTAGCTAAGAAACATGAGAAAATGTGAAAAGATAATCAAATTGAAAAAAGCGCCTAGAAAAACCACCCCGGCTGCTGACGACATCAATTCCGGCGCGCGCGACGCGGTTGCAATGCGTCTTTGCCGAGGCTGTGGATGGGTCACCGCTATCGACGCTCACAGTAATAATGTGTTCCTTCCATTTCCACAGCGTTTTACCACATGCACATAACCATTTCAAATACTTTTACTGTTTTGATAGACTATTTTCTCAATTCCCTGGATATCTCAACATCCTTCGAATTCCGGACGCCAAAAAGGCTCATTTTTGGTAACTGCTCCATTTTCACCTTCGCTAGTGGCAAAATCAAAGACTCTGAGAAGACGGTGAAAACTTACCCGACAATCTAATATCTTTCCCTGTGGAAGACCTACACGTTCGAAGAACGTACTCGTCGCTGCAGGAGCAGGTGACACAAAGTGTTCTGCGCCTATGATAGAAAAATGACCATGGAATGGTTGTACTATTCCGATAAAACGGCGCCATCAGCGAGAGCCATCGTTAAACTCCGCCGCTCTCATAAATGGTAGCTTTTTCCAAGAAGTGGATGAGAAAGGAGAAGAGAAGAAGCAAAAAAGGAGGATACTGATAGTGAAGAGGAGGTGCGGGACGGGAAGGGGAGGTAAAATTAGTGAAAAGAAGGTATGGGAAGGGAATAGTGAGAGAGGAGGGAAAGTATGGAAAGAGAAGGTACAAGAATCGGGCACTACTGAGATTACCCAGAGTGAACATGTTCACAGCGTTGTGGCAATAGGTACATTTCAGTGTGTTAACACGGTTACCCTCTGTGTTTCTAATGTGCATGCAGCCCTAGAACGAAAGGTACGGAAGAGGAGGGAAGTTTTGGAAAGGGAGGGAAAGGTACTGTAGAGGAAGCGAAGGCAAGGGAAGGAAAGTAACACGAGGGAAACGGGAAGTACCAGGAGGAAAGAGAGGGTAGAGCTGGAAAAGATATGGTAAAAGAAAATATGGGAAGGGAAGATAAGGGAAGAGAAAGAAAGAGAACGGAAAGTATGAGAGGGGAATGAAGGTACGGGAACAGAAAGGAAGGTTCATAAAGGAAAGAAAAGGGAAGGTACGAGAAGGGAAGGAAAATACGGGAAGAGGAAGGAAGGTCTGGGAAGGGAAAGGGAGGCACTGGAATGAAAGGAAAGGTTCGAGAAGGGAAGGAAATGTACTGGAAAAGAAGCGAAGGCAAGGGAAGGAAAGTAACAAGAGGGAAACGGGAAGTACCAGGAGGAAAGAGAGAGTACAGGGAAGAAACATAAGGGAAGAGAAGATATAGGAAGCGAAACTCCGGGAAGAGAAGGGAAGGAAATGGAAAGAACGGAAAGGGAAGGTTCAGGAAGAGAAGGTACGGGAAGGGAAGGAACGAGAAGGTAATGTACGGCAAGGGAAGATATGGAAACGGAGGATACAGAAAGGGGAAGTTACGGAAAGGGAATCGGAGGAAAATACGGGAAGAAAAATACGGAAACAGAAGCTATGGAAAGGGAAGATGCGAACAGAGAAGGGAAGATATAACAACCGAAGTGAAGGAAAGGAAAAGGAATGGAAGAAACGGGAATAGGACGGAAAGTAATGTAGTAGGATTCATGAGCACTCCTAGGAGGGTAATGTTACCCTCCCAGGAGTGCTTATAAAAGGTAATGTTACCTGCCAGTTTGAAGCCGACGAGTTTTTCTAGTAAAAATGGGTATAATTCGTCCAATCAACTTTAATCACAAGGGTAAAACAGGTAGCGGTAAAGATACCAAGATATGTCACGTCTTGCTACGAAAGCTCGCCATTCTGGAAGAGCGGGAAGCTTAAGGCCTTCCCGGTAACGTTCTTGAATCTCACTGCTGGAAGGTGAGGTACGGGGAAAGGAAGGAAGGTTTGTGAAGGGAAGAAAAGGGAAGGGAAGAAAAGGGAAGGTAAGAGAAGTGTAAGGTACGAGAAGGGAAGGAGAAATAGTGTAAAGGAAAAAAGGCGAAGTAGGGGAAATCACCAGGAGAAGTTTTGAAGTACCAGTATGGAAGGGAAGATACGGGAATGGAAGGTAAGGGACGAGAACCTTCGGGGAAGAGAAAGGAAGGGACGCTGTGGGAACTGGAGGAAAGTTTCTATAAGGGAAGGAGCGGAAAGGGAAAGGAACGGAAGGTACGGGTAGAGAAGGGAAGGTACGGGAAGGGGAGGTACATGAGGAGAATGTAGGGGAAGGGAAGATATGAGAAGGAAGGATATAGGAAAAGAGCGTAGGGTACGGGAAGGGGAAGGTGGGGAAAGGGAAGAAAAGGTAGGGAAGGTACGGAGGAAAAGGAAAGCTACGGGAAAGGAAGTTAAGGGAAGAGAAGCGTTTAAGAGTCCAACTATCCAGTAAAACTGCCTCCTCCTAGAACGAAACTTTGAAAAGTTGACAAAGTTCAAAAATCAAACATTAATTCTGCAAATCAACAAAAATCGATGCATTTGAAAGTGCAGACACCAAACATCGCTCGCATGGCTGCATTACTGAATCTCCCTATTCAGCTATTGTTCAATACATTGTCTGTCCATTGTATTGACATATTCAGTAGATATAATATCAAAAAGCATTCTTCATGCAGGATACCTTGCAGCAAATCTTGGAAAATTGCCAAAACTAGTTTTTTTTTCAGAACCAACCACAGTCGAATGGGCTACACAAACTACACAGAATCCATGTGGGGAAACGGATCCGATGGAGTTGGTGAAGACGATGAAGGTCGAGTGCACAAGTATAATGACTACGTGCCATTTCATATTGCGGAAAATGAACCTCTACAACATAAATTTCTAAGGGACAGGAAACCGAAGGAACAGTAAACTATTAGCCCCGCCCACTTTCTGTGTCTTTGATCTCAAAGGCCGTTATGCACTGTTGTACATGCAAAACCATCCTAAAATTGTTATCGCTAGCGATCAACACTCAATCGCGAGTTTGAAACGTTACGCGGGAAAAGTGGGCGGTCCGCAACGTCTGCAATGGGCCGTTGCCCTCTTTGAGCCCACCCAGCACCTTCACCCCACACAGTGGGTCTCATCTTAACCCCATCCTTAAGCTTGAAACATGTATAACGTGCAAGAACCCCGGGAAAACCCCTGGGCAGCAAAACTCGTCAGTAGGCGGGGCCAAATCTGCACAAACTCTGATTGGCTGGATGGAATCTTGAATTAGTTGCTTAGTATTTCAGGACGTGTTACATGCAGTACTAATAGCATATCATTAGACCATGGAAATTAGCCAGATTTACCCCAGTTTTTCACCCTTTTCCATCCTAAACGACTTTCTTCGTGGAACAGCACAACTCATCAGTGGGCGGAGCCAAGAACCCATAGGCTCTCTGATTGGCTGGATCTGAAACCCGAATACATTTTGAAAATTGGACACTTTCTAGGACCTTGTAGATATTTCCTAGGTTTTATATTTCCTAGGATATCGGAATTGGCTTCTAGTTTTTCCTAATTTATTTCAGGATAGTGGAATTTACAACGAGATCTACATGGCTCCAGATATATTCACTGCCAGCCGGAATTTTCCCGATTTAGCCGGAAAAAGCTTCATGAAAGCGAAGAGTCGATACCACTGTGATGAAAAATGTGAAAGGTGGGTATTTTATGGAGAAAAGCATATTCGTTGCATTGACCTGCAGTTGCAGAAAGCTGGCGTTACCGTAATCCAAAATAATTTTTTTTGGATTTTTCCATTGAATTTTCTCACAGTAATTCCTGGTTTTGTGTTTTCTGCGATATGCTGCCATTTCTCCTGTAGATTCTTCGCTCTATAGCCAATAATTTGACCCAGAATTGGCTCCTACGTGCCCGCACCACCTTCCGGATGTGGCCTAGTAGACTCCGCCCCCATGGGAACTCATTAACTTTAATAGGCATCGTAAACAGCCTCATTCCAGTACGCTGTTATTCAAGGGTACGAGAGCGGTTTTTTGTTTGTAAGCCGGATCTCTGAAAAGGCGCGGAAAAATAATCGCGTATGCATCGCGGTGCAGGCCTGGTGGGGTCGTAGAGGAGATCCAAGAGCCGTGGGTATTTGACTGCAGGTGTTTGAGCAAGCACCTCGAGTTATCGTTGTAACGAATTATTTGCACGTATAAACCACGTGTGGGAGGTGTTTTTAAGCGTCCGACGGAAAACCACAAAAACCCTGAAGCCGCGGGCGAGACACGATTCGAAGGTCTTTGGTGCATTACGTGGGCTAAAAACTGTGATTGCTCTTTATTAGATGCGTTAATTACCTATATTGAAGTGAACCGTGTTGCATGGTAGTGCACTCTTATTTTGGTGGAATTTGGTGCAATTTTATTTTAACTTTGTCTTGATCTATTTTAATTTTTTACTCACTCTTGTTTCTCTGAGATTTTTGTTTCACTTCATTAATAAACACCCCTTGATATTTTGATATGTACATACAAAAGAGCACTATTAGGTCATCATTCAACAGAAATTCTATGCTCAACCATATACAGTCTGTTAGCCCAGAACGTGCACCAGTGGTGACTTTGTCCGCAATTGCAGCCGCAGTAGTTTCGGCCGGCCGATCGGATTTTCGATCCATTTTTACACTTTCTTTTGTCAGTTTTGATCTGTTTCTGGCATGTAGGTTATGTGATTCTTTTCAGTTTGATGTTTCGATACTGTTTCCGACCTAACCGGCCGATCTGCCGGCTGATACCACTGCGGTTGCAATTGCGGACAAAGTCACCACTTGTGCACGTTCTGGGCTAACGGACTGTACCTAAATTTTACGATGCGTCTACAAGTACATCTGTCGTGCAATTGCACAAAAATTGCTCAAATAACATAATTAATTTGACTATCAATCTGGAGCCCAATCCAAAAAGTACGGAATTTTGAAAAAAGGCAAAGCCCTCAAAGGCACAGTCCCAGCTCAGAATCGTTTTTGAGATTCCCGTATGTGATGAATCTCCAGTGACTGCTGATCAGAATGATAAAATGACTCCGTTCTGAACTACTAAAAGCCCTGTTTTCGATGGGGGAACCAGTGGGTGGAGTCGGGGGGGG
>JARK01001371.1:602588-694460 GCA_000688135.1 Ancylostoma ceylanicum
GCTTGTCCCAAAAGATGTTATAGATTGTACTTGAATTCTGCTAAATGGTTATTACAAGCTCAAAATTCCACATCGATGATTTCCTACCGCTTTGGCGTATATCGCGTTCACTCAGGCTGGTGGAGCTGGATCGCTGAGTGGATAGTGATGCAAACTCGTAAGCAGAGGCTCGAGGGTTTGAATCCCGTCTTCATGATTTGTTTTGCAAGCTTTCATTTCTAACCTTTAACGGAATTTGAAGCTGTTCAGGAGGTAAATGAGCAATCACTATGAGCGCTTCTTTGGAAATAGGAGATAAATGCTCTTTAGTGGGTATTGATGTGATGTCGCTGGTAAGACAAAACATCCTCACGTACGATATAGTCTAATCGGTCACTTTCTCATTCTTTACCTGCTTGAAATGCTCGACTGCTCACGCGATTTGCCCTTTTGCTGGCCAATTTTGGCCAGGGGATATCACCAACGCAACTGGCCGAGAACCCGAGATGGCGGAGGCCTTTGAGAGATCCTACTCGATGCGGCTTACTGTGTCTTGACTGTAGAAGTCGAGGGAGATATTGAAGTGGACAACGACGAGAAAATGGACGTCGACAGGAATATAGACTGTGAGAACCATCGAAACTCGCAGTTCACCCTCGAAGGCCTCCTTCGTCGAACTCGGGGCAAGTCTGAACAGCTCCAAATTCCATTAAAGGTTAGAAATGAAAGTTTGCAAAACAAAACATGACGGCGGGATTCAAACCCCCGAGCCTCTGCCTACGAGTCTGTGTCTTTATCCACTTGGCCATCCAGCTGTTCCGCTGCGCGTGAAGGCGGTGAATGTCAGTGCGGTAGGAAATCATTTACGTGGAATTTTGAGCTTGTATTAACCATTTAGCAAAATTCAATTATAACCTGCAACATCGTTCGGGACAAGCCATCTTACCACATATGCCTCGCTTCAAAATCGCAGCTTAAGTTCGTGCACTTCCCTTGTCAGGATAATTTCACTCATCGAAAGAGTTCCTCATCTACTTCCTAACAGAATGAAAGCTGCGTTTCATATATTGCAGGCAAGGGAATACGCGGTGCGGAAACCTTGCGGGCTAGTTGGAGGAGCAGTGGGATTACAAGGTTTCTGCATCCTGTGCTCCATTGCTGGCAATACATGAAACGCAGATTTCATTCTGTTAGGAAGTGGATGAGGAACTCTTCCGACGAGTAAGGTTATCCTCAGAAAGTGCGCTCCCGGAAGTGAATTAATCAGAAGGAAGTTTGGCTTCACCCCTCGACTCCGCCCACTGGCTCCTCCATAATTAGATATTGAAAACAAGGTTTTTCGGCGGTTTTGAGTGGAATCACATATAATGTTATGATGAGAAACCACAGGAGATACTCTTGATGCAGAAATCTCAAGAACGATTCTGAGGTGGGACAGTGCCTTTACCTTCTTATCATTTCTCAGAAGTTATGCTCCCCCTTTCTGCTCGTTATTCCGAAAATTCAACTTATTAGAAATCGAGTTATTGAATTCGAATATATGTTATGCATTACCCGGTCCTAAATGTAATGCACATTTACTCCAATATTTAATCAATGTGTTCCCAGCTATAGAAAGAAAAAGAGAACAGCAAGACCGGTTGTGGTCTCAAAAAGCGCGGCAGGGGGTCGCCTTAGAAATTTCTTGTTGTTTCCTTCACTTCGTATTCATTACTTACTTCTCTTTTTTCTGTTATTACTTCTTAATACTCTTCATTCTCCGAACGAAAAAAAAAATCACGTACTATCCTATTTCCAATTCTTTTTCGCTCCTGTCTTTTGATTAAATACGTAATTTAGGTATTTTTCTGCCCCCCCCCCCCGCTCTCTTTTTCCTCTCTTATCCTTCTCTCTTTATTTATCTATCTCTCACCTTCCCTTCATTGATTTTCTCTTACAATTCATTTCATTTCGTACATTCATCCATTCACTCATCCCGTCAATTGTTCATTCATTCAATCATACGGCATTGCTTCTAATAAACCTCTTTTGTTTCCTTTTCGTCCTCTCCCTCCTCTCTCTCTCTCTCTCTCTCTCTCTCTCTCTCTCTCTCTCGCTATAATAATCAGCTGTTGAACAAAAAAGAGAACATTGACTCATTCAATCGTTCGTTTAATCATTTTTTTATTCATACAAACATTCATCCATTTTTTCTTCCTTTGCTCTTTCTCCTCCCTACAGTAAATATTCTGCATTTGCAGAGGAGCAAAAAATCTGCATTTGCAGAGGAGCAAAAAATGAGATCAAGGAATGAGAACATTTGAGCTTATGCACTTGTTATTGCTGAAAAGTACGTAAACAACACCGCAGAACAATAGTTATGTGCGCAATTACACAAAAACTCCATAAAATCTGCCTATGTGACCTTTCAAAGCAAATGATACTCGTAAACACCTATGCAAGTAGCTGCAAATCAAATGTCAACCCGGATGGCGACGTGAATAATTCACCGCTAGCTCATTAAAATTCGAATTACCTGCCGGCCTCAGAATTAATGACTGTCCAGGGGGGGGGGAAACCCGTCTGGTCTCGTTCTCACCTGTACTTTTTACATGTACATTCTGCAGATCGTCAAAACTGGTCCGTATGGTGATGACCGGAGACGAGACACCGCCACTGCCGAAGGAATCCGAGCGAGCATGGTGGAACGAGGACGAGTGGGAGAAGAGGGAGAGACGGTACGTTAGTGAAAATTAAATTAAAAATGAAAACAAATAAATATAAAAATTTAAAACTAAAGATACTTCAGTAAAAATTCAAGTTGTTTGTAAGAATTCACTAGCGTTTCAACGTATTTCGACCAAAACAAACCTCAAAACCTTATAATGTTAAAGGTCTCCCTCTTTTACCCAGACAGGTTATTTTTATTTTTCACCTATTCCTGTCTCCTCTAAATATGTATGTAGTTTTCTTTGCACTTACGAAGCACCTTTGAATGCATGAAATGAATAAATCTAGTGGCAATAATGAAAAAAGGCGGGTTCGCGTCCTCGTGAGGGAAAAAGAGGCGTGGCCATGCGACTCTGATTGGTTCGCTCGAGCCGCCTATCACGCCTACCCGTCTGAATTCGTACTGCGTCCATTCGGGAATGTGGTGTTGTGTTCAAACAAATATCCGTGGCATGCGGCCATAATGAACCAATCAGAGTCGCTTGGATACGCCTTTTTTCCTGCACAACGACACAAACTCAAAAAAAGTTAATTATTGACCTGAAATTTCCCCTTAAGGTTTTAGACACCCCTCGCGCACTCCCAAAATGCTCCACAATTTCTGGACCTTTGAGATGCGAACTTTAAGAAACTGTTTCAAGAACCTAATTCTTAGAACGTCTGAAACTCAGAAATTTTCCAAGAACTGTTCGGCCAACGAGCTCCAAATCAATAGAATTCCAGCCCTTCTCATTCTTTCGCCACTTTGAGAAATTCAAGGATTGTCAAAAAAGGAGCAGCTTCAATTCTCACCCGATCCTAGCATCGCGGAGAACCTACGCAGCTAATTCTAATGGACTCCGAAATTAACCTGAATATTCCCCGATCCTTGAATCCGTCTATGTTATAGCGGCTGTTTTTAAAGTATTTTTCCGCGCGCGATGTCTGGTATACTTTTTTTGTACTTAAAAATGCCATCCTTATTGAAAACATTAAGAGAAACCTTGCATCCAGTAATCTTTGAGAAAGAATCTTTTGGGAACGACTACTGATCCAGGAAACTTCTGGATTTCTGCCCTCATGTATCTGACCTTTCTATCCTTATTTAGACTCCACCGCCTACATAATTCCCATTTCCTTCCGGTTTGTATATCCGCTTGACCAGCTCAATCAGCTCAAGCTAATTCGCATTAGCTCAAGACTAAAACTAACTGCCTAAGGTCCATCCTGAGCTCAAATCCATCACGAACCGAGCGAAGGAGAGAGCTTGAGAACACCGTTAAAACCGCTCTCCGTGAATTGGACCGCATGGATCGTATGGATAGGGATGAGGTCGAGATCGACAAAGATGAGGGTTCCGGGGAGCAGTCCGAGCAAGAGGAGTTGGTCTCTGGTCACTTGCTAACTTTTGGATTTATCTTATGAACAGTAGATTTCCCAGGTTTGATCGCTTCTTCACAAGCGAGCTCCATTCCGATTCTCTCCTACCGCCGCGAAGAAAGAGGTCTGAGGACGTATTAGCCGAAAAGAACTCCGGAACTGCTAAGGATATCCTTGGTAAACCCGGTTTTACTACCTTTTCATCAATGGGAATCTCCCATTCCCAATCCTTCCCATTTAGGAACAACGATCGCACTCGACTGCCATGACAAACGCGAAGATCCTCAAGCAGGGTAAGTTCGCTCTAAACCATCAGCTCATTTTTTATCCCTTGTTTTTACCCGGAGCGTTTCGGCCGGTGTAAATGCATCCCAAGAGAGCTTTACGGGCACCAAAAAGTGGCCATAAATAACGGAATGCCATTGGTCCAGACGTTCAGGAAATCGAGGTACCTATACTGAATGCACTACTAGGTTGTTAGATGTTCTCAACGATGACGGCTAGAGTCTAAATGTGACGTTTCTGGGCATGTTGGTTTCCCGAGATTGGGTAAAAATAATACTGGGAGTAGCGGAGGCAGGAAGGGGAAGGGAAGCGGGGGAGGGGAGGCTGAGAATGGACCAGTAAATTTTTCTAGGTAAATAAATAGATAAAAAGAATGCTTGTGTTCAATAATACTGCTGAGTAGAACCTTCTAGTGCACCCATTCCCTACGAATTGTGTGCCAACTAACGTGCATAACGAGCCAGAATTAGAGGAGCTGTTCTTTGTTAAAAGAAAAACACTTTGCAAATGGCAATTGGTTGGACATCGTCAGGCGAAACGCATCGTTAAGGACAAATGACGAGAAAGTGCACGAAAAGCTCGTAAGCACGCACTGAATACTCAACCACACATACTAATGAAACCAGTGGGGGCCCTTCACATTGTTTTTACAGTCCCTACATCGTGAAAATACAGTACAGTTTGAATGCAGTGTCTCACCTCGTTTTCGTGTTTGAGCTATTAGCAGACTGTGGATCTACTCAACACGCTGATCCCAGAAATATACACAAAGCACCTCAAACGGCCTTTAAGCCCATCTTTCGGGAGGGGTCTGTAAGGGATTTGTAACCCTCCGAAAAACGGGGTTTCCGTCGCTTTTGTGACCTTTTGTATACATTTTTGGCGTGGAAAGGAGCGCAAGGATCTGTTGATATCTTCAACACGCGAAACAAGGTGAGACACTGCCTTCTAAATGTGTTAAGGAGTGCCGACTTCTGCGATTGGTGAATCCATCAAACTGGCCAATGGCAGAGCTCTGCCACACCGCGCCATCAACGTACTGAGACGTCAATCGCGGTTGCACCCCTCGCAATCGAGGTCTGCGCCACATCACTCATTAACCCATATTAATACGCGTTAACCCAGACATTGGTCAACCAGCGGTTAACACGTATTGGGTTAACGAGTTATGTGGTGCAGCCACGAATGCGATGGGTGCAATTACAATTGACATTTTCTGTATAACACTTGACACCCTACCATCAATGGCGCAGAGGTGGACGGGGTTATTTCCCGGGGTGGTTATGAATGAGAATAACCAATCACAGGGTCTGAAGTGGCAAAATCTCCCGGTTGGTCGAGAAAACTGCCAAGTATTTCAATTGTACAGTGAACTCCAAACGGCCATAGACAAGCGGTGGAACCGCGTCGCAGGGGTTCTCTGGCGGAGCTCCTGTGTCTCTGCCCAAGAACGCCGCGCCGCGGTCCCACAGCTTGTCTACAGCGGTTTGAAGTTCACTGTACATGCATCTTTCTTTATAGTCTGTAGAGTAGCTATATGCTTTAATCCGCAGTGAACTGTTCTCAAACACTAGAGGCTCTACAAATTTATCTATTCATTTCATATTTATGTTTTTTTTTTTGAATTTTTCAAACCCCGTGTATGAACAAGGTCAATGCAGACCGGTGAAGTGTGAAAGAAGTTTTCACCAAACCTTTCGCACTGTCCATCTTTCTTATTGTTGTTCTCTGATAAGGGGCGTATCTTCTCGCCATCTATGCCCTCTTCTGGTTTCCAAGTTATCTCATATACTTTCTAATACTTTCAATTCATCCATTACGCTGCACTACAGCTCTCGGCGATCCACGTTTCACATGAATAAAGAAGGAAGACCTTCGAGAAGCTCCGCCCCTAACTACGTCACTGGACAGCTGAAAGTCCATTTAAAAATATCCTCAACAGAAAATCGCTCTCTAACACGTCACCTAAATTGTTCTATGCTTAAATGCCTGCTTCAACGGCAATTTCGAAGTAGCAGCACGTGTAAAACAACTTCGAAACAGCTGCTCTAGTTGAGAATTATTCAAACATACGTGCATTTCTCAGAAGACAGAGAAATGGAACGAGGGATGGAAGAGGTGAGAATGTCAATGTCTACCCAAGACACTGATAGCCAAATTTCTTTGTGGAAAGTATGAATCGAAACTCTGGTAGAGTGAAATGGTCCGCGTTGATGAATTCGTTTTCACTGTGCGCAATGCACGTCGACTCCAATTCAGAAAGGTAAAGAAGTGAGCACGAGCCTCTTGCAGTGACTTGCAGATGAGGGTTAGGATGGGTTGGCTCGGAGTAGGAATCGAACCATCGACCCATGTAACCACTACGCTATATGTAACCTCTTAATCAAGGTACGACAGAGCGGGAAGAAAACCTGTGAGTGGCACTTTTCGGATTTTGATGGGTAGTTCCGGATATAACATTGTTTAAAAGTCACTTTTCAAATTGATTAAGAGAAGGTAAAAACATT
Organism: Ancylostoma ceylanicum; assembly: GCA_000688135.1. Classification (NCBI taxonomy): domain Eukaryota; kingdom Metazoa; phylum Nematoda; class Chromadorea; order Rhabditida; family Ancylostomatidae; genus Ancylostoma; species Ancylostoma ceylanicum. The sequence continues at coordinate 609,428 of JARK01001371.1, forward strand.
AACAATGAATATCAAAGATTTAGATCTCCTGTTAATAAGGTCATCAAAAAACCATCTATGAATTTAAGTAATTAATAATCCCCATCTGAAAAGTAGTAAAAATAGGTAACCAAACCAACTACGAAATTTCTCATCTAATCCATACAACAATTCGGAAAAATTCCTAATCAATACTCGGGGGTGGGGCGAAGGGGACAGGGTGGAGGTTTATCTGTGTTGGCGCACGATTTCTGGATATTATGGGGAAATCGCGGGATTTTATTGGAGGACAACATCGGGATGAAATCGCTCCAGCAGCCTCACAACCCGAAGTAAGCAGCCCCCCGCAGTTCCTTAGATTTTCTTCGGTTCCATGGCCATTTCCTTTATCTCTCAGACCCCCCCCCCCCCCCCCGGGGCAGGTTGTCTGATCACATGGATGAAGCTTGCTTCATCCAAAGCTTGGTGACAACTTGTTTTCGGCTTTCCTTGTTAACATGTTGTCGGGCCAAAGCTTGTTGGAAACTTGCAAAGCCAACAGCCGACCACTTTGCAAGTTGTAGACGAGCTTTGGATCGAACAAGTTTCAGATCCGATCAGATACATAACTTGTTCTGGCGGTTCTGTGCTGTCAAATCAATTTCTCATCTTGGTTGAAAACCACCATCCCACTCTTTTTATGGACGTTCAGTTCACTGTGGCTGCAATTCCGTGAAGTCCCATTTTCGTGACATTTGGCGATTTCTCAGTGTGGTGCTTTGCCCAATTTAATGCATAGCGCTACTGCAACGAGAATGATCCTCAAAAACCAGAGCGTGTGAACGCATCGTTTTTCCCCATCTCGCTCATCATCGTTGCAAAGGGATTCAACGAGGGAAAAACGGCTCCTGTGTTTGCCGACAGCCGAGAGCACTCATGGATTCTCCACAGCAGAAACATTCAATTTTACAGCTGCTGACGTTGTTTCGTCATTAATTTCACGTCAGCGCCCATTTGTTCTCGTCAGATCCCGACATAACGCCGAGATTTCCTCTCCTGGATGATGAGTAGCTTCAGGAAAAGCCTGCGCAGCACGAGTCAACGCATTACGCGCGGCTTTGTCCATGTTTGGGGAAATCATTTATGTCCAGCCAATATATGTCTTGTTGTGTAACACGATAACATGTGGTTATTGCGTTGAGTCATCGTGAATTCGTGCTGACAAGCCGTGTGAACGGCGAATGACGACGTCAGGGATGTTATACGCGCATATGACGGATAGTGCTTGAGAAACAAGCGTGCGCAACTGGAAACAAACTTCAAGGGACCATGCACTGTACTCAGAATTGGATAAAACCCCTTAATATAGTCGACAATCTAAGAATTAACTTGAAAACTTAAATATTTGACGAGCAGAAAGCCCTTTGTAAGAGAGCCTCATTTATCTTTTTCTGTGGAGCTGCATTGCTCTTTTATGAACAGTCGAATGTTCGACTTATTCGATATGGTGTACCCGACTTTGAATGTATTCGATGCTATATTTGGTCCTAAGTATATGTAGCAACCACCACAGACGGCTCTGAGCCTTCAAGAAATGTCGGTTGTAACAATCATAAGGGAGCTAGGAGGAAACCTCATTCATGTTCTGAGGGCCACCATGCACCTCTTTCTTTTGCTCTCTCTCTCTCTCTCTCTCTCTCTCTCTCTCTCTCTCTCTCTCTCTCATTCACTCTTTCTATCTCCTCTTTACCTGCTTGTTTGCCACCTCCTCTTAGAATTCTTGGTGAAATTCTGAATCTTCCAGGGACCATATCCTTGACCTATGAGTCCACTAAACCTATGAGTCGGTAATAGAAGGAAGGAAGGAAGGCATGGGGAAAAATTAGGGGTTCTCCCAAAAAAGAAACTGAAAGACAACTCCAAACTTGAGTAACTAAAATATTCAAGAAAGTGACCATAAGAACAAATTAAAAACTAGCCGATAGCAATTTTTAGTGGTCAGAGAGCAAGAAAATTTTTTTAGCTCTTCCAACTGAACCAGTTTAGAATTTTCCATAAGACTATGGACAACATGCTACAAAATTTGCTATTTTTCTCTCACCACCTTCAGTTTGATGGCAACACTAATCTTCGCCAGCATGTAATAAGCAAAAAATAATTATGAAGGAATGAAAACTTGGGCCGAGTTGAAATTGAAATTGCACATGAGCATGCATCTTCACTTCATCATTTTTCCAATGTGTATAGCTGCAATTTGCATATCTATTACAATTATGTAGAGTTTTACGTTGCATTTTTTTACTGCCTAATTCCACAAAGAAAGAATGACAGCTCATCTAGTGCGTCACAAAATATTATTCTAAAACGACGCATTTTGCAGCTGCTAGACGTATAAAATTTTGTGACGAATGCCATATGGCTAAGTGGCTCTTAAAGTTTGCAAACTTCCATATGATATAGACATTGCATGGAATTCTAATGTTCTTCCATCAATAATCGGTGTTTCAAGGGCTTGGAGAAGACAGAAAAAATCGAGGGATTGCTCGAGAACGAGGGACAGATTATTTTCAAAGCAAAAAAGCTGTTGTATCGTTAAAATTCTAGTCGGAATATGATCAAAGAAATCTTAAGGAGGAGCAGAGGAGCACGAACAATGAGGTGGAATCGACAGATGCTCATTGGTCACTTTATTGATTGCCACCTTTTGTCATCTTTCTCCCTATTACAGTTTGTTCCAGCACGGAATTATAGTCTGTTGGCTCAGGGAGTACTTATGGGGAACTGTTTCTGCAATTGCGACCACAGCGGTATCGGGCAAGCTTTTTCGATCTATTTTTTACATTTTCTTCTGTAGGTTTCAACCCGTATGTGGTGTAATTCCTTCCATTTTTCTTCTCCGCTACAGTCTCCGATCGAACCAGCGCATCGGCCGGCCGATACCACTACGGTCACAATTGCAGACAAAGTCCTCCATAGGCACTCCCTAAGCTGAGGTTGTAGTTACCGGTTGTTATTGTTTAGTTGTTGTTCGAGCAAGAAATGCATGCGAGAGAGTGCACAGAAATTGGAGAGATGGTAGAGTGAATAGTGTTAGTGAAAGTATTAGTGAATAGTAATAGTAAAGTAGTAGTAAAATAGTACTAGTGAATAGTAATAGTAGGCGATGTGTACAGAGTAGTAGGTAGCAGCAGGATGTATAATAGTAGTAGTAGGATAGTAGAGTAGTACTAGCATGGATTTAGTGAGTAGCATGCGATGTGAACAAATACTCAACTATAGTCACACTCGAAACATTGTACATGAGATCAAACACTCATGCGTGCGGGAAGCGTCCCCCAGTAAAATGGCACATCAACAAAACATGAAGAAGGTATTTTTCATAGCAAACTAGACGAGATGGCAGTACATGAGGTTGATGGGAATTCTCGGATGTGAATGCGGATCAGTAGTAGGGAGAGATTCTTCAAGAGAGGAAGTGAGACTTGAATTCACGCCCAGGCTCCGCTTAGCGGCACCACCCGGCTGGTATAACACAAGGGACTCTTTGAATCCTACAAAGGAACGCTGTCACCAGTGGAAACGACCCTGCTACGGCAATTCAGAAAAAAACCACACCTGCTTATTTCCAGATACCAATTATGCTCGTCATGCCGTGCAGTCCGCCATCTTCCACATTCCTATTTCCCACGCATTCTCAACGAAATCATCTGCGGTGAGAGTACATGCGTGCAAGGTGACGGACGCTGCGCTCAACGATTCCTGCCCCTTAAGGTTTGCAAGAACTGACCTCAAATGAAAACAAAACTATGCGCTTTTGAATCCTCTACTTTTCAGATACTGCACAACAAAGGCACCGACAAATGCCCAAAATGGCGTTTGGTGTCCATTGAACTCAGGACATGTTGTGATTGTGTGATACATCCATTCTCTCCATTTGTTCGATATATTCACCGAAATTAGGTGAACTATTCATAGGAGATACCTTGTATAATTGATCGATTCACTCATTGTACGGGAGTATCTAATTACGCGTCTGATATCGAGTTGTGATACAAATAGGAGGAAATTTACATGCTTCATAAACATTTGAAAAATTCCGACAGTCCTGTTAACGTCTCAAATTAAAAAAAAACTATGGAATCTATGGAGATTACAAAGCGCATGGGATGCTATGCAGTCCTGAGATATGCACGATTTCAAAAAAAAGTTACTAGTAAGGAGTACGGTAAATTTGATGATTGTCGAAAACCGCTAGACGAGTGCCGTACCTCTCATTCACCAGTTCAATGTGGTCGTCGCTATCTCTTGGAGATCTTGCGATGAACGTCGGCTTCATCAGGGAAGCGAATCTGCAAATTTTGACATTCTCTCAGATGATGTGATGCTCAAAACTGCTTCGCTATCCGGCATTTTTTCCGAACGAGATGCAACCGTGTCCAGAAGATACTCGTTGACACCACGGCACACATTGCAGGGATAAGCGGAATTTCGACTTCCGGCTTTTACGATTTTTCGGTTCATGGGATTCCCAGGGAGGCGGCCGTTACTTGTGGCCGGGTATGAAGGCCGAAGTACTCATGGAGCCAGTGTAATCGCAGTGGCGCGCGCAGAGTTTGATGGAGCGCGCATTATTACCACTGCCACGGACAAGGAAAAAGACGTGCGAAATTGTACGTGAAGGAGAACAAACTGAATATGAGTGAAGGGTATCTAGTTAAACCTTAAACCTAGTAGAGTTTATAGGTTCCAAGTGGGAAACGGTAGGTAGAATGTCTGCGGAGAAATTTCTGAACATATAAGGGTATGAAAAACAGAGCATGTATGTTTCGAAGACTAATATGGGATTGTTTGTGAACTAATCGCTATGAGAATAGTGCACTGAAATTCGCGAGGATTTTCTTGTCATTCTAGGTCGACGCACAAAACTTTTAACGGTTTGACTCTTTCACACTAGTAATCAAATTCAGCTAATGTTCAACACCCTTCACTTTTTGCCCGGTGACCCCCTTCACTTTCGAAGAGCCGTTCTCACCCCTATCGCACCTATTTCGAATCTCCGCTCATCCCAAGAACAAATTTGCCTCGTATCATCACAAGCCTGCTTCATAAATGACAAGATCTGAGCGGTTGTGTGCGGAATTGCAATTTCTATGCTAAACGGCTGGTCTTCAAGTTTCAACTTGTTGCTCATTAGCTAACGCACGTTCTTTTGGGTTGCCTCCCTCCTCTAATTTTCCATCAACCCGGTTTTCCGGTAAAAAGAGCTGTATGTACATCATTATTTTTGTTTATTATATTGTACATGCGTGGCTATCTCTGCAACTTTCCAACTACTTTAGAGTATTAACCCAAAAATCATTTAGCCAATAACATACGGTTTGATTATCAAATGTATAAAACGAATACGACACAGACTCCTGAGGTAATTCCGTTCAGCTATCTACAAATGCGTGCTCAAGGTGTAATTAGGTGTATCATGCTAGCACGACAATTTGACAACGCCAAAACTACCAGTTCTACGGCCGGTTTCACCAGGAAGATTGTTGCAAGAAAACATCGCGAAAAAGAGTGCGAAACTGGGAGAGACACACGAGAAAGGCAGACACTGTGCGTGATTTTCAAATTTCGTCGCTTACTCGGAACAATTTAACAAAATGGTAGTTTCTATTAGCATTTGTGAGGGGCTGTCCTTAAGAAATTGAAGAAAACAAAAGACAACTGACTGTTGAACGGAGATGATCTGATACAGCTCGAAACTTTGTCCAGTTGGCACCAAGCTTCTAAAAATGGATCATCACGTGGTTATACGACCGTTAAATCACAAAGTAAATGTTCGTGGAGGAATTGCAGCAATGATGATGTTCCTCACCTGATGATCTACCAATTCCATTAGTTTTTGACAGGCTACTAGGACATAGAAAGCTTGGCATAGAGGTAATTAGAATTGAAGCAGAGGATTGTAGCATAAAAATGGGTAGCAATCAAGCTTTTCTCTCCGAACATCAGAAGATGTCTATGCATTAAGCAATAATTGAATCTCGCCAAGCTACTATCGATGAAAAAAGGAAATATGAGTTAATCCTACACTTTATTTAGTGAGCCGCGGCAACTTAGACGCACAAAGAACATGCGCAGAAACCGTAGACACAAGGAAGTTACTATTTCTGGTTAGTTTCGCACATAGGAGTGTAAAGTAGAACAAAAAAAACTTATTGTTTTCAAATGTGCATGTAAATACAGTAAGAAATTAATGAAATACTAACCGAATCAATGACGTGACTACTGGATCAAAGCACACTTCACGGTAAGCGATCACACGTAAAGATGGAAAATACTTCACCAAACACTGAAAGGAATGACATCAGAATAAATGGAAAACTGTTAACTATTGCCAAAACCCATACCTTTCCAATTTCTAGATCCTGTTCTGTGTAGCCCATTCCACATCCATTAAATTCGAACGACACCACGTTGTTGAAACAGGGACAGCAAATATCAGAGATCTTCAAATAACAGTACATATCGCATAATAAAACCAGCGTTGTACAAGTATTTCCCAACGCTCCAATAGATCAGAGGCGGCGCCAAATAGGCAAACCTAATTAGTATTTATTTGATGAGTTGAGTGAATACGCTTACCTTCGAAAGAGTAAGGTGGCTTAGAACAGAGCATTTGCTCAATGTAAGCGAAAGATTAGCGTCCAGCCGAATGAATGCGAATATTCGAAGGCACCTGGCGAAAAAAAAAGTTTACCAAAATTTTGCATCATTCTTAAGCGTGAAATGACTTATTTTCATCACAACTGAAGGAACAAGTAGCACTTGGTCTCATGTAAGGAAAACAGGAGAATATTGGCTGAGATCTCATGAATGTAAGAATTACAAAGCACCAAAATCCTTGATAGATGTGAAACACGCTTTGAACTTCACTTCCCGCTTTACCTCGAAGTAAACCGGTATTTCTATCTCAAACACAAGTGAAGCTGCCCCAACTAGCATAAGAACCTGTTTCAAAAGTGGCCATAATTGAGTTTTTGCGCCTACTGCGCGCCTTTCTCACCTGCATCTCCAAATACCACACATTATTTTCGCCTTCTTTTTCCTTTAGCATCTCCCTCCCTCCCCAACTATCTTCCTAGGTAAATGGAACCGTACCTACTAGACGTGTGATCACAAGAATGCAGTACACCACTTTCATATAAATATGTATGATCAATTTCACCAGGAAATATATATGTAGCTGACAGTGGCGGACGCAGAAAGTGGGCAGGAGGGGGGGGGGGTGCATGGGAAAAATGGTGTCTCCGCCGTTTTGGAGACCCAGACGAAAAATAAAATTAATAAAAACATTAAATTTAGTGATAAATAATCAATAATAAATATTTTAAAAATAGCAACAAAGAATAAACAAATAAAAATAAACTAATACAACATTTTTATATGCTCCTCCCCCCTGCGTCCGAAACTGGTAGCTGAATTAACTTCAGAGGAATAAAAGAACGCGAGAAAGTGTGTGGGATTCAGAGAGGAGGGAGAAGGACGGGCATACAGAGCACTCGGCTATCGTCGCTGTTAAAACAGAATATACCACCTCTATTAAACACGTATTTTATCCGTCTCTAATTTTTGGCCCTATAACCCCTCGTGCCACCGCGCTACACACTTATTTGAGCAGCCAAGACAGTAAACTGGCAATACTTGACAAATTATAATACATAGAATAGTAGCTCACCTCAAAGTAGAGTAGCATCTCGCAGTCCAAACATGCAGTACATGCGCGATGTACTCAGCTTCCTGATCCGGGATCTATAGAGAAAACGGCTCTTTCTTCACACAAAAAAAGGAATAGTAAAAAGAGGTGAAATCAAGAAGGCATGAAATGCAGTTGGGGAAGCAGACTAACATTTCGGCGTCTTTGTTCCTTGACAAATTGCACAGAGCCAATGTTCAGTTCAAGAATCCTTGAATTACATGTAAGAAAATACAGTGATCACCAAAAGACTTACGAAAATTTGAAATTTTGAAAGTAATCAGCTCACTTGTCAGCAAAATCCGCCAAAAGTTCCACCACGTCGCACGCGTATTTATAATCTGCCATTTGAAGGACGCATCTCTCCCACTCTGTGCTGGTGAAGTTAATTCGACAGCGAAACAGTAGGAGTCTCAAAATAGGCTGAAAGTGAAAGAAAACTAGAGAAAAAGCAGTCAACATAAACTGAAATGATGAGCATGGGAGACTCCAGTAGTCAGGACCCGCTCACACGCGTCGCATCAGTCTTGTTGCGCAACGCGTGAGAGCAGGTCAGGACTCCTGCAATCCCAGAATGTTGTTTTTATTCATAAACCCACAAGAATGGTCGATATCTCGTTTTCTGAGCAGCAATCTATCCTTACAATCAGATTATTACTGTGCGTGTACGCATGCTGAGCGTTCAGCGCCTTCACAGCCTCTGTTAAAGAAACGTCTTGGAAATCTGAAATGTTGCGAATGACAAGGTCTAACGTGTAAAGGGTTAGAAGATATGTCACTTACCACCGATACGAGACACAGGATTTCCACAGAGATCATTGTAAAAGTGGATAAACAAAGGAGGTTCATATTCCTTGAACAAACTACCAAAGTCGATTTCTGTCAAGACTTGAACATCCACCGTTGACCATGAAAATGCCCTGAAATATCGTTTCTCACACGGTGGCATCACTAGTTCACACAACGATAAAAAAGAAATAAATAAAGAATAGATAAAGGAAGAAATAATAAATAAGTTTGCCATTTCAGTGCTGCCTTTTTAGTGTCCGATGCACCAGCTTACGCAGGCTCCGTCACAAAACACATGAGTGCCACCGCGTGGCGGGACCCACGAATGTCTAGAAGCGAGCAATCAAGCGCACGGAAAACAGTACCATAATTTTGTGAATTTCTCGGCATTTCACCATTGCATATGACCCAGAAAAGTTCCGGGAAACCCCGGAATATGTGATTTCTTGGACATGAAGATTTCCGCGCCGCGACACGATGCGTTGCGTGCCGCCGTATCAGCTGGGCTGCCATCTCCTATGCAAAACATACGCGTGGTGGGGTTAGTAGAAAATGAAACATCAAAGCATATCTACGATAGAATGGAAAAAATGGGATACCTTCAACACAAACACCCCAAATAAACGTCACTCTATTGAAATTGGAGAAAAATTGAAAAAAGTCAAACATACAGCAAAGAAAGTAAGAAAACTTACGACGCTTGTGCGTCAGGAGATTCCGAGCAGCACGACAACACTTCGGATGCGCTATCGATGGTACAGTTTGAAGAGCACACGGATTCAGTGGTGGAGATATCGTGTAGTGAGCTCATTGCTCATTTGATGTGATCTTCGTGAAATGGCCTAAGCAAAGGAAGAATTAGTAAATTTTATAAATAAAGCAGTAAACGAACACAAACTGCGAGGACAATCCCACCATTACATTCAAGAGAGCTGTCTGAATATAATGTGCAAAAAGTGCGGGTGTGAAACAGCAGCGGATAGGAAGCTAAAGTGCCAGTCAATCGCTGCCGCGTTGCAGAATACCGCCAGCCTGGCTTGCCGCGTCGCACTATGCACGCGGCACGGCGGGCCTGCTGGACACTGTCGTGGTCTAGTGATGTTTTTTCTCTGTTTCTCTTGTATTTTTGACTTCATTGCGGAATGCTTGGGTGAAAACACAAGTAAAACATCAATACCAGTAAGGCCCGACAACCACAGCACCCAACTGCTGTGACGCGTACATAGGTTACGCGGCGCGGCAGACCAGACCAGAGAGACGGTATTCTGCGATGCAAGAGTGATTTGCATACCTTCACTGTGATGCCGAAAACACTAGCTGAAATCACCACGGATATTTCGACTACCGTAGCACACGCCCTTTAAAGAGTAGCTCCAGAGCGCATTATTGCGTCCTTTGAGGAAAACGTGGATTTTAAGCACTAATATCTCCGGAGCGCGTCACTTCAAACTGAATCGGCGACAACATTCCTACATACAGTGGGCGTCGATGGCGGTGACCCATCCACGGCCTCGAAAAGAACGCGGCGCCATCGCGCCGCTCACGATGGAATCGCCGCTGCAGTGGCGAATCTGGGTTTTCTCGGTATTTGTTCATCACATTTGAGGTTAAGTAACAAGAAAACTAATTAACTGTCGAGAATATCCCATAGTTTGTTGCCCTGGAGAGTATCACTTTTCGAGCGGCGCGGTGGCGCCGCGTGCTTTTCGAGGATGCAGAAGGGTCACCGTCATCGACGCTCACTGTACATACTCGTTGCATACGACAACATCGCGAAAATGTGTATCGAAAATGTGTATCGATAGTCATGTATGTATAAACCATTGATTTTTACTTACTCTTAAAGGGCAATCCAGTAAGAACAATTGTTCAAGAGAAATTAGAGAAAAAAAAAGAAATTGAGTGAATTTGAGCTTATAGGCAGCACCCACGGAAATCCCAACTTTCGAGGTGAGTCGTTCTCCGTGTGGTCGGCTGCCAGAAAATCACAATGGTAACTTGAACACAGAAAAAAGCGGCCTATCTGTGGAGATACTGCCGTGGACACAGAGCCGAGGATGGCCATTTTGGTGTCCGCCGCGCCAGTTAACGCTATTAATTTGGCATGCTACGAGTGGTCTAGCCTAATGTATGATGTTGTATAAGGGATATTGTACACTGTAGGCTATGGAATGTGCATCATCCACAAGAATTCGTGACAATACGCGTGTGTACTCTCAGCGGAAAACTCGTCCACGCTGTGGACGCATGGGAAACAGCGCCTTCATTTCTCGTCTTCCGGCGTGTTTCACGCTGTTTCATCACTGCCTACGAGTTCATCGTCCATGAAAACCTTGACATTCAGCGAAATCTCCAACACAAAAATTTCCGTGGGTGCTGCCTTTAAGAAGTTACAGTAATCCAGGAAAACTACTACAACAACGGTAACGCAATAATACGCCCTTTCTTTAGCGCAGAGACGTCCAGGCACCGATTTATGCACAAATACTCAGCCATTGTTGCACACGGAACGCACTATATCACCTGCAATATACATATCTCAAAGATTTTCTCACTACTTCCTCTGATTCAACTGTACACGTGCAGTGGGCGTCGACGGCTTGACCTATCCGCGGCTTCGAAAGGCACGCGGCGCGACCGCACCGCTCGGGCAGGAATCCTCACCGGGACAACAAACTCTGGGGGTTTCTCGATAGTTAATTAGCTTTCTTGTTAGTTAACATCAAATGTGATGAAAAATTATCAAGAAAACCCAGGTTTATCACTGCAGCGACGATTCCATCGTGAGCAGCGCGGTCGCGACGCGTGCTTTTGAAGGTCGAAGAGAGGTCGCCGCCGTCGACGCCCACTGTAGTTTCTCAGTCATTGAAACTGGAGTTTTTGACTTCTCCAGTGGTTATCAGACGTATCATTACACAACGAGTGCTGCATTGTAACGACAGCATTTTTCAAGCCACTGTTAAAAGCACCTCAGATTTACTGCATTGAGCCGCATGGAGCACCTGCATTCTCTCAGTTGCGTCCTTTGTGATCTAAATGTTAGAAATTTAGTAATATTTCATGTGTCTATACCCGTCGTCATCCTAATTCAGTTTTGATTCCCTCTATGGCGGCGCCTTGCGTCCGCTGCGCGACACTGCCGCGTCGCGACTCCGCTGCCGTGACGTGCTGGTTTCAGCTGTGTTTACACTTCGGTGCGATGCGATCGTCGTGCAAGTGCAAATGTTCCAAAAGAGGTAGGTCAAACTCCCCGAAGAACCAGAGTCAGAGCCCCCGTGTCTCTGCCCAAGAACGCCGCGCCGCGGTCCCGCTCCTTGTCTACGGACGTTTAGAGTTCACTGTAGGTGTACGTTAGTTTACCCATGGGTTAACTGTGCTCCAACTCATAGATTACTAATGCGTTTATTAGTACGATCCAAATGAGAACAATTCAAAAAACGCATTTGCTGCCACCACTGAAGCCATCCTGTACCTAGAGCACGTCCGGAAAAGTTACCTAATACCCATTTTACTTGCTTTGCTATAAGTGCATGGATAATTTTTGACCACCTTGCACCTAATACCTGGGGATTTGCAGTCGTTTTCGATATGTAACTATTATGAGGTCACCGATAGACCTACCCCAGCGTAGACTAATCCGCTCAAGTCCCTTTCTCGCCGCCGTCTCGGATCGCTTTGGTCTCCGGGGTCGACTTACGTCTCATATTTCATAGGATTAATCAGGGCGACTCTGCACACAGCGGAGATCCATCGGTTTGACACAGTGGCATTCATGAAGCCGTGCTTTATGAAAAAATTCTATGGTTGAAGTCGTGGTTCAATTCATTTTGGAAGATAGTTGACGAGGTGTTAGGGAAAGAAAGAGGACGGGAAATTGTGTGATTTTCTGAGAGGCAGGAGAGAAACGCAGATAATAAGCTCGATTGCTCAGCTATCGTCGCTTCTAAGGTAGATCATTTCTAAAAAACACTTGTAGACTTAAGATCTCAAGCTGAAGCTTCACCTACATGCCTGGGTTTATTTATTTATTTATTTATTTATTTATTTATTTATTTATTTACTCCATAATTACCTGAAGTACTCTGAAAAGCAGAAATAGAGAATCAAAAAGTAAAGAAGGGACGAGATTTCTTCCAGTAAATGGGGCCGAAGGAAGGTGAATTTATTTAATTAGTTTCAATAGATATACAATATAGTGAGCGACGATGAAGGACGACGTTTTCCACTGACTCGGAAAGCACGCGACGCGACCGCGCCGCTTGATCTGAAGTCGTCGTCGCGATAGTAAATTGTAGAATTTTGCTTGATACTAATTAGTTTTCTTGGTAGTTGACATCATATGTGATGAAAAACTATTAAGATCACCCTGATTTGCCAGTATAGCGGCGATTCCTGCGGGAGCGGCGCGGTCACGTCGCGTGCTTCCCAAGTTCACGAAAGGCGCACTGCCATCGACGCTCACTGTCCATCTGGGCTGGGACACGCATAGCCATTCAAAACCAGGCTAGTAAACCAACTTTGACTGTCTGCGCCTCCTAAGATCGCGTTGTCTACGTTGTCTATGAGATAACCAATCAGACTATCCATCGTTGGCTTGCGTGGTTAGCGTTTCGTGAATCCTAGTCAGTAGCAGTTTTCAAATCTCGGGAGAAGTGGATGGTCAGAGTTTCCCAATGTTTTCTTTCCTTACACTGAAAACTTGCACCATCTGCGCTTTGAGCTAAAATTATAGCCAGTTATGCATGACATTATTTTTATGGTATTGCATTTTTAAACCATGTTATTATAGAGAGAGAATGCCTCTTTTACCCATGGGCTATGCCTTTGATTTCCGAAGTAAATCCAACATCAACAAGCGACTAAGCCAAATATCCTACGCTATCCAATTCATCCAGAAAAGCAGTATGTTCGGCAGTGGCCCATTGGATTGTTTGCTCCCCCGCAATCATTCAAATTCCAATTTCTTGTTTGCAAGGCGAAGAAAGAAACAGCGGAGGGGACCTAAAATCAAGGAATTTATGAAAAAAAAAACGTCCGGAATCAATCCCAGGAAACTGCTCGGAATCCTCAGGGCAAGTTTCGGGATCGCACCTGAAGTTTGTTCTACCGAAAACTAGCTGACAACTTGCTTTCGACTTTTACTGCTGACGAGTAGTCGCTCTAGAGCTTGTTGACAACTTACAAAACCAACATCAGCCTTAAATGCAAGTCGTCCACAAAAGTCAATAATTTGAAAACTATGTAGTACTATGTACCAGCGGCGGACGCAGACCCCCCCCCTCCCCCGAGGATGGGTCACCGGATTTTCGAAATTACTTTACAAAATGAATAATAACTCCGTAGTAGTACATTTTTATATTTTTAATTGTTTATTATTATTATTTTTTAAATAATAGCCACTAGTATGTACTCACATTTTTGGGAGTGGAGAGGTATAAATTGTGAATAGCAGATAGGATAATTTCCATTGGGTAACGAATAACCCTTTACGGACACGTATTCATCTGTTGATCTCGAAAACTTAACGATTAACGGTTAACGATCCAATAACAAGAACTGCTCCATGGTAATTTACGCTTCCCTGACAGTTTAATTCAATTTTCAGGATATTGTATGTATCCAATCCAGGCCTGCTGCAGATCCCCGGCTGCAACCCACTCAAATTCATATCCGTCGCCGGTAACCAAGCCAATTAGTGTGCTTTCATCGGCTCGTAGGAGTCGAGCAGTGAAATAGACTAAGCACTCAGACGCTACCTATACATAGATGCAGAATAGCACCTATATGTGCTGTAGAATTCAGCTAATAAGAGAGGGAAGAGTGAAAAAGTGAACGAAATAACGTGAAGAATGAGAGATAACGAGCAGAGGAAGGAAGCGAATAGCAGTGTTCTGCCCTGCTGAACGCCTGAATTTCTCCTGCTTAGCGTTTCTACCTCGTCAAAGATTACTTGTTCAAGTGTGTTGTTCACCTATTTGTTTACTGTTTGAATTAATCTTGGAATATAACCCGTGAGAAATACGTCGCAAGCAGTTTTTATTACCCTGACTCACTAGCCAGTAGGCAAACGTTTTGCCACATTTTCATCGTTCACAGTTGCTGATCCTCTGGATCTTTCCCATAAATCTAAATTCTAGCCTGACGAGCCGCGGCTTTTTCCCTTATCAGTTAAGGGCCAAGCCCCTGTGTTGAAGCACCAGTTTAATTCAGAAAAAAAAAATGCTTGAAGTCGGAAAAGAAAGGTCAAAGGGGAACAAACCAAGGGTGTGCGGCGTTACACCTAGGGTTGCATGCATCACTGAAATTACCCAGGGTGAACGTGTTAACGCAACGCAAATTCACCCATGGTTACCGCAGGCTTCAGCACTTTCACCTTGGGTAATCTCAATGAAGCCGTTTCAATGCCTGAAAAGTACGCTGCTGATGGATCCTACTATTGGCTGGTTCGACAAATTGACCAATCGCAGAACTCGCTCGCACCGCCCTCACCAACCAATTATGGACGATGTTGGGTCCCGACGCGAAGCACCGATTTGATCTTGTGGGTTTACTGAACCCTAGTGATTAAACGTAGGACCTAAAAAGTACAGATCTATCTAGTGAGTTTAGGTAATGGTTTAGGGATACGTACAGCACGAACATTCGAATAATCGAGAAAAAGAAGGCGCTGGCGCTCTACTTGCCTTTTCCTCAGGGCTATGCGGCTTCGCCTTGCTCGAACACTCAAAATCTCGATTTGATCAAAATCGAATATTCGAATTTGATTATGTACACCCATTACGTTTGCGGTCTTACGTAACTATTCTTTTACGGTCTTACGGAACTATTCTAAGTGTCGTTCACGGTATTAATGCACCATTGACATTACCCAGGATAGAGCGTTGACGCCCTCGTTAACAATGAGTGAATTTGGCGGTGTTAAAAAGTTAACCCTGGGTAATATCAGTGAAGCAAGCTGCCGCAGGAACTGCCACGTTCACTACGTCAACACATTTATCCTGGGTATCAATGGAGCAAGCTGCCGCAGGCCTATCTTCTCTCGAATACTGACTTGTTGATCCTATGTTAGAGCAATGTACATATTATTTTTTGCGCAGTGATTTTTGAGCTTATTATTTATTTATTTTTTGAACATTGCAGTAATATTGACTAATAAAGTGATTTACCATCGAAATATTCGCTTAACTGTACAAAACTGGCCAAAAAAGGCCATATACGAAGCTTCGCCATCTCCCCAGCATCTATGGCTGGGTGTAGATCACTTGGTGACGAACGACATCTACAGCGACATTTGTCACCCGCGTGGGAAGCTAGTCATGTCCTAGCTATGGCTGCGTGGTATATATTACTTGATCTACCCTGTGTTACTATATTAGTAAAGCGCAGTCTGGAGATAACCGTAATAAGGCCTATTAAGGCCTCTCGAGGCCCCAACTCAGGCCTGTCCTAGTTGTCGGTGACGCGTTTAATGCCGTCTCATCGACGTTTCGGCTAATGTTCGATCAGTAGGTGTCGAATTTCAGTGGCTGTAGTGTTCGAATAGTGTCCTTAGACTTCGTGGATTTGTGTAAACCTACCTGCGGTCAGGTGCCTGATTTATGAGCCACTTCTCAGTGATTAAGAGCTCTTTCGTTAACGAGTCGGAGTAGTACGAAGGTTTTTTCCCTCCACTACCCTCCTATTCGCTCCGATTCGTTCTCCATTGCCTGTAACATTTCTTATTTACTTTTTGCTGCTTACAAGTACTCTTTTCTATCTTCGAGGTCATTTTTACCCTGGCTGGGGCTTATTTGATGGAGCTGGATTGTCTGTTAATGTATTTGGCTGTTTTTGCTCTCTTATACTGTTTTTTTCCTATTTAAAACAGGTTTCAACACATGACTTGCTGGCCAAAAATACGTGGGAGAAATTTGAAACCATAGAGGTTATTCGAGAAACTGAGAAAGAGAAGAAAATAGAAGCGAAAAATCCTGGAAGTGCCCGGAAAAGACAATATGAACTACATATCCGTGATACGGTGGGACCGTTTTCTTCTCAGAACCGCCAGAAAAGTTATCTGGTCGCATTTCAAACTGGCTCAACTCAAAGCCTGTTAGTAACTTACTTCTTGTCGACAAGTTGCTGGCTCAAAACTTGTCAATAACTTGCAAAACCGACAGCTGACCACTTTGCAAGTTGTCGACAGGCTTTTCATCGAGCAATTCTCAGATTCCTTGTTCTGGGGGTTCTGCAATTATTTTCACAATACAATGAAACATCACCTCTTTGACTTGTTGTTTTTTTTGTCGTTTTTGAATGCAAATGGTAAGTAAATAATGAATAAATAAATAAATAAACAAATAAAAAAGTAAGTAAGAAAATAAATCTTTGATGGATATCTTTGGAATTCAATGACTATTAAATCGCTGCGGGACCTGAATAGAAATGCCGTAAGAGCTCATGCTCTGAATGAGAGTGTCGCGCAGGTCCCGCCGCGATTCTGCGGCCGCGACGCTACCTAAGAAATCCCACACAGAATTCGTCTACCTTTTCGAGGAAGACTCTACTATAAGGGACCGTATGTACTTTTGAAGGCAGCTCATATTTGGAAATGCTTCAATTTTCCAATGCTTCCAACCGGAATAATTTATTTTCTTAGGTTTTACCTTTCAGACCGAAAGTCTTGAAAAAAAAACTTTAAAGAATATACTTAAAATCCAACAAATTCATTCTCTAAATACAGAAAAACTCAAGTAGATCTCCACGAGGCCAGCGGCGAGACACAACAAATCAAGTGTGGAAATTTCGTTCAGACGTCACAGGCTACATGTCGTTGATTTACTGCCAGTGTAACTTTTGTCGAGAAAGTAATATTTCATTTGTTTGCTGCATAGGAGCTGTAAAAGCTACAGTAACCCAGAGTGGCAGTAGTTTTGTAGATATACTAAAAACTGAAGCAGTGAAAACTGTAATGTAACAGAGAAGGTGAAAGCGCTACACTTTTTTAAGTAACACCTGCATACATCATTGAGATTACCTCGGGTAACATGTTGACGCCTGCGTTAGCGATGGGTAAATGAGTGACGTTAATACGTTCACATTGGGTAATCTCAGAGATAAATGCGGTCTCAGGCCTTTTAAATAGGTAGATGGATTGATAGATAGGTTTATTATTTATTTAGCATTGTCTAATGTCTGTATTAAAGAGCGTATTGAAAAAAGTAAATAAATAAATAAATAAATAAATAAATAAATAAATAAATAAATAAATAAATAAATAAGTGAATAATAGGGTAATTGATATTAAAATATGATTGTTATATGAAAAACTTTTTAAAAATGCAAATAAAAAAGCTTCATGGTAAATGGATACAAAGAAATGGCAGCTTTTTTCTGAAGTTCACCTTCTTATAACAATTTTTGCGATTTCATCACCTTTGTATCTTATCGTAGCGCTAGTAGCGAGCCCAAAAGTAGGCGGGGCTAAAAATTTTAACGATCGAGACTTGTGGACACCGCGGATGTAAGGAACTTCAAATGAGCTGACCTGTCACTTGCAGGCACCGTCAGAAACAAGCTCTCTCCGTTAAGAACATCATCTTGTAATACATTTTCGAAGCCAGCCAATCTTCTCTCTAGCTGATGGTTTAATTACCCAAGTCTAAGCTTTTTATTCTCCTTACTGCAACTTGTATCCCATTTTCGCAGAATTTGACCTGTCCAGGCTTTTCTGCATAAATCACGGACTTTTCACGTAACTCTAACGTTCAGAAAAAGTCACCTGTTTGGAACTTGCCCGATTCCAAGCTTGCCGACGACTTGTTTTCTCCTTTCCTTGTCAGCAAGTTGTCAGCGCAAAGCTTGTCAACAACTTGCAAAGTGGTTGGACGTTTGCTTGCAAGTTACCAACGAGCTTAGGGTCAGGTAAGCATGGGAAAAAATTGGCGTCTTCAGAAGGAAAGTAAAAATAGTAGACAAATGTGCTGACAACTTGCCAGCGAGAAAAGGTGAAAGCATGTTGTCAACAAGTTCAGGGCTGTGCACATTCACAGACCCAGAAGAGAAGTAAAAATAATCAAAAATGTTTATTTAGTGAAAATTAAAAATAATTATCCAGAAAATAATAATAGGAATGAACAGTCAAAAGTCAACTAATGCATGATTCTTATTTATTTAACAAAGTAATTTCGAAAGTTTGGGGACCCATTCCACTGGGTGGGGGAGCGCCCCCCCCCTTTGCCCGCCACTGGGGGTTTTGATCTTGCATACTCTTGGAAGCTCTCCACTACAATACACATCCTAGAAATCACCTGTTTCCTAACCTATGCCTGCAGAACTCTCAGGCCCGCCCCTAGGCCCTGGAGAAGCCCGCGGGAGTCAGTGTTTGATATGTGATACCCGAGAAGAAACAGCTACTTCGTGTATGCGTAACCTCATAGCAACGCCGCCGCCGCGTGCCGTAGAGAATAGATCTGGTTACCCACACCGCACCCCGACGTACGTAATTGATTTAACCTCATAATGGCGACATCTCAGCAGGCGAGCCGACCACAAGCAGCAGAAGGCGTGGCGCGGGCGTTCACATTCAGCTGCAGGGCCGCGGCGGTGATGCTGCGGGCCGCGACCGGGTGATCTTCAACCCGCGCCTTTTTTTTTCTGGATTTTTTGGGTTGCTTGCCTTTCTTTCGGAAATTTCTCAATTTTCTTGTTTGTTGCTAGTTTGACCTACTTATTTACGCTGCCAAGGGCTGCACTTAATTAATGTCACTCGCCCCATTATTGCCTTGTGTCCATGTTTTTCGCGTGGAATTCGCCCTTCCCAACGCTGTCGTCAATTTCAGACCAAGGCCCAGCGCCCGTCGGCGACATGCCTCCACTTGATTATTCATTCTCATGCTATTGATACCCGACGTACGTCCACCGCGGGGGGCATGTTGACATGGTCCTGATGAGCCGCCGTCACCACGTCTTCGTCGTCATTTCGCTACATTTTCTGCTGTTTTCATTAATTCCTTCCGTGCCCGCCGCCAATTATTCACATCCCGAATCGCCAATTTCGCCAATCATCCCACCAAACCCTCGATCAAACTCCCGTGCCAGGATTCACAAACCGGGGACGTCCTCCCAGTACAGCATCCACGCCGCCAATCGTTCGAGCTGCCGATTCAACACCGCTGTGATCCCGTGCGAATGCCTTCTGGAAGTCTCCGACAACTACTTCCTTGAGGAGGACGGCGAACGGATAGCGATGTTCGCGGTTGGACCGCCGGACATCGAGATTCGCGTGCCCGCTCAGCATCCGATGCTGCACGAGTTGAACGTGGAAATCCAGCCGAAATTGTGCGTGGAGGAGAAATTCGCGATAAATTTGCTCTACCGACCTGCTCACGTGCTTCCTGACGAGAAATGGGCGGTTGTCGCCACGCATTCTGCTGTGTTCCATACGGAATTGTTTCATGTGATTTTTCCATGTGAAAGTTTCGCCAACGCCGGATTCTATAGGATAGCCCTGGTCAATTCGCAGGATTATGAGATCCAGGTGAGGTTTGTACGAGTTTCTTGGCTCGGTCCATTGGATGAATTGTTCTGAGATCGTAGAAATCCGCGAAAAGTTCCCATTTGGAGGTATTTGGGAGTTATGAATGGCTCAGTACTCGTGGCGCGAGCGAAAAAAGCGCCTATACCCTTGCTGGATCCAGCACAGCTAATGATCCTGAAAATGTTAGGCGGCGGGAAAATCAGAGTTTTCCATGACCAGAAAGCCAGGAAAAAGTCAAAGCTGAGAACTTTTCTTGGGTAAAATCTTGAGATAGTGGTAGCTACAGTAGTTTATAAGAGAGCAGCTTATAAGTTCATACGTTTAGCTAAAGGTTCTTTGTTTATAAGTAAGTTCGTGAATATGTAGTTTACAGTTTAAAAGTGACTGTAGTAGTTTTTTATAGTCTCGTTTTAATTCTCACATAGCCAAGCATCTACGGACTCTTTCCTGGTTCGGACAACTCGTCCTTTTTGATGACCTCCTTCAAATCCGTCTCTAAAGGTTGTTCAACGCGACTTTTTACTCTGGAAAAACAATTTTTGGTCGTTTGCGACCCTATTTCCTTTCCAAAGCATTATTCTAAGGAAGGAAAACTCGTCCATTCTGACCCGTTCTTCCATGCATCCATAGCTTACCGTTCTCACCTCAGTAGCCCCCAGAAAAGGCGAAATGGACGAGTTTTCCCTTTTTGAAGGTCTTCCTGTAATCAGCAAAAAAGATTACTCGGCGGCAAATTTTTACCCTGGGAAACAACTTTAAATGTACTCGGCCGGACGAGTTTTCCCATCTTATTGTTAAGAATTCGGTCCGTACTGCCTAATAATGTTACCCTACAATTGTACCGAAGTTATGCTAGAGTTCTTTGCTCGTTCGGACAACTCGTCCATTTTCACTGCCGTCTTCTCCTCAGCTTGTCAAGAAACTTTTAATGAAAATCAACTTTTGATCAATCTTCTTTAGATTTCCATCGTCAGGCCGAGATTTCAAAATCGGACAACTCGTCCTCTATTATGGCTTTCCAGAAACCCGCAGTTCAATGGTATTTTACCGCAGAAACTGGGGCTGTAGGGCATTATATTTTGAAGGGGTGGGCTGGTCAACTCTGCGATTGGCTGGTTGCGTGATTTGAGCAATCGCTGAGCTTCGTAGCACCACCCTCTCCAGAAAATATCCTTGAAGAAGCAAATTTGAGCGATGCTGCTTTCACAATATGAGCTTCTCGGAAAACTCGTCCATTTTCATCTTGTCTTTATCCATTTTGTCGTGGAGTTTCTTCACAAAAAAAAAACTCCCGAAATTTCTTTCATAAAGCCTAAATTTTATAGCTGGAAGTCCTAATTCAGAGATCGACGAAACTCGTCCATTTTCTTTTCGTCCTTATCCACTTTGGCTTAAAATTTCCTCCTTTGAAAAAAACAAGCAAAAGAAAAACGCAAAATTTTTGCTGTAAAGGCTATGTTTGATCGCTGGGGTCGAATCTCTGAGATCGGGAAAACTCGTCCATTTTCTTTTCGTCTTTCTCCACTTTGCCGTGAAGTTTTCTACACAAGAAAAAACAGCAAAAAATTTCAAAATTTCCTCTATAAAAGTCTAAATTTGATGTGTCGCTAGAAGTCGTACTTCTGGGGCTGGGAAAACTCGTCCATTTTCTTTTCTTTGTTGTCGCCTTTGCCTTAGAGTTATCCAAAAAAAGAAAGGAAAACAGATGCGGATTTTTTTTGTGAAGGCCTTGTTTGATCGCTGATGTCAAACCTCTGCAATCAGGAAAACTCGTCCATTTTGGTGATTTTAACTCGACTTTTTGCCAAAGAACTATTCTGCAACGATTTTTTTCGCCAAGGATTTGTCACTTTTGATCTTTTCGGCCGCGAGCCAAAAATTCCAAAACCAGCGCAAGCACGACGCGCCGACATGCGGCGATTTCTATGGCACTTGATGGCGCGAGGAATTGTTGCGGGTAGTTTCCCCGGGGAGATAGAGATAATTACATTCGCTACGGTTCTACGGCTAAGCCGATAGCGGCCCGGGAAACGTTTGCCGGAGGCATTCAATCAGATGACTGCGGTTGCATTTCAGCACGAGCAATGGATTGTAGTGAACGAGACCGCGGCGGTTCAGCTGCAACTGCGAAACGACAGCATTTTCCCTCATTGCACCAAGGATTTTCTGGTGCGATGGACCACGGTGCGATGCGACGCGGCGATGCTGAACTATCGCCTGCGAGTGCTGGCGATTCCGGAGGGCAGCACGAATCATGAGCATCGCTCGCATTACATTGGTGAGTGAGGGCCATTTCCAGAGTCTGAGGAACCTCAAAAAAAATCTAAATTGGTCATGGGTCAAAAAATTGGCAATGGAGCGCAAATACTACGAGCCTTTGGCTCTTAAGGTGTTAACAACTCCTTTTTGTGAGGAATTACTCGCATGAAACCGTCCATTCGTCGTTGATGATGTTTACAAGAGCATCTCTACGGAAAAATACTTCTACGTATTCAATCGCAGAGTAAAATCGCTGCGATTGGAGGGGTCGCTGGGTGGTGTCGCCGCGATTTGTATGCAGTTCTATTTTTACTCATAAAAGCATAAACAAGACGATTTTGACTGTAGCGAACCTGTGAAGAGAACAAAAATAAAAAGACACTCTTTACACTCTTATCGCTGCATACAAATCCTGCGATTCGACTCACTTCACTGATTTTTATTTATACTTTTTTGTATTCTCTTTTCCACTTCAATGAGCTGCGATATCGCACCGCGATAAGCAAAAAGTTGATATTCGCTCATAGGTGCTTTAAAGCATCTACAAGTTCCTCTCTTGAAGTTTCTAGTTTTGTTAGAATCGCACCTGAGCACGCCCCTCCGAATGTGTTTCTCCACGACATCGCGCTGCAATTCTCTCTAAGAAATTTTTGATTTTGCATAAAGTACTTGAATCTTGACTGGTTGGCTATTGAAAGAGTTCTTAATACTACACATTTCCCACTTTTTATTACTGTGTTGACGCTCTACCTTTTATTTATCTAGTATATTCTATTCATTGCCTGAAAAATGCTTCTTTCCACCTGTCCTAGCAAATTCCTTTCTTCATCCTCGTTCCGCATGATATCTTTTGAAGAAAAAAATTCTGAAGTTTAAAGGAGTGAAAATTGAAAAAATTTCCGTTCTTCTCTGTTTTCTTCTCATTTCACGTACTTTGTTACGAGATCTAGAATTTTTTTAGATAACTTGCTGAACTTTTTTGAATTTTACTTCACCAATGTTTCCCTAATTTAAACATCATATTTTCTGCCCACGAAGCGATGGATTTGGATATTGGACGTTTCGTGTTTCTCAATTGAAATCATCCTATTGGCACTTATACCCGTTGTTATTGATACCCTTTTGATCAATTTTCTATTAAGTTTTTTGAAGAAAACTACTGTAATTCTTCCAGTGATTTCTATGCCTCGTTCATACAATTTCTGCATGTTTTCCTGTTCGTAACTTGCAGTTCAGTCATCATACATATCTGACTGATTACCCCGACTGTTCCTAATTTTAGTGAAACCAAAGGTATGATAATTTTCCAACTTTCTTCCTTCTAAGCTCCTTATCTCATGCACATCACATTCTTTTTACTCAGCGGCCGGCGTTCAGGAGTGGCCACTCCTGGCTGCAGGGCGCTGAGCCGCTGGCGCCTGCGTTTATAATTAATGTAAACTCGGCACTTCCTCACCGCTGTGATTCATTGCTGGCGAGCGAGTGCCGGGAGATGACCAACATCTGCCAACATGTTGATGTTCACCTGCAGCTGCGTGCCCGGCTCAAGTACGCGGAAAAACGACACCTTTGTTCGTTTCTGCCTCGTTGCACCCACCAAAGGGTTGTACCTGCCTAGTGATCCAGGTCATTGAAGAAAAGGTAATGTGCTCTACTCGTGTAGATCAAAGAGGTGCAGAAAAACTTCTTCTACGTACACTTGCCAGCCGCACGCGTAGCGTCAGGCCATTTTGCCATTCCGAGTTCGGGAAGAAACAGCCAATAGTTCCTCAGAAGGTACCCTAACTCTCTCTAGCATGATATTAGTCATCCTACGTCAAAACTGACCNGAAAAGGGGATGGGGTTAGGGGGTTGAGGAGTGGGAGAGGCAAAAAATAATTGATTTTTTTAAAAGAATAAATTCAGACCCATCGCCTGGACTCAAAAAAACTTTTTTTTCTACGTAGAAGCTAGGTAGGAGATGAGGGGTGTGACTACGGCGGGGTACAGTATAAACTTGGCTAATTTTTTTTTAAACCATGAAGACGCAAAATGAGGGGAGTGAATTGGATAATTAAAAGGAAAAAAGGGAACAACCCGGGACCTCCATGTCAAGTTTAAGGATTGGCCGGTCCTTAACTCGAATCTTTCCACCCGTGATGTAGGGTTAATAAATCACATAACACCTTTAATATATATATTTTATCCTTAATACATGAATAATATTTTAAGTACACAAGAAGGGGCGTGGCTTCATGAGAGCCAAGGGGAAGGGCCGCCGGTCACCAGGCCATCTCACTCTCATCTGATGACTGGTTCCGCCCACATCAACTCGTGGGCTCGACACACGTAATTGACAAAGAACCAAACAAATGGGAACTAATTTTAAAAAAGTAATGAACTCATCTATTCTAAATAAAAAGCATAAGCATTTTTGCAGCACACCTTGAAGGGACTCTGTATACAGAGGTNACTGACCTGTCCTTGTTGGGAAAAAGATTAGCAACAGCGGCATATTAGTGTCCGATAATCCAAAAATATTTGCGCTTTGGTACTATTATATTTTCCACTTAAACAGTTTTTTTGGACGAAGTAGTCTCCATGACAGCTTTTTGTAGTTTCCCGAAGGAGTTCTTGGAAAGATTTTCAGAAATATCAGTTTTCCGAACAAATTGAAATTCATACCCAATTGCTATCCGAAAAGTGCTGAAAATGCAGCCCTATCGGGTTAAATTCCTTGCTTTCTTGTCATGCTTGCGTGTTAATTTTTCCCGTAGAATTGGGAGACTAATATAGAAGGAATATTTGTGAAATTTCTTGAGCTTGTAATGGCAGAGAAGAAAGAAGCTTGGTATTTAGTAGTGGGAGGGTTTGAAGAGCGTATAAGTAGTTCTTCCTAGAGAACTATTCAGTTCAATTTTTTAATTCAAACAATTCAAAAAAAACCCACTACAAAATTCGTTCAAAAATCCATTAATATTATGTGAGAACATATTTCTTCTGCGGTTTGTCATGCCCTTCCTTTCTGATTCAGGTTCCTGATGCTTTTGATTTCTTGGGGTCTGGAATTTGATCTCGAAAACCTCAAATCCTAGCAAAGCGAGTGATGATCGCTTCTTCTTGTCCGAAAATGGAATTTCATATGTCTCTAGTAGAAATTCCGGAAACTGAGACAAATAAGAAAGCAGAATCCCTTATGTTTCCTTTTTAGTCGCATGAACGATTTCTTCCGAAGTAAAATACAAGTTTTCATTGGTTTCTCAGTGCGTGTTAGAGTCATATCAATTAATGTAATAGTCTGATTTTTCGGACTTTCAGGCAAATTTCCTCGTTTTTCCGGAGGACGGGGTTTTAAGTGATTTTTGGTCGTCACGCGAGACCCTGGGGAAACCTCACCCTCTTCCTAGTTCTAGTTTTTTCCTAAAAATTTGCTGGGAAAATACGGAAAAGGTGAAAAATTAAAATAATAACTGTAATAGTAATTTTTTCGACTTCTATACAAATTTCCTCGTTTTTGAAGGGACAGGGTTTGAAGTAGTTTCTGGTTGTCACGCAAAACTATAGAAAAGCCTTAAGCTCCTTCTCTTCCTCTGGTTTCAATTTTTTTTCGGAAATTTGTTGAGAAAATGCGAAAAAGAGAAAAAAATCAAAACAGTGAACTGCAATTGGCATATTTTGCAGACTTCCAGACAAATTTCCTCGTTTTCCCGGAAATCGGGGTTCGAAGTGATTTTTGGTAGTCACGCGAGACACTGGGAAAACCTCACCCTCTTCTCAGTTCCACATAGTCATTCCTGAAAATTTGTTGGGAAAATTTAAAAAAAGAGGAAAAATTTCAAAAATGGAGTTGTGGCTTTCTATTTTTTCAGAATTCCTCTGAGAGGTCCAATTTTTCCAGAGGAAATCGACATCGCTCGCGGTCAAACCTCGCTAAGCATTCCATGCTCTCAATTCGACATTTTCTACGTAAAATACTGCTTCGACTTGGTCTCCGTGGATACGAACTCGTCTGTTTTCCATCTGTGGCGGTCTAGTTGTGTGAGCACAGAGCCAGGTAAGCCTTCTGGGTATTTTTTCTCCCTTTATAGATATTTTTTCCGAAAAAGGCTAAAAGCCCCTGCATTAATGGCCGCGTAATTTCGTATAAGTCCATAGTTGTCTGTGTGCCTGTGGATTTCATGCTTGACTACGTCGGATCCTATTCAGCCGCAGACGTGCCGGCTTGGCTCCCAGTGCCATATTGGCTCATGTCATTATATGCGGCAATTACTCATATGAGAGTTGTGTGTGCGTGCCCCCACCAGCCAACGACGCTCATACTCTCTACAAAGCCAATCACGGCCGCCTGCGATCACATAATAAGAAGGCCTTATTGGAGTCGTGTGAGCACGTAAGAAGGGGTATTCCACGAGGTAACGATCCTAATCGCACGGGCTATGGATTAGCGCGCCCGGGATGAGAGTAAATCTGCGGCTCTGGAACTTCTCTTCAAGTACGCAATGCCAGAAAGCTCCTATATCCCTCAGAATGCCAGAAATTCATCGCCGAAGGAAATTTGTGATAGATGTCAACAGAAAATCCTGCAAGATGCACAAATTGCCGAAAATAGCCAGTTTAATTAATAATTGTTTTACTTATGGGCAACATGTAAGTGTAATTTTGACATCGTTCCAAACCCGGCGGTCCAAAATCCTCTTAAAATACTGGTGAGGGTCCAGAGGATTTTCTAATATGAAAAAGCTGTACTCTGCACAACACGACTATTCAAGGCGCTGAACACGAACATACAACACTTTCCTTCTTCTACCGTACCTCGACTTCCACAGGGTTACTGTAGCTGTACTATAGATAAGCCACCGTGTAGAATAAGGTATGGTACCGCGTAGTGTTCCGTGGGCCTGAATGTATCATTAAGATTACCCAGGGTAAGGGTGTTAACGCCCATGCTAACGATGTGTAATTCTGTATGGTGTTAAAACGACTACCCTGGGTAACTTCGATGATACGTGCGGGCCCTGAAACTTTACCCTGAGGGGTTCTTTTAGGTGCTTCACATGGATATCCTGTCCATTTTGTGCCTTGTCCTCGTTCCTGTGGGGAGTCCGGCAGGGCTACTAGAGCGACAGAAATGGTCCACTTTGACAGACAAATAGCAGCTTCACGGAAAATGATGCCGATAACCCTAATCCAGCACCTCAAGTAACTTCTGTATGTACATAGGGTTCCAGAAATATTTTAATTTTTTAAATTTTTTACGGAAGTTATGGTGCCCCGAATGTAGAACAGTACTATAGTTCCACTCATGGGAGCCTTACGATGGTTCATATGTACCTATTTTCTGGGGTATTTGAACTTTTTAAACTAGCTCCCAATTATCGATTGAATCAATTACGTTATTCATTTTTCATTCAGTTCTGTGTGTTGTACTGGAGCACTGATTTGTCATTAGAGCAGTCTTATTCTCGGTTACTTCGCACAGGTAAACAATGCTGGACTAGAGCAGCTCTATTGCCATTTACCTGCAAGTTACGTGACATCTAACAGCAAGACTAATCTAATAACATTCCCCATGGCATTATATCCGGCCTTTTGTTCGGATAAAAGGCTGTAATATAGGAATTCTAGCAGCTTTTTAGGCCAACCTATACTATTTGCAGTTCCATTTAACACAAAGTGCCCACGATCTAGGGACAGAACCCCATTAGAGGGATTCCCTAATTTGGAGAAAAATCTAAATCATTGGTTGTGCGCACATAAATAGGGTACCACGTTACCCAATTTTGCAGCGAAACTTGCTTCTAAGGCTATGAGTACGCTTTCTGTAAAGAACTCATATAAAAATATTTGGTTGATTTAAAAAAAATTTTTTCCTCGTTCTGGCATCCGAAATCCCCTGGATCATAAGGATGTAAGACTTCTTCCCACCTAAAGAAGGGATTTTTTTTAATGAAATTAGTACGACGATGCCAACCCTGCACTCTTTATCTCTCGCTCACTTTTTTCCACCAGCAATTGTGCAAGTAATTGAGCCTCGAGGAAATGACTCCCTCACGAGGGACCACACACATCGATTTCTCCTCTTTATTGGTTTACATTGGCTTTGAGGCAAACAAAGCGGTTTTTTAATCAAAGGCGTTAGGGTGTTAGGGTAAACATCGTCTGGAAAGCTTATCAGGCCATGCTTCCTTAATTAGTAGTATGTTAGTGAATCAGTGGTCAATCAGATAAGCAGCTGAAAACAGGCACTAGGCGTCTTTGCTGTCTTACAGGGAAAAAGGGAAGGAAAAAATTCCTTAATACTGTTTTCCATAGTTTTACTTCTGGACAGTAGGTGGTAAAGGCAAAAAAAAATCAAGGAGCTATCAACCATAGACGACTCTGTGTCCGCCCTTTGGACAGGTTCGCCGGCCTAATGGCTCTAGTTCTAGTGGTTGTATGTGCCTGGCGACGGATGCAACAAAGTGTTGATCGGTAGATCAAGTCGGACGCACGCACGCATGATGAACTTTCACTGTGACGGTTTTGAGACGTACATATATTAACTTCAAAAGGTTACTAAGGAGGTATGGACGGATTACGTACGCACGCACGCACGCACGCCTTTTTTAGTCATCTATTGACCCTTACATCACGCAATTTGCACCCCAAGATATCCATAATACTAGTGAAATCACGCCCGCAAACCTATCGCATTGGTATCGGACGGATCCGCATAACTATTGGACGGATGGGCAGATGTGATAACAGTCACAGCTAGTGTAAACTGGTAGTCGTTCATAATCGTTCAAATTTATTGTGGGAGAACTCGTAACGACTGCATCCGTCGTGATGACGCACGCACGCACGCAGAGCTAACGTCGCCACACGCCTCGTTAGCTATTCGCAAGCAGTTTTGTTGAATCTCTACATCATTCTACTTGTCCCAGACACTATGGATTTCCTCGCGTAGCTCCTGGTAGGCGAGAAGGCTGACGGACGGACGCACGCACCAGCCTGGTAGCCTTATGGGATATGGCGTGGGTAAAATAGTTACGAGTAGGGTTTAGGGTTGTCATTCAGATACCATTCAGTAGTGTTATTATTTATTTGGATTTTCGTACTTTAATTTTTACAGTAATATGATTTTTGATAGGCGGGCATGGCCCAGTGGTTGAGGCGCTACCTGCCATTCGAAAGGTCAAGGGTTCGACCCCCAGCCGCTTCTCTTGGGCAAAACCAGAGACCCTCTGTGGGTGACAAATCGTGAGGGCCTATCGTAGGGCCTGTGAGGGCCTTATTCAGGGCTGGCGCTACGTAGTGTAGATTAATGCAGATTTATCTCTTCAAAACCCTGGATAAGAGCAAGATTCTGCACTGTTGAGTGACTGGAGTACTGTAGCTAGCGATGGGAGTACTGTAGCTTGGAAAAAATTCCTGGAAATTTTGCCACCTCCTTCCTGGAATGTTTTCCCTCAAGTGCAACCCCATGCCCTACTGAGCAGCTGTTCACAGAAGCAATATAGCACATTGCACTTTACATTAATTGACACCAACGTAGTGCCGCGTTTTTCTGCGGGCCTGCAAGCGCGGGCCTTATTGCCTGCTGACCGCGCCCTCCCACCGCCAATTCATCAAAACACCGTTTGCTATGGCAAAACATGCGTTATTCATCAGCAGAGTGTGCAGGCCGGGGGGACGGTCACATCACTTGAAATGCGCGAGCAAATGGAGGTAATTG
This sequence comes from Ancylostoma ceylanicum, assembly GCA_000688135.1. Lineage (NCBI taxonomy): Eukaryota > Metazoa > Nematoda > Chromadorea > Rhabditida > Ancylostomatidae > Ancylostoma > Ancylostoma ceylanicum. The sequence continues at coordinate 639,399 of JARK01001371.1, forward strand.
CCGCACGAGGCTCCATCTGTTCGCGAGGCTTGAGAACAATGCTCTGGCGCTGACCCTTCTCACCTTGCTGTCTTCCCCCCTTGTTGGTAACCATAGGGATGCTACTGTGGCAGTGCCTAGGGATGCGTTCGCTGTGCATCCTGAATCAAAGAACATTCATTTACCCAACTGAATCAGGGAACATTCATTTATCCAATCCAAAAAAAAGTTCCTCGGGAATTTAACGCATGGGTAACCAGGGGTATTACGGATGTTAATGGATTCCTTATGGGGGATTTAAGGATGGAATAAATAATAAATGATATTATAAAATAAAGTAATGAAATAAGTATGCACATATATAGTAATGGAGTTTATTTTTATATTAACCTATATATTTGACCTATAACCTATTTTATTATGTATTTATTACTATATTTTTTAAAATTATGTTCATTGTTTTTATACTTTTATTATTTTGTTAGTTTTTGCTTTTTTCCCCTTGGTTCGCCTTTGATTCTGAGTTAAGTTCTCAGCTCGATATTTGGTAGCACACCCTCGAGGTGTGTTAAATAAATAAATAAATAAATAAATAAATATTAAGCTCAGCATTAGGCACAGAAATTCGCGAAAAAAAAAAACAGAATAATAAACGGGCCATACAAATAATAATATTAATTTCGCCATTAGATATCAGGACGGTGCGAAATTAGTTGCCGAAATGGACCGTCCAATTCAAAATGTTGTAGCCCGGCCCAAACTCAACTTTATTCCTCGAAATAAAGTTAGATTCAATACACCTTTGCCAACGATCATGTAAAGAGCTAATGCATTTACAATAGAAATTGAGATCACAAGATTTGAAGAAATTCCGGAAAGAGATTCCGACATGCTCCACACCAGGAGACTGATGCTGTCGCAGATTTGCATCGAGAGATCGAAGAATCTCGAAGTCTAACTGAGTCAGTTTTTGCCAAGTAAGTTTTAAACTATGAGGTCTAGCGTTGTCCTGAAGTAGGAGCGGTCCGCTTCTGTATATCACTGTCGGCCAGATTTTTCGCAACTTTTCATTCACCAGATCCAAGCCACAACAGTAGAAATCTGCTGGACTGACCAGGTTGCAGGCGACTATAGTGGATAACACCCTTACAACACCACCGAACTGTCAACATAACCTTCCTAGGATGAAGATCGGGTCTAGGGAAACTTGGAGAAGAACTTGGAAACTTGGTCTAGGGAACTCTATCTATACATATCCACGTTTCTTGTTATCGTACAGCACCCATTTTTCATCTACAGTTATGACACGTTCTACAAATGGCTCGTTTTTTTTTCTGGCGGACGACTAGGTTAGAACAGATGATGTAGCGAGTGGACCACTGGTCATCGGTTAGGTCATGGTGTGTCCGCTTTTGGATCTTTTTCTCCATGCCAATGGAGGCCAAATGTTTCACAACTGTAGTATGATGAACATCTAAGTCTGCTGCCAACGCCCGAATGGTAGTATCGGGTTTCGTTTCCACCGCTGCTCTCAGTGCTTGATCGTCTAGCGACATCCTCCGATCACGACCGTGTTTTTCTTTGAGGTCAATCGCGAGAATCGATCGTCAGAAATCGACTCGAATGCCGAATATTTCGAACATCGAGTCGAAACTCGAGGACCCCACAAACTGATCGTTTGCGCTGCCGCCTTCGAAGAAATCAGCAAGGGAGCAGCCTCTCCTTCCTGTTTTAGAAGACGTATGAAACGGGAATTCACAGTGGAAATTTGCAAAAATTAGAATTTCACTCCAAAATTAAAAAGTGAAGAAGGAAAATGCCACGTTGAGGTAAAAGTTCACTAGTGATTTCATAACCGTGACTTCCGTCGAAATTCCTGCGCAAAGTGTGAAAGATGGAAAGGGAAATAAGTGAAATTTAATTGAAAGTTAGATAGAGAGCGAGGATTTTGCTATGACTCTGCAACGAATTTAATTAGGGTCCATCAATCGATTTGAAAATTCGCGATCGAAATCAACTCGGGAGAAGCGCCACTTCTACGCAATTTACTGATTGCTTTTATTGGTTTTTAATGGTATTATTTCTGCTAGTACTCTCCTAATGTTTTCTAAAGCACATAATTATCCCATCCCAATCAGCAATTCACGTCAGCACATCAATCAAAGCACATTGTCGCGCACTGTTCGGTAGTAGGACGACAGTTTGATGGATGGTCCATGGGCTCAGCCATAATCGTCAAGTGTTGATTGGCTCGCCGAACAAGCATATGCTCTTGTGTGGACGTGTCGCGGGCGTGCTGAAGAGCACTCAGGCTATAACATATGTCCATACCGTAACTCTGTGAGAGTACTGTAATTCATGGAGCGCGGAGATCATGTATGATCTACAAATTGGGTCAAACTCAAGTTATTAGGGATTTTTTGATTTTTTAACATATAAAATGTATTTTTCAAACAATTTCGAAAACCAATACAGATATTGCTCCATATCGTTTTCAGAATAGCGTTTACAGCAAATCCGGGGGTGAATTGGAGCTACCTATGGGTGACCACATTTATGGGTATGAGATTACTGGCACCTAGCAACATAATTACCTGTACACGGCATCGTCATTTTCCGGCTGCTAGCCATGCGTAGTCATATCCATGGGTGTATGATTACCCATGGTAAAGTTGTTAATGAGTAACAACCAGGTGAAGACCCATTCACCTCTTACCTTCTACCAACCAAAATGTTTACCCATACGTTACAGTGTTTCTACCTGGTTGCTACCCATGTAGACGCGGACAATCATGTCAATGGTATAAGTTACCAGGGCAGAACTGTTGACGTAGTCAAATTTGCTCCTTACCTAGCGCCCATCAAAATGCTTACCCATACGTGATGCTTTCCATACGTGATGCTATCCATGGGTAATCACATCAATGGGTGTGAGATTACCCATGGTAAACATGTCAACGTACCCAAATTTACCCATGACTTGGAACCTATCAACATGTTTACCGCTACCTTGCGTTGTCTATACCCAGCGGCTACCTATGGGTAGTCATATCCACGGTTACGCGATTACCCATGGGAAACATATTAGTGTACCCAAGATTAGCTTCCGCATAGCACCCATGAACATGTTTACCCATACTTGCCGTTGTCTGCACCTAGCTGCCATCCATGGGTAATCATACCCACGGGTGTGAGATTACCAATGGTAAACATGTTAACGCACCCAAATTTCCTAGAACCCTAAAACCTATCGACATTTTTACCCTTACGTTGCGTTGTTTATAACCAGCGTCTGCCTCTGGGTAGTCATATCCATGGGTATGCGATTACCTATGGTAAACATGCTAACATTACCAAATTTACCCAATACCTAAAACCCATTAGCATGTTCACCCATGCATGACGCTGTCTATACCCAGGTGCTACTCGTAGGTACGGGATTACCCTCCTTCCAATGATGTCGCCGGTATAGGATATTGCCAGCCGTTGAGTGTGACACTCCTGCGGCCTTAGACATGATTGAGATTACCCAGGGTAAACGTGTTGACTCCACACAAGCTTACCCATAGTTTACATGGGTAAATTCAGTGATGCATCCAGACCCTGGGTAATCTCAATGATGCATGCAAACCCTGGTGAACTCACAGCCAGTCACGAAAACTCGTCCACGGCGAATTCTTTGCGTGCGTTTGACGCGCGTCTAGTATGAACTGCGCTCGCTAAAATAGCTCATAATCACGTGCATCATTGGAGAAACTTATTTTTTACCAGTGGTATAGGTAAAAGTAATGGTAATCGTATCGAATCAGTTTTATGTAGAATTGAGTTTAGGAACCCTTTTGGCATTATTATGGACTTTTTATACCTTTCTCCGCCAAGTGTCGCGCAAGCAAAAAAACTATAAAAGGGCTGTATGTCGCTCCCGAAATTCAATTCCCGGTTCTTTTACCCAAGCCACAAATAAAATTTTCCCTCTCTTTTTTGCAATATTTCCCATATGAAGTCGTTATCACATAGCAACCACATTTCAGCACCAGTCGTGAACGCCACTTGGGGAGCGTGGTCCCCATGGTCAGAGTGCTCAGCCACTTGTGGGGAATCCATCCAAAAACGCTATCGCTTCTGTGAGAATTCGGATCCGAAGCGAGGAGTGGACTGTAAGGGAGAGTTGATGGAGACCAAGCCATGCAAGGTGCCGGATTGCCTGGGTACGGTAACTATCCTTGAATCAGGGTTCCCTCATGAATTTAGGGGATTTTTTCAGCTCTTCTCAATTCCCATCCAGTCCTGGCAAATTGCTCCTGTGGCTGTGCGATGAACGGTACATCGGGATCATTTTTCGCCACTGCAGCGCAAGTTTTCCGGGTTTTTCTGGCACTATATCCATTCTTCCTGGGTTTATCCAGAAAATTATGAGATACAAGATTACTACTGTAATTTTTCCAGGGATGCCGAATTTTGTGGCGGTAACCAGACCTGGTCCATGGCAGCCCGTCGAAATTCTGTCGTCTCAGACTTCAGCGTTGCCACTGACGCGGATGCTTCAGGGAAACTCTTCTTTTTCTTAGGAGCGCCATACGAGGTAATGTCTTTATCCTGGAGTGCTTGTAATTTCCCTGGGAAAATGAGGAAATTTTTCAGGAACTTGTTTGGTTTTCTGGATCGAACCAGGAGAAGGATTTCACCCTGCGACTGGATAGGCCAATATTTGTTGTTCTCTGGTATAAAGGAAACGATTCCGATTTGAGGCAGCGGAAAGGATTTACGATTTCCTACTCGACCCGAGGTGAGTCATGCCTTCTCGTTTTCCCTTACAGGGGTCAAAATCGTTAAAAAGGGTCAAGCTGCTACAAAATCTTACCTTCGCCCACCTTCTTGCTTCCCTTGCGTTTTCGCGCCCTCAGATTTGGTTTTCTGGATCAGTTATCCACTGAAATCTCTGCTCTAACCATAATACGTTCCCATTTTTCCATTTCCGCCAATTTAGTGATGCCTAATTTGCCCAAGCTTGTTCAGCGCCAGCCTAGTACCACCTGGCCTGACCTGGCCGTAGGAAGGTCTGCCTAATTATAGTGGATGAATGCTAGCCTATGTCCGGAAGCCAATACCTAGGGCTGAGTCGTTAAAATGGATAGCACGGACGGGGGATCGGAAAATTCTGACTCATTCAAGAGCGCCGATAGAGTGAGATCTGTGTAAGCTGTCTTTATATCAGCTCTACCGGCAATTCCCTTGTATGGAAACTAGCCTGAAATCCTAGACAAGGTCTTGGTGCTAATTATTGGTAGAGGATAGGAAAACCTGGATTAAGAGGCAAAAAGGGATTTTTTTTTCCAATAGAGAAGTTCGTGATTCTCTATTTGATATTTATTACTAGGACTAGGGTAAAGTTGTTAAGAAATTTGGGCAACTGAACCATCTTCTTGCTTGGGTAACTGAACCATCTTCATAATTGGGTAATTGAACCTTCCTCGTGCATGAATGTATAATACAAACCAACCACAAAAATAAGTAATAAAACGAACTTTGGCGTTGGGTCAAAAATAATCCATTTTAAGTAATCCATCTTTGGATTTGAACCCGGATGTATCGCTAGAAGGTTGAATCTCATACTATCGGTAGATCAGCAGTGTAGACACCGTCACAGAGGAGTAAAATGTTGATGGGTGCTAGGTGAAGAGTGAATTTGCGTACACTACCACATTTACCATAGGTAATCTCAATGATGTATCCCAGCCTTGGGTAATTTGACCATCCTCATACATACTTGGGTAATTAAACCATTCTTGAACATGGCTATATCAGTCAACTTTAAACCTCGGTAATTAAATGATATTTGGAGTATGGTAGCTATGCCATGTTCAGATGGGTCCGGATGCATTATTGAACGAATCGGTGATCTCATACCCATAGGTATCATTACCAGCTGCTAGGTGGGTAAAATGTTGATGGTTGTTAGGTAAAGTCTGAATTTGTTTAACACATTAGCATATTTACCATGGGTAATGTCACTGATACATATAGGCCTTGGGTAATTAAACCATCTTCAAACTTGGGTAATTGTACCAAACACGCCCTTTCTACCATACGGCTCAGTGCTTCAATTTCAGAAATGCCGAATCAGTACCCGACTCGAAACTCGCTCTCATGTCATCCTCTTTGTCCAGAAACTGTGATCATCGCTCTGCTTTCATTATTATTCCTCTTCATTATTTTCTTTCCTCCTTTTGTATGCGCCAGTCTGACACAGAGGTTACGACGTCAAAGCTGTCACGATCGTCCGCTAATCGATAAAGTGTAAGTTTTATTAATTTACAAATTTTTTATTTACGTGGTTATTTATTTGTTTATGCATTCATTCATTCATTCATTCATTCATTCATTCATTCATTCATTCATTCATTCATTCATTCATTCATTCATTCATTCATTGGTTCATTCATTCATTCATTCATTCATTCATTCATTCAGTCGTCCTATTTATTCATGCATTCATTCATTCATTCATTCATTCATTCATTCATTCATTCATTCAGTCATCCTATTTATTCATGCATGCATGCATGCATTCATTCATTCATTCATTCATTCATTCATTCATTCATTCATTCATTCATTCATTCATTCATTCATTCATTCATTCATTCATTCGCTCATTCATTCATTCACTCATTCATTCATTCACTCATTCATTCATTCATTCATTCATTCATTCATACATTCATTCACTCATTCATTCATTCACTCATTCATTCATCCGCTCATTCATTCATTCATTCATTCATTCAGATATGACAGTGAAATGGTCCGCTCAGGAAACACGGAGTACACTCAGGCGAGTGGAGAGAAGCCAGCGACGTTCACTGCTCAGAGAAGTATTGGAATCCAGTTGAGCGTCCAGAGCACTCCAAGGTGGATATTTTTCCCATTTTTGGACACGTGTCCAGCACTTTTTTGGTTGTTTTATCCAACAATATCTTGGAGTCATTCCAGGATTTTTTTATCCTATGAATCTTTATCAATTATTTTTCCCTACTGGGCATTTTTAATAATGTCAAACTTTGTAAGTTCTTTACCTAGGCTTGCACAAAGTTACCTACCTTATAGAGAAGTTCCTTAACTCCCCAAGGACTTGGAAAGTAGCCAAGACCCTTGACCAGACTAACAACTCCCCTTTTATGGCCATAAAAGTGCCCAAAACAGCTGCCAGCAATCTTTCCCGCCAATAGCCACTATTTCACTGTCCCTCCCTGTCCTCTTTCGATTGAGGTAACTAAATATGGCTAATGAGGCCATATGGCCGGCAAGACAAAGCCGGCGCTTAGGAGCAATTTGTCGAAGTGCCATGAGAAAAGGCCCGCCACGGTCTAGCTATTGTTTGCATAGAGTACTGTCGTTCTGGGAAATCCTTTTCGTTGGACATGAGCCAGATTTGAAGGGCGGAGATGTAGCAATGCTTTATCAATCATAGTGGGGTCGCATAGAGAGTGCGTCTGTGACTCTGTCTGCAGTTGCGGCTGCAGCGCAGGTTCGATCGATAGGAGAACACCGCAGGGTACGTCTGACAAGAGATTTTACTAAGTGATCCCAGAAAAACATCAATGTGCACCGAATCACACCATATGCAATAGCTGTCAATCATCCTTGCACCACAGAATACCACCCACCCATTCTACCGCGTCGCAACACCAATGCGATGCGGCAGATCGCAAAGTCGCTGTCGCTGTCGGTATTGATGTTTTGCTTATGTCTTTCACCTTCTCTCCTCTCTTCCGTTCGCATGTTTATTCCCATCCCGGAAACTGTGGAAGGCATAAGCAATCCACATCAACACTAGCAGCCACAGCGCTCAGCTGCTCTGCCGCTTCGCATAGGTGGTGCGGCGCGGCAAGGCGAACTAGTGGTATTCTGTGATGTGAGGATATTTTGCCGTCATTGTACATATTAGACTTTACGGAGGAAAATATAGAAATTAGAATGAACCATACCATTAAAGGCAGCACCAGCCGAAATCCTCGACCCGGAGCTGAGGTGCAATTCTTAAAATAGAGAGTGAGCACATCACAAATGTGAAAAGAACACAAGAAATGATGACCTACCTGCAGAGAAACAAGGATCGGTGTCGCGGCCACGCCGGGTTTTCAACGGTACGACGCGCCGGTTAACGCTATCGCAGTGGGTGGTCTACCGCAGTGGCTGCGTGCAATTCGTACCATTCACAGGGTTTCGTGGCGGGACTCGCGCACACCCTACAGCGAAGCACTCGTCCGCGCCTTCGACAAGTGGGGAAAAGCGCCTTCATTTCTTGCGTTTCTTGCGTTTTTCACGCAGTTTCATCCCTGCATATGAGTTTGCTGTCCCGAAAAACCCCGAAATTCGGGAAATCTTCAACGCAAGAATTTCCATGGGTGCTGCCTTTAACTGACAAGAACTGCGTCGCAACCGTAATTGCAGACAAAGTCGCAGAGGCACTCTTGAGGCTGTCGTGCATTAAGCGCCTTGTTTTTTGTTGTTTAGAAGTTTTGAGTCCTGAAAAGTCAAACGAATGAATTTTATGCACAGTAAGCAACGATGGTGGTGCGTTTTTCGCGGACCCAGGCAGCACACGACGCGGCCGCACCGCTCGCACTGGAATTCTCGCCACGGCCGCGAACTTTGGGGTTTTCTTGACAGTTAATTAACCTTCACCATAGCTAACATCAAATTTGATAAAAATCTTCCAAGAAAACCCTTATTTGCAACGACGGCGACGATTTCAGTGCAAGCGGCGCGGCCGCGTCGCGTGCTTCCTGTGCACCACCATCGACACTTGCTGTATTTGAAATTACTGTTGCAAGCCCTGTGGAATCCGATTATTCGAATGATTTTGAATTTTTGACCATTCATGGGATTTTGAAAGTTCTCGGAATTTCAAAATTCCTTGAATAGTCGAATGCTCGAAAATAATGATTTTTTTTTTGGAATTTTTTAGTTCCTGTGTACATGTACGATTAGGAATATACTGTAATATACGATCGGACCACTATATACAGCTAATCTCCTTATATCCATTCCTAATGATCCTGACAATTTTTTTCTGGATTTTTTTCCAAAGGACAACGTAAAAATATCTACCCGACCACCTTCCAGATGTGCCCGTACATACTTCCCAGGCGATTCTCCGCCGCCCGCTCACGGCACCTCCATTTCCACAACAGACGAACTTGAATACGACTACTACGACGGCACCACTATCCCAGGATCACTCCTCGCCCCAGTCAGTGATCTACTGATGTGCGAGATCGAAATCGATCAGATCATCGCTCAATCCTCGTTGTATTCGAAACCTGCTGAAACTCAAGATGTGTACACTCAAGTGTAGCCTACCTCTTGGCCCCATAAATAATCGAAAAATATCCACCTCCAGAGATCAAAAATACAGTAGGTCATGAAATTTTGTGCCATATTCGACGATTCACAGAGATGTTATGATATTATGGGTCCTGTTCACAAGGGTGTTTTTTCTATACATACTTTTCCGAGCTTCCTATGATTCGAGTTCTATCCGTGGTTTGTTTTTTCGGTATGAAATGATTTTTTTCCTACTTTCCCATTTTTTCCCATTGTGTTCATGTTCTAGTCATTGTTGTATAGTTATGAATCTACCATTACAAATTTATTTTGCATAATTACCTTTATTTAATTAAGAAGGTATTGTTTGCTGTACAACGATCGTTCTATTGTGCATTATACTGTTCTCTTGTGGTGAGAGTTTATAAATGTTGATTTCTGAAAGAATTCATTTCCTAGCCACGATTGTCCGTGAAAATGAAAATCATCTTGTTACGCAGTCGATTTTTCAACGTGTTTTTAAATATCAGTTCAATCAAGCAAAATCTGGGGTCCGGGGGCGGGTTTGAGTACAAAATTTCATACCATTCTATCACACAGATCTCAGCGCTTTTAATAACAACAAACCTCATTTCCGATAACCGCACCCTTTCATTTATTATTAATAAATTATTATCAATATTATTCCCTTTATGGAGCGTAACACATAGGCTTGGATGCATCGTTGAGATTATCCAGGGTAAACGTACCGACGTTCATGTTAACGATGGGTTAATCAATGTGGTGCTGGCACGTTTACCTTTGGTAATCTCAATAATGCATATGGTTCCTGGAGTGGGCGGTGCGAACGGTACGTGTAATTGACCAGACATGACTTGGCCACACCCCTCTCGCGGCATGGCACAGAAAAGTCTGGGGCCGTAGTAATTGCGCCGTAACCAACGGTTATAGAGAAAGTTTTGTCCTCGGACAACTGCCGGTTCCCCGAGTTAACCGACTTATAACATGGATATAGCCACAATGCAGCCATCACTTTAACGAAATCCTCGTGGATCCATGCCTCTCAATCTTGTTTGCAAAATTCCGCTCGCGCGAGGAACTGAACGCGTGACAAACAGCATGTGAGACTGCAGTCATCGCACTGCGCCACCGTGCAAGTGATCTCTCGCAATTACATAGTGATGAAGGAAACCGACTGCATACACATCGCAGTTGTAAATATATTTTGTACTAGAAGTGAGATAACTGATTCATAGGGAAAGTATTCTAGTGAGATAACTGATTCATAGGAAATGTATCCATCACTGAACACTGTATTGAAAGTGAATCAATCTATTTTTGTTTGGTTTTTTCCATTTCTATGGCAGAACCACGCATAACTAATGTGTTTAAACCTTTTTCACTATTTTGAATGAGATCAAAAAGGTGAAGCACGAAAATGCAAAGCTCTGACCATCTGCGGGATCCGAACCCCACACTAATATCACAGTGGCCTATCGCGCTAACCACTCTGCCACATCTCATTTGGTGGCGGAAGACATGAATGGTCTCTACAGCCTCATAACACAAACTAATACAAACTAGTCAAAAACTGGTATACTTAGTGTGAAGCCTCGATATGCAGTGCTTCGAACACTGTTAATTTCATTTCAATATGTTGAATTCTAATTCAAGATGCGATAGGAACCCTTTTCAAAGCTGGTTCATTGTTTTGTTTTGATGAAAAGAACTATTTGAGGCTTTCAAACAAAAACAAGTTCCTCACATCCTTGGTCCTTCGGAGCATCAGATTAACAGCTATGATGCGTAGTTGGATGAGCATTCGTTTGGCGCGCGCAAAAGCGTAAAATTGGAGCATATGGAGATCCCTATTATTAAAAAGTCCTCTCGAGGACTTTTTAATAACCGGGATCTCCATTGGCCTGCGTCTATGATATCTGCGCGTTCTCTGCGCGCACTCTAGCAATATCGATATGGTAGTGCCTGTGCGATCTGCTCAACCGATGGTTTCGCAGCGCCCGAGACCAGGATCCAAAGCGTGGTGTAACCCGCTGGTTATGTCACGGTTATCGAAACTAAGTTGGTATTCTGATTTTTCACACCATATTGACCTCACAACGGTTCCGGGTTATGAAATGTACAACTGCCGGTTTAATTTGCTGGTTAACCGGCAGTTATAGTGCAATTACTACGGCCCCAGGGAAACTCGTCCACAGTAGGTTGTGAAGTAGATTGTCGCAGTGATTCGTGCTCCATTCACAACCGGAATTGAAGAATTATATTGCACCCGTGCCAACTAGGAGACCAGCTAGGAATCGCTGAATGCGCCAATAGCGGAGCAGTAGCGCCGCCCCTTTTCCTTCATGTTGCTCTGGCTATAAAACAGCTATAGACGAAACGGTTTTGAGGGTAGGTAGACGGATCGGAAGAGGTTATATCGATCCATGAATGGATATAGTGAGAATTTTTCGAGATTTTGAGGACCTATTTATTTATGATGATGAAAACTAACCCTGTGGAAACATTTACATTGGTGTCAGTTTTGTTCGTAAACCCAGGCGGGCATCGTTGGGGTCACCTGGGGTAAACGTATTGACACCCGTGTTGACGATGGGTAAACCTTCGAGGGTCGATACGCCAACCCTGGGTAACCTCAATGAGGCATGCGACCTAGGCACATAGCACCGTTTATCCAGGGTTTATTCATGCTGGCACAGGTGAAGCGCGCCATTCCTTCACATAGGGCTACATATGGGAAGGCCGAGAAACAGTAAATAAAACTGTAAACAACGCTTCAGCTTTGAACTGAGCGGCGCACTAGTAGCTGGCTGGCTGACTGGCCGGCTGTCTGGCTGTGGCTGCACCAGCGAGCGGTGAAGTTCAAGTGGGTTAGCGGTCGTCTCTGCTTTATACACGCCTTATGTTTGTCTTGGCGCTGCTTAAGAGTTCGCAGCCGCAGCAGTTCTCAGCGGCTAATCGCGCCCTCCATGGGACCGGTGATTTTCACAGCGGGTTTTCTCACGGTCCCATTAATTCATTTCTGTTCGGCTAGTCTGGCCGAGACCCGTCTCTACAGCGACCTTCTCAATGGTGAGTTTTCCGTGGTTCTGGTGTGCATTTGCAGACTTTCTCTCAGATTCCACGCTTCATCGTAGCTTGTGGATTTGCATTTTCTCACGGCCCCACGATCTAACACGTGTTTTGCATAACATACTTACGCTAAGGGATGTTTTTGTCGCTGTGTGAATAGTTGTGAGGAACGAATGCATAGCGATTCATAGGGGTTTTGTGTGGAAATTTTTGGATTATTCAGCGTTATTCGACTATTCAAGCGCTACTTTTCCGACGGGTTCAAAAAACCTGAATTTCTGGATCCTGGGGAGAATTTCTGGCCATCATCTCGGGGGTTTAGTGTTAATTCAGGTTTGGAGTAGTATCAGGGCTGGACGAGATCCAGAATTACGTGGGAGCAGCGTTGTCCCTTATTCTCACAGGATCTGATTACATATATTCAAAATCCGACTTGTCCAGCAACCTCCTCCAGGAGTGCAAGTCGCGCGCGGCGGCGGCGGTGGCGACAGATCCAGGGGTGTTCTTTGACATCCCTGAGAAAAACTTGTCGGAGCACTTCACCTCAACGCTAGGTGTTTACAATGATGTAAAGCGACGAAATTGTGAAATAATCTTGAAGAGAAGAGGAGGAAAATATCCAAGTCGATGATTTTATACTAAGCGAGATCTTTTCACTCTTTTTTACCCTTTTCTCCTCTCCTTCTTTTTTATCTTTTTGGTCTATTTTTACTCTATGAAGCTTACCGTGATTTTTTCAATGAGTTTCCATCGGTGTTCATTTAAAATTTTCCCAAGAAATCCTAGCATTTTGCTTGTTTTCTCTCTCAAGATAAATAGAAGTGAAGAGAAATTCTTCGATAATTTACAACACTACATAACATAACATAACATAACATAACATAACATAACATAACATAACATAACATAACATAACATAACATAACATAGCATAACATAACATAACATAACATAAAATAACATAACATAACATAACATAACATAAAATAACATGAAATAACAACATAACATAACATAACATAACATAACATAATACTACGTAACAGTGGTGGACGCAGGGGGGGGGGGTGCGCTCTAGCCCAACCCAGAGAATGGATCGCCAAATTTTTGAAATTGCTTTACAATATCTTGTGTTAGTTTATTTTTATTTCTTCATATCTATTATTATTTTTAAAATATTCATTATCTATTATGTATTATTAAAATTAATATTTTTATTAAATTTATTTTCCGTCCGGGTCCCCAAAACGGCGGAGACCCCACTTTTTTCCCACGCCCCCCTCCCGCACACTTTCTGCGTCCGCCACTGCTACATAACATGAAATAACATAACATATAACATGACATAACATAACATAACATAACATAACATAACATAACATAACATAACATAACATAACATAGCATAACATAACATAACATAACATAACATAACATAACATAACACAACATAACATAGAAACAGACATTCTTGAAATGTTGTGTTATGTTACGTTATGTCATGTCATGCCATGTTATGTTATAACATGTTATGTTGTAGGGCAAATGGAGCCGAAATCTAGTGATCATCATACCCTTTTTTAACCGTTTTTATGATCATATCCTAGGGAAATGCAACGAATTTCAGGATACAACCCGCTGGAGCGACCCGTGGAAAACGCTTCTCAACCATTGGTCGTGAAGATCAAAATGTTCCTGCAGCAGATCCTAGATGTTGATGAGAAAAACCAGCTTGTGTCGCTGAACGCTTGGCTCAGCTACGTAAGTGGCCTCGTTGGATCGTTTCTTTTTTGTGTGAATATGCGTGAAGATGAGACGTTTCACAGACTTGGCAAGACTACAGTCTCTCTTGGGACCCCGAAAAGTATGACGGTATTCAAGATATTCGGTTTCCTGGATCAGCCGATCACATTTGGAGGCCAGACATTCTGCTTTACAACAGGTACCATAGTAAATGAATAGATGGATGATTGAATAAATGAATAAATATGTAAATGAATAAATAAACAAATGAGAGTGCCTTCCAGCGCCGCCGAGGACTTCGACTCGACCTTCAAAAGTAACTTACTGGTCTATTCTTCTGGTGACGTCAACTGGATACCACCGGGAGTGCTGAAATTCGTGTGCAAGTTGGACGTAACATGGTTAGTGTCCTTAACCTACCTCAGAGTATGAATGATAGCACTGAATTTAGGTTTCCCTTCGATGACCAAATATGCTATTTAAAATTTGGATCGTGGACATTCCATGGCTATGCGCTGGACCTGCAGATTGACGCGGATAACACAAATTCAAGTCAGTTGAGCAATTCTGGAAGCCATTTTTAAAACGAGAAAGGAAAGATGAGAGAAAATCCAAAAGACTAAGTGAAATAATGAATCTCAGAATATGAGCGGAAATGCAATAATATTTCAGAATTCTGGAACTTGATGATTATTAGTTCTCATAACATCAACCTTTTTAGATATGTACTTATTTCTCATCCGTCCTGGAATTTTATTGTTCTGTCATGAATAGATACCGTCGTTTACGATAGGTACTTGTAAACTGCCAGGTCATGCTTATGATAGCACTTGTATGTGGTTGAAGAGGTTAGGGCTAGAAATGGCGTCCATAGAGAAACCTTCACCACTGAAAGGACAGCACAGAGGTGGTCTGCCATCTTCGTACAGAGCAAATTCTGCTTCGAAGTTGCCGCTCGTTCGGGACACTTCGTTTGTGGGACATAGAGACAGTTATCCCCTAGGATAGCTCCACATGTGAATATGAATCAGTACTTATGCTAACTCTCAACAACACGCAAGTTTGTGTAACACATTCCGCGCAAAACCTTAAAATGCTCAATGTGGAGTGATCGCTCACATTAGGCATGCTCGACTTTCCTGCACAAAATTTGACCAAAACGGCCACCAAGAAACTCAGATGTAGGGTTTTCCACTAATGCCTACTCAACTGGTCTTGAGAAGTCATATACCACATAATTTAAGAAGTTCCTAATGCATTTCGTGGAGTATGATGCAAAAGTTTTGGTGAAGGCTGCAATTTGAGTGGTCTGAAACAACGCAATTTTTCGTAAGCTTGGAGCTGGGAGACGGCGCTCTCTCTGACACTTTAATCTAGGAGGAAAAGAGCTACAAAACCCATTCAAAGCTATTGATACTGCTTTTGGAAAATTGTGGTTTCTGTCCTCATGAAAAACCGTACGAACTTATTCCCCAATCCAATAATATGTGTAGAAGCAAACCATAATGGAATTCCTTGAAACATTCATTTTGAATCCATTTCTAGGTCATTCCATGGATCTATCCACATACGTCGTCAATGGTGAATGGACCATCATCAGTTCTCCAGCGGTTCGTGAAGTCACCTATTATAAATGCTGCCCAGAACCGTATCCTACTGTCAAGTACTATCTCCACATACGTCGCAGGACTTTGTATTACGGTATCGAATCCATTCCCTCTTTTTCTCTCTATATTCCTCGTTCGAGGAGAATGGAAAGGAGAAGAAGAGCCATCTTCCAGGTTTCAACCTCATCATTCCTTCAATCCTAATCTGTGTGATGACAGTGTTCGGTTTCTCACTACCACCAGATGCTGGAGAGAAAATCACTCTGCGTACCGTGTCTTCATTTTCTGAGAAGTTTCTGGAAATTCACTCGTGATCGACCGTATGACTTCATTTCAGAGATGACCATCCTATTGGCGATTGTCTTTTTTCTCAGTATGGTTTCCGAAATGACTCCGCCAACGTCAGATGCTGTACCTCTGATAGGTTTGGTTATTTTGGCATTCTCCCAGATTTTTGGGAAAAATGTTTGGCCACATTGGTTCGTCATCTCCTCTGTAGCAGTACCAGATTGCTCCCATAGTCCGGTTTTTAGAAAAAAATCCGTACGTATGAAGTTTCTGACCCCTTTGCAACGAGAAATGGAGGATTGAAGATAATTTCTCCATAATTAGTAATTCAAGTGTTTAGGTGTGTTCTTCTCAAGCTGTATGTTGGTCATATCTGCTTCTGTTGTTTTCACGGTACTCATTCTGAATCTGCACTTCCGATCCTCGGACACTCACAGGATGAGTCCAATAGTAAGCTTTTGCTCATGTTTTTCTTTGAAAAAATTCGTTCTCCCAACCTGCAGCTGAACAACAGAATGTTGGTTTTCTTCGTTTTTTATAGTTAAAGTGTCAGAAATTGTTGATTAGAACGACTGTAGTTATTCGTGGTACATTTCGGCTTGACCAGGTACACGACCACGACACACTCGATACGCACGATTTATATTTCATACCTGGATAATTGAACTAAGGCAATGAATTACGACCGATGCAAAAAAAAAGAAATATTAATGAGCTTACGAAGCAGAATTCAGAATAAGGCCCATGTAGAGACTTGAAAAGATCATACAAAGCGCAAGAAAGCCTTTCAAATAAGGTACATGCAAGGTACAATGAAGGCACCGCAAGATGGTGCAAGACAAATCGCAGTTAAGCGTTTAAAGGTACAGTGTAATGCTCATCTAAGAGTTCAATGGAAAGCACAAAACAGTGCGCACTTGACGCGCAGCAATTAAGAGTTCTTAGCGTGATGCCGTTCATGACCTCATATCCTAGCACAGAAATTTTACGCTTCTTCTAGATGGCTTTGATAGCTGTGCACATTTCCAGCTCACTCTGGTGACTTGCACGGATATTTATTTATTTATTTATTGACGTGAAACAACGTTCGCGTATTTACAACACTTTTAGGTCAGTAAGTACAATAAAATACAATGTCAGTACAATCTGTTAATTGGACAGAGCCACAAGATATTTAAAAACCTCTGAAAGTACTGCCAACTTCTTGAATGTTTTAACTGATAAACGAGGAGACTTGTCCGTGTTGATTTTCCTAATCGAAGGTAGAATTCTCATTGAGAAAAAGTTAGACCTAACCTATATTCTGGTAACAGGGATTCTTATTTTGATACCCCCACCTCTAGTCCTTGATGGGACAAGAGTAAAGAAAGGAGTAAACTCATTGCCACATTCGCCTGTTATGATTTTGAACGCCATCACAACGTCACTGATCCTCCTCCTTTTATAAAAACTTTGTAGTCTGTCCTCTGCATCCATCAATGGCATTTCTCTGCTCAGTTTTTTCTGTTCAAGAAAAATGTTCAAGAAAAGTTTTCCTGTTCAAGAAGAATGACAATATAACGTTACATAAGTTATGTTCAGCTACCTCAGCTCTAGTCCGGTCATGAGTTCGACTATAAGCTTCATATATAAGGGAGGAATACTTCCACCATCCAACAATAGCTTTAGTCGTTCATTGTTCATTATTTGCACAAGTTGTCGATATTGTTGCGATTTTAGTGACGTACATGTATTTGATATGCTACTCCCCGTCACCAGAAGTAAATGCAAAAGTCGAGAAAGTAGTAGAAACTAACAACAATATTCACACTCTGTAGTGGCGATTCGTAGCTGTGATAAGATAGTCCCCACCACTAGGAACAGGTGCCTTTGATCGAGAGAATATGCCCTTCACAATACAACGATGATGTTCTTAGTGAGGTAAGTGAGTAGTTGAGTAGGCAACGGTAAGACACAACCGCTCGCCGGTACCGCTAGAGATGAACTGATATTTATACGTTAACACAACTGGATCAATGAGAATGTGTAATAACGAATATACAACTGTAAACATCACCTATTCTCCGGGCAACCTTCCTGTTTGCAGATCCGAAGGGTATTCCTCGAACTGCTGCCATGGATTTTATGTATGTCCCGGCCGGGCTACTCGTTCGTCGCAGGCAAAGCTGTGATAGAAGATCGTCTGCCAATGAAGTCGAAACATGAGCCACTTCATCGGAATCCGCTGCTCCAGCTGAACCCAGTCGTGGAGGCACAGCTCACATTGCTGCACGCTATCTATGCGGAGGTTAATGAGGTGAGAGTTACACGAAAAAGAAGTCAAGTACAAGTATTTAGGAAATGCAGAAACGTGATAGGTCGTGATAATGAATGAATGAAATACATGAAAATAGGTACAAATGGCAGGAGAAAGCACAATGTTTGTGATAGAAATGGGTTAGTATGAATCAATAGCTGATTTATCAAAGACATAGTAACATCATCGTTTTTGAGATATAGGAGAATCTCCAGGAGCTCCTGATCACAGTGGTATACGTGATTCTATGCATAAGCGAGGGAACAATTCTTTTTGAGCCCCAAATTTAGGGAGCTTATGGGCGGGGACGTGGGTTTCGCGAATAATGTAATCCTTTGCTGATCAAACGTGAAACAACTTTCTCTCTCACCGCGGAGATAGAAGAAACTCTCACGAGGAGCACGGAATTTCACAGAAGATGCGCTTCCGATAGTGCATCAATCAATAACCTCGTTCCCCTTTCTTGCCCCCGCCCACCGGTTCCACCCACATTTTCCATAAAAGAAGGGGTTCAAAAGCACATTTTTCTGCAGTTTTGTATGGATTCACTTACGTTACGTGCTACAACTAGGTTTTCGATGCCATTCAATTACAAAACCGAAGGAATGTAACGGATTCCTTGTGGGCTTTCCGTTTGAGATCGGTCAACCGCACCAAATGGACACACTTCCTCTGGAACTTCCGCGCACAGTCACCTGCAAAAGTCTCCATTAATCTTCGAAGGACGTTTTCTAATTATCATTTTGCAAGCGCCCACAGAGCAATTGGTAATATCATGTGCGAGAAGGTTTTTTTGTGGAAGTTTTTTTCCAACCCCTTAACTATTTCGAATGTCTGGTTTAAACTTGTATGGTAGGTATAATAGATAAGACGAACACAAGAATTCCCGCACCCAGCCCCGACCACCGCCCAGTCCTGGCGCTGACAATGTATACACTTCTGAGACTACAAAAACAACACCAAAAATAAATATAGATTTACGTTCATAAAAGAGCAAAGTAAGCCTACTGAAATCCCCTTGGAACACCCTCTAAAGCGCATTACAAATTCATCGACATATCTAGTGTTGAATGTTGACCCTACGCTCCCAGGAGAACAAGAGAATCGAGGCATACGTCCAAGACCGTCGATCCTGCTTTTTTTCTGGCGATCTTTCAACGCCATTCGCTTTCGAGAAGAAGCGACCTTCGCACTTTAAGCGGATGAAAAACGAAACTCGTCGCGTTGGATTCCTGAGCGATGGCCTAAGACAGATTGACAATAACTGTCCCGCGGAAATGCCCTGAAAGTACGCCATAAAACTGGAGCAATAGCAATAGCGCTATAACTGCCCGGTCAACCAGGAGATTGAACCGGCACTTATGCATATGATAACCAGGGACAGTTTCGAGCCGGAATGGTCTGAAAATTTGCAATTTCAACTTTGTTCCAACAATCGTGGTATAATCAGCAGGTCATACTACTGCTTGCACCGTGGTTTCGTCCGCTACGAAACTATCGTTTTAGCAGATGCAGATATGAACGCAGGGAAACGGAGATCCCGGTTATTAAAAAGTCCTCGAGAGTGTTTCTAAGTTTCTGGTTGCGCTTGTGAGTAGGGTCGTGATATGGTTCTGCGCCTAACATATGCTCATACTACCGTGCATCATGACTGTGAATCCGTCACTCCGAAAGACCAATAAAGTGAGGAAATTGTATCTTGTTTTGAAGCACCTTTGTCAAAGTGGACAGTGAACTAGCTTTGTAAATCAGTCCCATCACGTCCCACACTGGAAGAGGTGAACCCAGCATATTGAAATGAAACCTACATGGTTTGAAGCACTGTACAACAATGTTCCACAGTATGTATACCAGTTTTGGCCAATGCATTTTGTACTACAGAGTGTCCCGTCACGCATAACGTGTTCTATTGAGATGTGACAGAGGGTTCAACGCAGTGAACTGTTGCGGAGAGAATGGGAAGGGGTTCAAATCCAGCACGCTATTCGCCATTCTGCATTTTTATGCTTTACTTTCCTAACCTTATTTAAAATAGTGAGAAAGATCCGAACATATTAGCTTTGCGTAATTCTGCAGTAGAAGTGGAATAGCCCTACTAACTGGAAATTAGTTTTGTTTTGATGCAGTGCTGCCTCAGTGATGTACATTTTCTCCATATAAAACAAGAAACGAACTGGGTGTATAAAACTTGTATCTACAGCAGCTATGTGAATACCTTCCGTTTCCTTCACCATTGTCTCGTTGTAAGCCCCACTCAGAGTTTTGCCGCCGAGCGAGTTGTCGCCGGGCGGCAAGTGAGGTGCAGCTGCACGTGGTTGCCGCCGAACGCTTGGCGAGTTTTGCAGCGCGGCAAAAATGGCACGGGCATTTCTTGTCGGCGGTCGCTGGGCGAGCTTACGGCGAGTTCGCTCTGCATAGCAGCCCGGTATGTTATAAAGTGGGCGACTCGCCCGTCGGAAAAACTCTGAGTGGGGCTATAGAGACTGCACGCCACCGTGCGAGGAAGTGTAATGACTGCAGCCTCCTATGGAATGTTGTCGCTTTATTGGTTCCTCTCTCGGCGGTCATTCGCAATTAAGTGGTAACCACAAAAATGTAGTTTACGTGGTGGTCGAAATGTGGTTATATCTTGCTTATAAGCCGCTCAACTCAAGAAGCCGACATTTTTTTCTGATCTCATTTTGGACTTACTCTCATGTTGAGCAATAGCTTGTGGTTTGGGAGGATATATTGCATTTGGTTTTGGCTTTCCCAGGGTCTAACGAAGGTGACTACGCAGAAACGTTAGCCGAATAAGGAATCGTTAAAGTCTTTGTTATTTGCTCAAGCTACTTCTACACAGCTTATACTCGTAATGCCAAGATTCGAAGAAGATTGAACATTCGCACTGAAACCAACAGTTGTCCGAGGGCACAACATTCTCTGTGACCGTCGTTTTCTTCGTAATTGCTACGAGTCCACGATTTTTTCTCTGCTCACGGAGTGAGCAGCAGGCAACTCGTAAAGCCGGCGATCAAACCATTCTAAATTTTTCGTCCTTCATCCCTCCTCGCTAGTGTCTTTACTTGCTTCCCAACCAGTTTCACTCAAAATACCTCAACAGCATTCTCCAAAGGAACGTCGTCGTAAATCAATCTCCTGCTTGTTCAGCTCTACCATTAGCTTGATTGAAATGTGTGGCCATAACTACGTCCAGTTAGTGCAATTTGTGCCGAGCAGTGTGAATAATTGATAAGGTGTCTTTTCAGTCATGTACATGTTTCCCGGAACTGTCTCTGAAAGATTTTTCCGTCTTGGGACTTTATGAAGTTCCTGCAATTGAAGGGTTCAGGGAGACACACTGTTAACAATTCTGTACGCTGATTCATCACGAAAGGGACATAAATGGAGCCCTTCGGTTCCTGCGCCTTCTAGTACTGAATAAAGTTGCGGTCATCGCCACATGTGGACCTGTTTGATGAATGCCCTTTTAAAGTTGCTCCCGATTTCACCGCCACAGGCCGTAAATGGGATTATCCGGGGTAAGCGTGTTAACACCCCTCAAATTTATCTTCCCTTAACACAGGACTCTACACTACACCTTTATCTTGAGAAGTCTCAATGATGTGGTCAGGTCCAGCTTATTGTTTCGGATCAAGAGGTCATCGAACCATTTTATTTCTTTGGGGTTCGAAAGTTTATTTATTTCTCTATTTATTTATTTATTTATTTATTTATTCGCTGCACACGAATATGAACCAATTAAAGGCCGTGAAAAGACTTGTAGCAAATCATGAGAACAAAAAAAAAAGAAATGCTGAATACAGCTATGCATTCACATTGAAACACCCATACTAGATCGAGTGCATCCGGCCAATAGGTAGCTAACAGGCCGAAAACCTTCAAGCCATCCATAACTCCCTGTAACCTTGCTTACGAGAAACAATACACGAAACATTTTTTGGCTCCGGCGCACTTTTATTTCCCTAACGTCATTTTTCATCATATCAGCAAACATAGATATGTCCTTTAATGATCGTCGTATACCCTAAATATCACTCAAAAGCGATCTATTGAGAGTGAACGAAAGTTTCTGCACTTTTGGTTGTGCCCTTTTCTCTAGATGTGGTGCACTTAAAAACTGTAACAATGAAATGGTGAGAGCACAGTCTACTCGGAGCATACACTGCAGTCTATTACCTACTATGTCTGTATAATGCACTTTTTCCAAGAGAGCTCGATTAGGTACTGCGTTCGAGTGGCTCAGCTGCTCTTGCCGCGTCGCGGAGTTCAATTGGAGCGCTCTCTGCAGCGTTCGCTCCAAGTGAACAGGTTATACACTTGAAGGCAGTACCCACGGAAGCTTGCCTCTCAGACTTTCACTCTTTCAGGAAGTATAGTCTGAACACTTCACGTACCACATGAGTAGTGGTGATGTAACAGTAACAAGTATTCCTGCGTGCTGGCGACAACTTTCGACGAGTTCACCGCTCTCTAAACGCTGTTCATTTCTTTCGTTGCGTAAGGCGATGTATACAGAATCAGCTGTTTTGATGTAATCATCACCAAATTCACCAGTTTTTTCTCCCTCTGTCATACTTTTTCGTGACTTTTCAAACACTTACTTGTTTTCGTTAACTTCTACTCTTTTTCACACACATTCTACGTTGCTCATAGATGCCTGCTCAATGTTAGAGCTAGATTTTGTCAAAGTTTTTTTTTTTCAGTTATATCTCCTCCATTAGGTTTTAAAGCTGTAGATTAGAGCAAAATTATCGAGTACGCGGAGATCCAGCGGATAAAAAAGGAGGCATCATTGATTACCCAGTGTCGGTCCTGATCCCACACCCTGCGCTACTCTACCACACTTGGCGTACAAAATGTACCAATCAGCTCCTAAAAAGAGCGTTCTTGTCGCCTTTGGAACGTTTTCTCTTTATGGATTAAGCATTAAGCAGCCCCGATACCTCAAGAATACGCCAGTACTTCTGAGACAAAAATTTCCGTGGGTGCTTCCTTCAAAGGCACCGTCTCACCTCAGAATCCTCCCATATGAATCCTAGAGCGCAGACGTGGGGGATCGGCACGTGATTACATTCTTTCATTATGGGCTCAGCCCATAGACAGTGTTGGGGTTGAAACTGTTGAGATGGTCGGCCGATATTTCATCATAAGTGCATAGATGTAGTGTGAAGTCGTGCTGGGACCCACCTTTCGCTAGTTCTGTTGGTCACGATAGTAAAGGATACAGTCGCCAATGGTAAAAGCGAGAGACTTGGACAGTGCATTCAGGATTTCGTCGCGGGACCAGCGCCTTGCGCTGACAGTCTCGCTGACAGTCTACGAATGAGACAATGTTCACGAGGTATTCAGGCCGCATAATGTACGGAAACAGCTTCGTTTGGAAATTCTTTTGATACTAGAACCTCAAGATCTGAGTTGAGACACCGTCTTTGGAGGGAAGGATAAGTTCTTTCAGATGCTTTAGAACACATCGCTAATAAATAATAAATCGCCAGCAATACTGTAACTGAAGAAAGTGCGAGAAGTTGGTGTTTGTACCCAATAAAGCAGACGTCTCTGGCGTGAAATAGTATGACCGTTTTTATGCAATATGTTTGACTGGCATTAGAATCATTAATCAGAGAGACGTGGTTTCACCAAGTGTTTCTTACGCTGCCCAAACAATGAAAATCGATTGTTTGTGCGTAATTCTTAGATCCTACTCAAGCCAGCAGGCAATTCGCTCCTCAAACTTCTTTGTTATAAGGGTGTGACATTCGTATAGCAATCATTCAATGTATAAAGAACCACAATAATTCACGTTCAAAAATCGGCGATTAGCGCGCCATTACCGCCGCATGCGTCTTAGCACCGGAGCGCGGAATATTGTAAAAATAAACAAAAAATTCACACATATCTTACGAGAGCGTTGTAATTATTCATAAAACCTGGCCCATGTACAATCGGGCCGTCCTTTAAGATGTATTGGAGGTCCCCGCAGTGGGAAATTGTGTGTCTGTCCTCGTCCACTTTTTTACTTTAGAGGCTTCAACTATAGAGTTCTGACCTTCAAACTCTCCATGAAATAAGTACACTACTCCCATCTCGTTTATGCTACCACGGTTGAGCAGGCTTTTTGATCCCTGCTCCCCTTGAAACTACCACTACTTCCCGCCTTACCCTTGTAGAGACCCTGTTCAAACAATCCATACTGTAATTCGAAGAAAACCCATAGGATCAGCTTGCCGCATACTGGTTTCGCTGCTGCTTTTTCTCGCTCGGCGTTTTGGTTGGCTTGCACGCAGGAAAACGACTTTGTCAGAAAAACGCTCCCATCAAGGTCATTTTGTGCGTAATTGCGTGTTTTAGCGTGTAATTCTGCAGCGATTTTACAGATATGCGACCACGTCGAAAAGGAGGAGTTGGAGGAGCGGATCCAAGCCGACTGGAAATTCGCCGCGATGGCCGTCGATCGTGCATGCCTCATAATGTTCACCGTGTTTATAGTGCTGTCGACTCTGGCGATATTTCTCTCCGCGCCGCATATCGTGGCGTGATCCTTGCGATTTCTGGATTTTTCTGTGCCTTCACACGCTGTGCCTCTTGCCTTGTAAACATGTAAACACAAGTAAATAAGTAAATAGTTTATTCGCTTAAGAAAACGAAACGCTATATACAGACATTACACTAAACGCCTAACGTTACTTTCCGGCCACAGCGTAGCCACCGCCGCCGTAAAGAGGTGGAGCTGGCATTGGTGGTGCTGGTGGAGGCGGAGCTGGAGCAGGAGGAACTGCGTAACCGTAACCGCCACCGCCGCCGCCGTATGCTGGGTATGCGGGCGCAGGTGCAGGAGCAGGATATCTGGAACTCGGAATGGGTACTGAGGTACTCAGGTACCTAGTGAGAAGAAGGTACTTACGCTACACCACCGCCTCCGCCTACCATTGGTGGACAGCACATCGCTCCGCCGCCGCCCAAGCAAGCTAGTGATGGTGAGACGAGTACCGCTAGTACTAGTACTAGTAACTCGATCTGTAATTCAGGTTTCAAACGTAAGGGCTGCTACGCTTAAGACAAGAGTCCTAGTTAGGGTATTCGTAGATGTGAACTATGACTATAGTGGAAAAAATGATTATTGATTGCCATGTTGCATCTCTACTGCGCCCTTCCTTCCTGACGTGTGCATAGTCGATTTCAAAATCCTTAGCATTGAACGCGTTCCAAATTTTGAATCGGGTAATCTTGACGTTCAACTTCTGTTGCACCGCAATTACATCTATTGAGTGAGCAGGGGCGCTCATAGCCGTGGGTATGCATCATCGTGTGGGAAAAAGGGGCGTAACTACGCGACTCTGATTGGCGCATTCAGGCCGCTCGTCACGCCTATCTGTTTGAACTCGTGCCGCACCATGCATAAATTTACTATTTATTACGGAATCGATCTCGTACGAGTTCAAATAGATGAGCATGGCGGACGGCCGAATGCGCCAATCAGAGCCGCCTGGTTACGCCCCTTTTTCCTTCACGGTGATACACATTCATTTGTGGTAGTAGTTCTCTGGAATAAGTGAGGTTCTGCTGACTTCTTCCTCCAACCCCACCTTTTATCATACCACTGGAAGTTGATTTCTTCAGAATTAACCTCTTTCTGAGAAACTATGGGGACCGGGTGTATCATTGAGTGGATGGGTAAGCCCATACTTATGGCTACCAGTTGGGTATAGATAAGGCTACGTATGGGTAGAAATATTGGTTGGCTCCAGTTGAGGAGTAAATTATAATCAACACGTTTAACTTGAGTATTCCCAATGATGAATCCGCTCCCAGTGGTTTGGAAACAGTATAACAACTTGACAAAGGAAATGGGCTTATTGATTTGTGCAGATATCCTATCGAGATTTATTATATTCGATTCAATGTCACACTGACAATAAAGGCTTGGGTGCATTACCGAGGTTATTCAGAGTAAATGTGCTGACGTCCTTGTCAAGGATGGGTGAATGTGAGGGTTATTGACACGGTAACCTTTGATAATCTCAATGATGCATGTGGCCCAAGAATCGATGTGCCCGGATTAATTCACCTTCATCATGGAAAACATTTCGTCTAGACCATCGAAAAATTTACTTACAATAGGTGCAAGAGTTGCTAGATACAATGGTAGCACCATGAAGCCCCTGAAGTCTATCGTTATTGCACTGTGGACAGGAGTGGGCCACTCATTCGTTAGCCCAAGTTAAGCCAAAGAATCAGCGCTTGGGTGAACGCGAATGAATATGGATTCAGGAGTGATGTGGCGCGGCCCCCCTTCTTGCGTGCAATCACGGTTGGCCGCTGTAGTGTGCTTGAAAACGAAAAAGGATGGAACTTCGATAGTTAAAATTGGTTAACGGTCAGAAGAGCGACCCATAGTGAGCATACTGACCCAGAGACAACAGAATGACAGTGGGATCGAGCGTGCACTGTTTTATCACTAGAGTAATAGGATCCCAAAAATTATGCCATGTTTGGAGGATTCTAGATTTTTTTCTCAGAGAGAGAGAGAGAGAGAGAGAGAGATTTACATTCTATGGGAAGATTGCAGCACAGTTTCGATCTATTCAAGGACTTTCTGCATTTTTTATCTTTCAATATTTGTACCACTTTTCATTCCCAGGTGATCTTCCTTCCATAGTAGAAGGCAAAAGGTCAACATTAGCAAAAGTTCTGAGTGAGCCGCAAAATGTTTGGTTTTCAGATTCTAGTTCTATGACTAAAGTGAAATCAGGATCAACTTAGTTTTCTACAAGTTTGACTGCAACGTTCCAATTATATAGTCGTAGTTCGCTGGCGCTAACTTTTATTCCTTTGATGGTGGTCTGTGCTCTGTCTTCTAGACTTTCTTTGAGTGGGATTTAATCTCTCAATAACGTCTACATTATCGCTTTCTTGCATAAGAATTTCGCCCCAGGGGAATACGCATTATAACTATTTGCTTGTTCGAAGATTCGAGTGTGGAGCCTTGTTCCGAGAACTTGAGCACTGCTAGATGCCTGCTATTGACCACTTCCACCTCCATAGTTCCCGTCACGCTTTTTTTTTTGTCAAAAACTTCAAATATGGTATGCGGACGAATTTTGCATAATTGTTTCTTTTCGTTTTATGTTCTTTGTTCCGAGAAATTCGATTCTTAGCTACAAAAGGTTATTTCATTTATATGGTACTAGAAACTTATTGAATTCCGCGTCAAAACCTAGCTGCAGCGCAGGCAGGCACAGTCCCGCCATGATTATTCAGCCGAGATGGACTGCACCACTGTGTTAGCGCCCAGAGGCGGAAGGTTAGCTGTTTTCACAATATTTCTCGTACTTTCTTGTACTTCCTTTGCTATTGAAAAACTATTGAAGGGGCATAGTCTCTGACCACTTACCGTATAGAACTTACCACTTACCGAACGAAACGGAAATCTACATAAGTTATTTATCGTCTTTTTTCACGCTTGATAACTATGACTTTTCAGCGAAACAGTTAAGGAACTAAATATGTATTGAACCTGCTCACCATTAATAAACTACTGGTTAGATACCCCCTATGATTGAAAGACTGCGGAGCATAGGATTAGACCTCAGCTGAAGGTATTTTTCCCTCGAAAAATGCTGTCGTTCAATTTCAGAAGATGGAAATCGAGCAGCGAAACCAGAATCGGTGACCAAAAAGTCATCACAAAGTGAAACTCACCATGGTTGGCTTCACAGATAGGAATGCTTGCAGTGACGACACCGTCGTCCTTGTGCTTCGTCGCGGCACTTTTAAACGCTCTGACAAGGTGGCTCCGCCCAACGTTGGCGACAATGACTACGACGACTCGGTTGCGGGATCCGGACCGTCTTTTTGTGGCGGCTCGCGCATAATGGCAGCGGCGAGGGCGGTGAGGGCGCCTTCAGCTGGACGCGGATCAGCGCCTCCGCCACTCTCACGCACAATCAAATCCCATAACCACAGCCGCTCGGCGATCATTGAAGCACATCCTGCTGTTTCTGGAATGATTTCCGAAATGAGCCAGAGGCGTGCGACGGAGCGAGATGTAAGGCTTCTGTGGGAGAAAAGGGAAAGTGGGAATGGGATCCGAGGCGAGACGCGGATGGAATGAGGTGGATGTTGTGAGAGTTTTGCAACAGGATGAGAAGTCAGGATAAGCACATGTTAGATCTCTTTGTCATTCTCCATTATGTGGTACACATGGTACGAAATTTTGTGATTTGCATAAGTTATTTTTGTTTCCGTTGTTGTTGTTCTGTTCAACTTCCGAACTTTCTTTACCTTGCTGTTGAGTGCTGAGAACAGCCTCGAACTTTAATGTGGTTTCCATAGGGTCGTGCACAGAACTCAAAATACTACAAACATTTTCCATTTTCTTGTTCTTCTTCCTTCCGAATTCGCATATAGTTTTCACTTTTCGGCTTTCCACTAGGTGCACTTTATATGCGTGGAATTAATGAACAAATTCAGTAGAATGTTTCGACTTAGCAGTAATTTCGGGTTGTATTGAGTAATTTTTCCTTCTTGATAGCTGTTCCGGAAAGCATCATTTCACCTAAGCTCTATAATGCAAGAAATCATATTCCGAACATTCCCGAACACCCCTGGAACTTTGGAAAAATTTTATGACCTGACCAATTCTACCGCTGTTATTACCGAAGTAGAGAACCTATTACTAGAGAGAAGCCATTGAGTTCCAGTGGAGTCAAAGTTTTAGTTCCACTTCCCATATGAGGTGGAATTTTTCTGGGCATGTAATGACAAGAATATAGTCATTTTCCGGTGAGCAGTGCGAGGCACACCCTTCACAAGAGCTGCAACATTTATGGCGAAATGTTGTTGGTAGGATTACGTTCATTTAATAGTTTCGACTTTATTGGGAAATCGAAGAAAAGAATGCAGGGAAGTTCTAGAACAAATTCAAGAGCCACATATGCAACAGAAGAGGCAAGCATTAATCTTATTTTTCCGGATGTCGCATTTTGCTATACCTTTACTTTTTGAACATCTTTGCCGCATGAGTCGTCGATTCAATTCACTAACGCGTCTGCAGCGAACCACCACTTTGTGGTTCATGGAGCAAAAAGTTCCATAACAAGGAAATCTGTGGAAATTCAATCATTTAATCATATATTTATGTCTTTTTCATATACTATAATTCTGATCAAAAAGCCCACTTGGAGCAGGACTGCTTGGAAAGTTGAGGTGAAACAGTCTTCGAGCAGGGAAGTTTCTAATTGTTGTGAATGCTTGAAGTTCTCATTGTGTTTGGTGCTTTTTAAATTCCCATATTTGACTATACCCATTAAGGTGGGAAACGGTGAGAAACGCTCAAAAATTTTTTTGTTAATACTACACCTACCCAATACTGCTATCCTGGAAGCGCGAGTTGGGAGTTGCGTTGGCATCAGTTAAGCTGTAAAAAGACGAGACTCGGCCGGGTTAGGTACGAAGTTCTACAGAACGCAGCTGTCACTCATTGGTTGAGCAAATCATTGTCGTTGTGTTAAATACATCTCACTTACACTGTCTAAAAGAATTGGAGAAGCACGTATTATTTGTTCGGGGGCAAAAATATCATCGATGGATTGGCGTCGCACCTTTTCTTCAACTTTCTAGAACCAGTGATCACCGCAGACAGTTATCGTGACTGTGGGGTTGTGGGTGCGACAGGTTGCACCTGTTTTTTTCCTAGGAACAGAATCCAAGAAATAGATTCGCCGTCAGCACAAATTCATCGCTACCAATGAATACTCTCAGGTTGCGGCATATCTTGCACCGTTTTCATTTTCAATTTCTCTGACATTGCTTTAGAAATTTCTATCCAAAACACGTACAAAGTTTGATTGAAAAGAACCTATTGACTTCAAACATGGTCGACTGCTTCTGCTACACGGATTCATGAGAGGCAGTAACTGGGCGATTCGGGAAACACGTGTATGATGCAATTTGCAAAAATTTGATTTCACAAGCCAAACAACGGTAGCTTTAAATCTAGCATGAAACAGGATCCGTCGTATCGGGTGAAGCAAATGACGAGCCGCCTGCTAACGGTTCTTGGAGGGAATCCGCAGCATGATACCAGTGAGCGCTCCGGAGAAACAAGTAAACACGATTTGTGGCTTGATCGTGACCGTAGCAGACACCAGCATCAAAATCGGAGCAATGCGTGGCCAACATTTTATTTTCCAACTGGCGTTCGTTTTCTTCAACGAGGTAGTTACCGTTAGTCAGAAGCTTCCTGGCAGGAATCACATGGGGAATCACATGGCTTCGGACCTTGGAGTCGACTCCGTTCTTGAAAGGAAACGTTAAGTGCTCGATGTAACTACAAAGGAACCACTCGCTCAGAGGTGCTTTCAACAGACTCTACTGTCATCATGGAATCTTAAGTTGATGATCGATAGAGTTTAGTAGCATCACATACCACTCAGTTGGTGAATGTAATTGAGAAGAAAATAAAATAGGAAAAGGTTTCAATTCTGTCGGAACCTATGCGACAATTTATATTGTCTATTATATTTTTTATTTATATTTTTTTATATTGAGGTGACGCTCTATTGTATATATGTATTGAATGTATTAAACGTAGCAACTCTCGTTGTTTTACTGCGTTATTCAAAAAGTTCCAAAATTTCATGATTATTATTGTACCTCCGGAACTTTTGCTTTTTTTCATTAGTTGTAGTATTACGATCGAAGGAATTCAAACATTTTTCTATTTTTCTAGCAGCTGGGTCTTCCTTTGTCGATGAGGTGAAGAACTTTTGAATATAGACGTTTTAGTTCAATGCTTGTAATGAGGAGGCGTAGTTATCAGTCATGGTTGGACTCGATGACCGCCATGGCCGGTCATGCCAGCAACCTTTTTTAACTTTTGGCATCGCAATTAACAGTCACATCCATTTCTCTCCTTTTTTATTGGTACCTCTTCGTGGTGCAACTGTGTTGCTCTACAACATGTTCATTCTTTATCCTTTACTACTTTGTTAAATGTTGAAAAATGTTGAATAATGTTGAATTGATATAATAATAATTATTATTATTAGGGCCGTCCATCCAATACAACCCTACTTATCCTAGGTCCTTAATGTACATATTCATTTTCATTTCCATTGCTTCTACCTTGCCAATCACTCTTTTTGGCATGCTCTTATTCGTCATGTGTTTCTTCTTGATGTAAACGATAGTTTATGAGTGCAACCTGGCTAATTTTTAAATCATTGTTATACTCGAGCCGTTTGCATCCCCCTGCATTTTCATGATTGGTTTTCATGGGATGTCCCAATTTAGCTATGAAGAGGACGTTACCGCCGAGTGCTGACGAATGATGACGTTGCAAAGACTTCAGTTTGTCAACTAAAGAAGAGATGAGAACTTCGCAGGCTGCGTCACTTTACATTCAGGTCGCATCACAATTTTTTCAGACATGTTCTCCTTTTTCATGCAAAAGGTTTCCATCCAGTACTTTTCTAGGAAGTCGTCGGACACTGCAGGTCTCACTAACCGACAATCACTTAACTTTTCGTACGGCTTCGACTCCACTGGGGGCCAAACCAACGATGAGCAGGATCCAAGACATGATGGATATGTTTGGCTGGAATTTCAACGACAGAAACGTTTTGAGGTTTGCCACAGACAGATTCTGAACTCAAGGCCAAAGTTTTCCTGGTACTTAGCCTTAGCTGTGCATAAGATAAGTCTTTTTCATGTTGTTTCTCAGCACAAGAAAAAATGGACAATTTTTCTCAGATAATTTCTTTTTTACACTTTCTTTCTCCACCTGTTACTTTTGCTATTTTCCAAGGAAGTGGCCCGCTACTACCTGCTCGTTTGCATGACCGTTCTCCAGAGGAAAACTCATCCCATTCAATCCTACACTATGACCTTTCTCCGAATCCAGAGTATAAGGATTACCGAGCGCTAGCATGGGTGAGTGGTTGGAAGAAAAATGTGCGCTTGAAAAAACCCGCCTAAAACTATTATTGGTTGGTGTTCGCGCTATTTCAGTGCGAGAGCGGCGACCGTTTCTCTGAAGGGCAACGCCATTTCATGAATGGTTGCGTCGAGACCACGAAGGACAATGAGTGAAATTTGGCGTTTTTCGCAGAGCTCTGCACTGAGCCAGAATCATATCAAGGTGCGGCAAGTTGAAAAATGTGGAGGTCGACAACATCCTTTCACATTCACTTTTTGTCCGTCATTTTGTCCTTGCTTTCGCATCATTCTCGGCTAGGGCGAGTTTTTATGGGAAGGGGTGGGGGAAATTAAGATGTTCTTTGTGGTTTTGATAGGAGATGGATGGAATTCCTTTAGCAAGTGGTTGCGATATATATGTACAGTGTCCAAACACAACAGCGGCCACTAGGATATGTTCAAAGTGTGCTGTTGTGGAAGAAATTTTCCGTTTTCGTTGGAACAGCCAAAAGTGATTCATAACAAAAGATCCATTGGTCGATAAGGCCGGTGATCATATCTAGTTGCCCGCTACCCTACATCTAAAAGACTTTCATCGGGAGGACCCGCTCGTAATGGCACATCACAGTACGGGTCGAAGAATAGCGACCAAACTTTCGAAAATTGTGTACCATAGTATGTTCAGACGGATAGTTTCCAGAAAATTGTGGTTAGCACTGCTGATACTGTAAAATTGAAAAATGCATAAACTTGTTCAAAACATATTCAGCAAATTTCGTAACAGTTTCCAGTTACTTCCTGTGTGTCTGGCCAATATGTTTTTATCTCCATGATGTGGACACTTCTAGACACTATTGCATTCAGTGCTCGAAAAGTAAAATGCACGTAAGCTGTTCAAGGTGTCGATACTGTTCCACTTTTTCCAATTTGAATCACAACGAACGCGGTGGATTGCCTCGTTGTATTCATGGTTTGGTTTCATCGACAGTTCTCCACAAAAAATGGTACGAGTTTTGAAGAGTGATGAAGTCTGCCTCAATTTCGAGTGCTCCTCTCCAAAATCTACTTCTCTCATATCGTACGCGGCGGAACCATGGCTTCCAATACCAACGGAGTTGGTTGAAGAACGTTCCGAAGAACGGGCTACTGAGAAAAAGAAAAGAACCATCGAAAGATTTTTAAGAACCTGAACAATGAAATAATGTTACAGATTCCGAGAGCAACGTACGTGAGTCAGTCAAACTTATGGAATCACAGCTGCTCCACTAAAAAATGAACGCGAAATTCGAATAGTCTCCTAAACCTAGCTACCTGTAGCGAAGTTGATCCTGTGAGACATAATCGTGAGCTCCGTTTCCGTGGTTTCTTCAAAGCACCAACATCTTTCTTGCTTCACGCTCTAGCTTATACAGTAAACTCCAAACGGTTGTAGACAAAGGGCTGGACTCGTTGCGGATACTCTGGTTGTCTGTTGCACCGAGGCCGTGGGCCTGCCCAGCAGAGACCCAGAGGAAAACCAATACGTCCTGATATCCCTCTGCCTCGGGAAGTGCTGCCACTCCCATTGTCTACGATCGTATGGAGCTCACTGTAAATATAGGTTAATAGATTGATTAGGTAAGTAGAACCAAAATAATAAGATTGCTCGATAAAAGACGAGGAAGACGGAGACCGATAGCATAGTCAGGTGATGTAAGGCAGACGTGTTAGAGACGAGTCGATGGCTGAACACCCTTTTGAAAGTATGTAAAAATAAGGGGCTAAGAGGGCAATTCTATTCTTGAGGTTGCTCAGTGACCTGCATTTGTCATTGGATCAAGCCACAGATTTGATTTGAATCACCTTTGACGTAGCAGTTTTTTTTTTAGAAAAAAAATACGATTAGAGGATCTGCTTCCAGAATCCCTTTATAAGAAACAGGTTCTTTCTCTCCAACGAGAGACAAAAAACTATTCCAGTCCTCGGGTGAAAGCGGGATTCTTCACCCATTTAGCTCCTAACATGCTGTGAAAACTGGCCTGACGCTAGTTTCGGTCTTCTTTTAGTATCGTTTTTGCAAGAAGCAAATAAGTGGGGGAAGTCTCACATCGCCACGCTTTATGAGAGTGAATCAGAATGAAATGAGAATGAATCTAAATGCATGTTGTGGGCGTTTCATGAATCAGTCATTCGCATTTGTCGCGTAAATGTCTGGGTGTAAGGGTCATCAGTAGTGTTTTAGGAGATTCCTATAATTCTTCTCCTAAGCATTCCGAGGTAGTTGCAGTCAGTCAGTGGGTTTTCAAAAACTCTCTCTTATAGACTACAAACGTGGTGAAAGGGAACTAATTCTTGTGAAATTTCATGAGGAACGGAGAAATTTCATAAGCAAAATGAAACCATGCTCAATAGGATTCTTAGCTACACTTTCATTTTCATATGGGTCCGCACAATTTTTTGCGAAGATTGTTTTCGATACCGCATAAAGGAGTAGCAATCAGGCATTAAACGTTCCAAGAATAATGCAGAGCAGCACAAGAACCCGCGCAAATTACTCTTCTTCTAGAGGTATAAGCTGAGCAGGAAGAACTCCCGTCAGGACCGCTTGCAGAAGGCGCATTCAGAAATTCGCAATACTGCATTTTGTTGCACTGGCCGTATTACTGCCTAATGTTCCATAATTCAATGTGGCATTGAACTGGAAGACCTCCTCAAGCTTTTCTAGTTGCCGATATTCTGTTTTGATCGCTTGGTTTCCTTCGCCTCAATAATCTTAGTTTTCAGAAACTTCTAAAGGTTACGGTGCTACGTGGTGACTCTGAACTTCGGCCAGACGTCTTCTTGTGCAGCTACATGAGCGATTCGGAGCAATCCATTCTAAGAATATAATCGTGGATACCCCAGCGTTCTTCGATTTGTCGTTATCCTTAGTGGTTATCCGCTTCCTCATACATAGTAGGACTCTCATCAATTGCATGTGTACAGGTAGGTTACAATTCATTGCAGTTACGACATTCTTTTTCGTTGCCGTAGGCATCCGCCGGAAAATGATAGCCTACATCTTCTGTCAACCCTGTGTTCGGAAAAGCCTTGGACAGACTTACGGCGCCACGCGATTCCAGTAGCAAACTTCACAATTACTACCGTGGTCATTCCACCCGCATCCATTTTCAACAGCAATAAATAGCCGCGCGGCCGATTTCGACCACATTTCAGGAGGAATCGCGTGGCGACCACATCGCTTGCCAGTCGCACCCTAGGCATACTTCATTTTGTGGATCATCAGCTTTTCTAATGACGTAATCGCTGGTTTTCCCAGTTGTTTTTATTGTAAATTGTTTGGATTTTGCTTCATTTGTGTGGGTTTCAGACTCTGACAAGCTCCGTGATCTGGAGTTGTTTAAAATATGAATGAGCCTCCTCTTTTCTAGAGCAATATCTTCCGATTTCGTTGTCAAACTCAAGTATTTTAGAACGAGTTCCTATTCCTCCTTCATAACCACTTCTGAATCATTCGAGTTGTGGACATTTTACAAAAATCTCAACAGATTACAAAGTAAGCAGTGAAAATATGAAATTAAATCCAGCCTGAAAAGACAAATACACTTTCAAAACTAATTGGGAAACATAATTTCGACAGAGAGTCTTTTATCTAGGATTACTACCACTAAGCTTAGAAACCAGAAAGGTGTAAATGCAGCTAAAATTCGAATTTTTTAGTGGAATAAAGACAGCGGATGATTCGGTGTGGTCGTCGCTTATTCCATGAAGTTTGCTCAAGCGCGCCATCTTCTCGCGGCGACTGAATCGTGCGTGCGAAACTCAGTCGTGGCCACCAAATCGCGTCGCTTGAACTACTCCCAGGGCTAAAGAGAAAATTCATTCAGGTATAACAATATTAGTACAATCCGATGAGAAGTTGAACACGCTTTTCAGAAACTAAGGTTCTCTCATAGGCGAGAGAAAGTTCCAGATTTTCTCATCATATCCTGCGCTACTTATGGAAGCTTGCTCGCTAGTAATTTTGTGTTTTGTTGCGGCGTGCATTTCCATATGAGGAGAGTGTGCACCCTTTGAATAGTGGCTGTCAGCAAATTTGCTTCCTTCATAAGAAGGGAATATGCTGGCAGAAAAAAGAATCATGTTTTCTCATGTCATAGGAATATCTACACAGTGACTCGACTCTCCTTTTCTTCTAGGATGTGATAACATCTACCGAGAAGCTCATGATCACTGTGACAGGGTACATTGTTGACCCCGTTATTCCCCTTGGTTTGCTTTTTTGTAGAGTGAATGTGGTTATATTTTAGCTGTACACATGTATTGCGCTCCCAATAAATATGAGACGTAGATATGTAGATGGATTTTCTTGATAATCAATTGTTTCATCCACCACTATGTTAACTTTCAATCCCATCGCAGTGTCTTTACCGCGTGACATTTTTAAATGTCTGATATTTTTCGTGGAAGTGGTTTCACGCAGTTAATGAGGATACGAAAGGAATTCTGGACCAAAACAGCATGAGAGGTATGCTGGATTCTGAACGTGAGTTGAAAATATGCGAAAAGTTTGTCGAATCCGGCAAGTGGAACTGTCCTTGATTCTGGTGTGCTAAAATGGATGGCTTTCTCAAAATCTCACTGTGATGTAGATCCTAGAAGAAAACACCTTAGAGGGCTTGGAGTGAGACTGATGATGCTGTTTCTGGTGATGCGCCACATCGAAGGGCCACTTTTGCTCTCTTTTTTTCTTTTGAGAAACAATGAACACAAAAACCATACCTGCGGTACAAGATTGTTTTTTGTTTGGTGCGTTTTATCTTTGTTACTTTATTCGAAACCAACCATGTAAGTTTGCGTTGAGTTTTCTTTTTGTGAATTCTAGATCTCCGCTGTCAAATCAACCATCACTAATTTGTGTAGAATTTCTGTGATGTTTCCAACTCATCTGAACTACTAGTGCGTAAGTGTGGCTGTGTGTTTTTAAGGAATGCGATAAGTAGGGAACTGGTTGGACTTGTAGCGCCGCGTTTTTGTCAATGTTCTCATTCAACACTTTCTTTGAGTATCGTTCCACCTGGAAAAAGTGCAGCGGCGTTCGGAATGATCCATAAGTAGTGGGATATGTATAGACGATAAGGCGATCAACGACTTTGGAAGGAATTCAAGGGAAAGCGAGAGTTCCAGGAAGCTGACATTGAGGGAATAACACTTGTTTCCACAAAAGAAGCCTACTGAGTCGGAGTGGTAATTGAATGAGATTGAAACACTAACTCTGGGGTATGATCCACCGCAATTAGTGGCGACGAGCAAGCGGTAACCCGGCACTACTGAACACCACTGGCCTATCACGAGGCCCTAAAGAAGGAGAAAGCTCGGAGACGTTGGGCGTTCCGAATAAACTGACTACCAATCTCGTGTGCAATTCAACATAAAACAAAAGGAAAAAGTGAAATCTTGGTTGTAGCGGCAGTTTCGTCAAAGATCGTTCCTTTGGCTGAGGTTTGTTTGTTTTGTCGACGGGGGTTTAAGGGATGCTGATCACGAATTCCATACTAAGTTGGCACCATTTCTGTGGTGTTACGATGAAACCAGTATACATCTCACTCAGGAACATTCATTCACAATGAAGGTTAGAAAGGACTAGCGATCAGAGGGCTCGACTTCATATAATAAATATGAGATACATCTTCTAAATGAGCGTGGCATTCTAGTAAAGGTACTCGACGTGCTACACGTACGTTATTATCCACGGTACGAACGCGACAAACCAATCAACGTTTATCGTCACACCTCAAATTTAAATAATTGAACGCCATCTCTAGCGGAAGTGTTGCAGTTAAGTTCTACAAGAGATAGTCCAGGATCAACAATGTGAAAATGTGAAAAAGGCTATGAAGAAAATGAACGAAATATGGCGTACGTTATCTCATTTCCCGTTCATTCCTGATCTGTACTACTTCAAATTTGCGGGAAGGACTTCCATCTCTGCTAGCTCGTGAATTCCTTCCTCGAAGTCTCATTTCTCCATGAAAACGCACGATATCTCGTCATTGAGTCGTCTGAACTCTTCCGTTTGATGCACAAGCGCCTCCTCATGAGGTGACTCCAGGAGCGCTGCGTCACCAATTCCCTAAGTAGCACCACTTAGGATGTCTTTAGGATAAATTCCTCCCTTAACTCTCACATAAATGCTGCGCTATTGTCGATAGCACATTGGTGCTCGTCCTTCTTCGCTCTCCTGCTCATGCGCCCTTGATTCTTGTCCACAACTTCCGAACCGCTATGAGAGAACAAAGTGCGGGTGCAATGCCCCTCAAACGTGAAAATTCACGGCCAACGGTGGTTACCTTCAAACTTGGGTAATTAAAGGCAGCGGCCCACCTCATTTTTGTGGTTGAGGTACAGCAGATTCAGCATCTACTTGGCACGCTAATTCCAGCGGTATACACAAATTGTCTCAAAATGGTCTTTGAACACGATCCCAATCCAAAATTTCCACGACGAGGCCTGTAACAGTTCGCTGACCCAAAGCGATCCATCTCCCGGCTCCAAATTTTAACCACTTCGACCTCTTCGAGAACGGGGCTTTCGTCGCTGTTGTGCCTTTTGGTGTACCTTACTGGGCTTGTCATAACGAGAAGCTCCAGGATATGTCGCAATCTCCAACATACGAAACGAGGTGATCCCCTGCTTTTAAACTTTCATCTTAAATACACGATAATATTATAACTGAGGTAAATTACAAGAGTTAGATATTGTCTTAGGTTAAGTGAAAAACTGATAACTAAGTTAAGCGAACAAGTAAAAGTAAGTGCGTAACAAGTTTAAGTGACGAGTCTAGCTAAGCGAATTATGTAGTTAAGTGAATTATGAGCTGAGTACGAACCAAGTGGCGGTTACTTGATATACAGTGCGTTTCATAATTATAGGACACCCCTCGAATTTCCCACTCCCGGCTATTCCTCTGTCCATGGAATTTTCCTTCTAGTACCATTGTGTTCAGCACCCAGAATAACCTTGGTACCCAACTTTTGAGCTTACGCCAGCAACTCTGGTTTTTTAAAAAACTTTATTTTTCTCTTTTCGCCCACTTCGCGGTCACGACATACCTTCAGATTCTAACAAGTTTATTTGCCGTACAATCCGATTCACGGAATTTCGATAATTTATGGAGCATCTATGGATCACACTGATTTCATATAGCCTGCTACTCCTATTCCTTAGAGGGAATCTGAGCGCATCTGCGTCGATTGACATCGAACATGCAAGACTGCCTATCTCAACTTCTCAGCCGCACATTGCTGACGGAGGTGCACTCAAAACTGGGTGTCAAGGACCCACTGTAGTCCTACTTTAGAAATACAGTCAGCACTAGTCACATGCTGCTCCGTTGGCTTTGCTAGGTGGCGATCCAATGAGGCAACACTCGTTTAAAATCCATGAATTGGCGGCCCACAATGTCGGAAATTGCTCGCTGGCATTTTCTGATTTCTTGCACTGTTAGACCACGTTCCACTCCCTTACTGGCCAGGTCGGCTTTCGCCGGGAAGTGAACCCAAACACGCGACAGCAACCTCGAAAAAATTCCTTTCCCTGAAGGTCTCGAATGTCTTCCGTTATCACGTCAACGACTCTTCCATTTATCATATTTACGAAGTCTAGCACATAGCCACCTCATTCATGACCAATCACATTGCTTGAAACAGGATTTGGTCACTTTATCATCTGTGACATTTTGTTCCTAACATGCCATCAGTAACTGCCTATTTCGCGCGGAGCAGACACTTGAGCAAGCAGAGGACGGTGTCTGCTCTGGCAGCGCCGGACCTCAGAAAACTCCTANTTTTTCCTGAACGTCTTGTCTGTCTTCCGTTATCACGTCAACGGCTATTCCATTTACCGTAATTACGAAGTTTAGTATATAATCACCTCATTCATGACCAATCACAGTGCTTGGAACAGGATTTGGTCACTTTATCAGCTGTGACATTTTGTTCCTAACATGCCATCAGTTACTGCCTATTTCGCGCGGAGCAGACACTTAAGCAAGCAGAAGACGGTGTCTGCTCTGGCAGCGCCGGACCTCAGAAAACTCTTATGAGTAATATACGTCATTTTGAACCACCCATCCGCAGGTTTTAGTAAATAAATGTGGGAGAACCTCGATGTCGGGCGAGTGTTGCCTACTTAGATTGCCACCTAGCAAAGCCAGAGGAGTAGCCTGTGACTAGTGCTAACTGTATTTCTAAAGTATGATAACAGTGAGACCTTGTTGGCCAGTTTTGAGTGCACCTCCGTCAGCAATGAGCGGCTGAGAAATTGAGATAGGCAGTTTTGCATGTCCGATGTCTATCAATGCGCATGTCCTCAGTTTTCCTCTAAAGAGCAGGAGTAGCGGGCTATATGAAATCAGTGTGATCCATAGATGCTCTATAAATTATCGAAATTCCGTGAATTCGATTGTGCGGCAAATGAACTTGATAGGATCTGAAGGTGTGTCATGACCGCGAAGTGTGCGAAAAGAGAAAAACAAAGTTTTAAAAAACCAGAGTTGCTGCTGTGAGCTCAAAAATTGGGTACCGAGGTTATTTTAGGTGCTGAACACAATGGTACTAGAGGGAAAATTCTATGGACAGAGGAAAAGCCGGGAGTGGGAAATTCGGGGGGTGTCCTATAATTATGAAACGCACTGTAGTACAGAAAGAGTGGTCGAGAGAAAGGAATTCTTATTATGATGTGAACATCATTTATTTATTTATTTCATGCACTCGAAGGTGCTCTGTAATTAAAAAGTGATCCGAACATTCAAACAGAACAGAAACAGGTCAAAATTCGAAGAAAAGCATGATTTAGACAAACAAGGAAGTCTCATATGCTGATAATCTGAGCCGTGTTCTGATCAGAATTCGCTATACGCTCGTGAGAGGCGAGTACGATGTTAGGTTGCCATTAATTTTTGCAGATGGTAACCGACTCCATGTATGCCGTTTAGCAAGTAGTGTCCTTGAGATAGTCACGTCTAGGTTGCTCCACTGGAATATCCATACCGGTGCGAGATCTGTATCTCAGGAGCTTCTTTAATCTATAATAAATAAAAACCCCGGGCGGTCGCCTAGAGGACGCTCGCGGGATCTACATGGAAACTTACAGGAGCTGGGTTGAAAATGGTAGTGAATCATGGTCTTGCCCACGCATGCACTGAGAGGCTGCGTAGAGAGTAAAAAACTAGATAGTTTTTTTTTAAATAACTCACTAGATGAGTTGCCTTCGATCAGAAAACTGTTCAGTAACAGTAATGGACAGCGATAAAGGAGTGAATCAATAGATCATTCAGTGAGAACAAGTATTCTTAGCAGATCACAGCTGCGTAATCTCCTTGCAAACGCGGTGCTGGACAAGGAATTCATCACCTCTGACGCGTGAAAGTGGAAATGTGCCTTCTTTATTTATTTATTTATTTAGTCAGTTATTTATTAATCGAATCCATGTTTTTTTCGGCTATACAGGATGTTATAGTAACACTTTCATCAGTCCATGTTTCCACAATTTTTTTTTTGATTTTCATTGGCCCGAAAGTGGATCCATCATGTGAGATCTGCGCTGGAGCCCATCAAGCTTCTCCTCCACTCTGTTTATTTATTTATTTATTTATTTATTTATTTATTTATTTATTTATTTATTTATTTAGCTATTCAATTCCAGAAGTTAGTTTATGTGCTTTCACTCTACTTTGATAACGATGCAGGGATTTGAACAATGTAACCCTCTCATAGGTCAAACATCCCATAAATCGATGAATGGTTCGTGTGCTGTGGCTGCGCACTCATTTTTCTTTCATTTCATTTTTTTCCACGATTTGACTCATACATATCTCTGATATGTTTCCATGTATATGTCTGCCCGTTGCTACCCGCATCCTGCCCTTTATGCTCCAAAACTTCGTCTCCTTGGATGAACAACGATGGCATTTCTCTGGAAGAAAAATAGAATCCCAGTTTTCTATGCTGTTTTTTGGGCCACACGTTCAATGCTGAAGGTCTACTCAGCGTCTGGCAGTAGTTCTGACGTCCAGGTTCCGGTAATTGCATGGAGAACTACTTTTTTTGCCTGTTTTTTCAACAGACTCATGGCGTACGCAGAAAAGTCTTATTTTCTCCTGATTTCACCTGTGTTCATGGTGATACACGCTACATTTCCATACAGAATTCCTTGAACTAGAGTGCTTTGATTAGCCGATCAATATCTATATTTCCTACACGAAGCGAATCGGATCCTTACATTTGAAAAATCTTTTCCTTTCCACTATTCCACTCGTTTTCAAAAGTCCAAATTTCTGAATTATCCGGAGCCCAAGACTCTTTGAATGTTCATCCATTCAGGTAAACATTCGAATTTCGCCATATCCGATCAAAACTCACAAAACTTGAAAAAAGGTCAACACTATAGTCCATTTCGAAAACAACGATAGTTGAGTATCTGTGCCCATGATCTGCATTTCTCGCCTGTCTCTCCGAATAAGGCAATATTTCTCGTGTTCTCTCTTTCTCTAGCATCTTCACTACTATGTTTCCGGTGGAACACAGTATTTCGCTAACAAATGTGCGCAAGGAACACAGCCAGAACATCGTAATGCGTCGAGTAAGACCCCTAGCAGCACCTCTTCTCAGCTGCTGCCGTCCTTCCCTCAATTGCTGTCAATCTTCGGCAACTGCTGCTATAAGGTGGAAAGCTTGAACAGCAATGGAGGGGAGGATGGCAGCAAATGGGAGGTGATGCTGCTAGGGCTTCTACATACTCGACGTGTTACGCTGTTTGGGCTGCGTTCGTGCTGCACAGTTATAAGAGGTAACTAACAGTTGGAAATCTATAATACAATGATCTACAATCTGTCAATGACCTACAATCAAGCAAATATCAATAATCAATCAATAACAATCTATAATCAATCAGTAACTTATTATATAATCTACAATCTATAACATAGAAAGCAACCAATGGGGTATTTATTACCCTTATCCTCGGGTTGATCCCCCCCCCCCCTAACCTTGAAAAGACCAAAACAAACGAATTTTCGATATTCTGGATTGATTCCTGGATTTTACGAGCTTTTCATCAGCAGGGGCTATCATGCTGTTCCTGATCGGGACATACCACTTTCAATAAATTTCCTTTCGAGAAATTTTCCACAAATATTACTATTGCAAAAATGGCGACCATTTCACATGCCATTTCGCCTACCGCTTTAATTACTGCTAGGATGAAAACGAAATTGTTTTGCAGCAGCCGTGTGTAAGTGTATGAAATTCATTTCCATTAGGTTATTCCTTACAGCTGCTCAGCTTCAGGAGAAATTTGCGGCAAATCTCGGCTTTTTCAATGGTTTCAGGAATCCAGAAGCGAGGATTTCGGTTCTTGTGGCATCATTCTCTAGAAATTTCTATAGTTTTTCAAAATTAACAGTACTGAGGATGCAGTGAATTAGAAAAATCCAGAATCCAGGAATCTAGTAACGGGAATTCTCGCTCTGGTAGCTCTCTTGTTTTGAATAAGCCGGCACTCTGAAAAAACCAGAAAAAAAATCCAGTTTTTTCCCATGTTTGCTTGAAGCTGGTGCTTATGTTCAAATAAATGTATATACGGGTGAAATCCAGTTGAAAGAAGCATTCTTCCAGTGCAAGCCCCCATTTTTCATACATTCCCGTACAATATTCTCTCAAAATTAGCGCTTTCTGGATAAATAAATGGATAAACCTCTGGAGCAGGATTTTTTCCGCTTTCTTAGCCTAAAATAAATAAACAGTCAAAGCAGAGGCAATAAAAAAAAAGAAAGAAAAAATGGCTTGATGGTCCTGAAAGTTTAAAAGAATCCTAAAAATGGTCCTATCAATTGGGATATGGCTAAAAATTGAATGAATAGCACGCAGAAAATCAGAGCAGGAATATTTTTTCTAGTGGCTCCATGAGGTTCCGCCCGGGTCTCCAAGGTGGCCGGGACCCCAGTTTTTTTCCAATGGACCCCCCCCCCTCCCCTTAACCCTACCTCTTCCTGGCGTCCAACACTGCCACGTGCTTATAGTAAGAACAAATCCAGAACCTAAAGAAGGAATTTTTACCCTCGTAGTCCCTATTTTCCGGATATTTCCATATTTTCTCGAGTACTCGGGCTCAGGGCACAGCTCAACGTCTAACATTTCCACGGCAACCGAGATATTCGTTGTCCGATGCCATTAATCTAATTGAAATCACCAAACACCTGCAATTAGAGAGATGAAGTTTCACGGGGGGGGGGGGGGAGCCCCCCCNAAATAAATGTGGGAGAACCTCGATGCGGGCGAGTGTTGCCTACTTGGATTGCCACCTAGCAAAGCCAACGGAGTAGCCTGTGACTAGTGCTGACTGTATTTCTAAAGTAGGACAACAGTGGGTCCTTGTTGCCCAGTTTTGAGTGCACCTCCGTCAGCAATGAGCGGCTGAGAAATTGAGATATACAATTTTGCATGTTCGATTTCAATCGACGCGGATATCCTCAGATTCCCTCTAAGGAGCAGGAGTAGCGGGCTGTATGAAATCAGTGTGATCC
Organism: Ancylostoma ceylanicum; assembly: GCA_000688135.1. Lineage (NCBI taxonomy): Eukaryota > Metazoa > Nematoda > Chromadorea > Rhabditida > Ancylostomatidae > Ancylostoma > Ancylostoma ceylanicum. The sequence goes on from JARK01001371.1 coordinate 684,214, forward strand.
ATAGATGCTGCATAAATTATCGAAATTCCGTGAATTCGATTGTGCGGCAAATAAACTTGTTAGAATCTGAAGGTGTGTCATGACCGCAAAGTGTGCGGAAAGAGAAAAATAAAGTTTTAAAAAACCAGAGTTGCTGCTGTGAGCTCAAAAATTGGGTACCAAGGTTATTTTAGGTGCTGAACACAACGGTACTAGACAGAAAATCCTTTGGTCAGAGGAAAACCCGGGAGTGGGAAATTCGGGGGTGTCCTATAATTATGAAACGCACTGTATCATCCAGGAAATTGACTGTCATGTCTTAAATCAGATTTATGGATTTCTCATGTTGTTTGCAACCAATTTCTGTGCACCTCAAGCCGTTTGCGCCTAATACGATCAATAAATCCACAGCGCATGACCTTGCTGTGGCAGCTCGGGGGACATGTCCCTGCTGTTTTACAGTAATAAACAGCGGAGCTGTGAAGAAAGTCGAATACTGTTCCAAGATAATGTAGCCGTATAAGCCTTAGAAGAAAACCCTTAAAAATTGTCAGAAGCTGAGATCCTGTTTTTTTTTTCTCAAAGAAGACGAAAATTGGAATGAGAGTATCCAATTGCGATTTCTGCTTTGTCTGCCATATTTCAGCTGTGCATTTCTCAGTATTTAAGGTCGTTCTCGTGAGCATCCTGCGAAAACTCCTGTGGTGGCTCCAAGAGCAATAAAATGTGAAGATCCTCCAATCCGAGAAAGGTCTCATCGTAATGTGAAACCGGTGGAGAGGTATGGAGTTGCCACTGAACAACGACAGCCGCGGAAGCGAAAGAAATCTGTTCCTGCTGAAAATGTGAAGGAAAAGAAGAAAACTGGACAGAAGAAGCCGTTTTGCAAGGCGCAAGGTGGATAAGGCTTGTTTGGATTTTTAGCTTTCTTAGCATTCATGGTTTGAAGTTCTATTCGGGGAAAAAGTGTTTGCCCTGGGTTACCTCAGTGATACATCCAGGCCCTCATCTTCGTTCTTTGCCTCCTCCATGACTCCCACCAACCACCTCCCTAAGATTTATAGCCCATAAACGAGTTTTTCTGAAGCTTAGCGCGGGATCATATCACATACGTATAACACAGCACCACTTTGAGATTCTTTTCGGTGAAAATCCTAAGAACTTTTAGGGATGGACGGTTTTTTCAATATCGCCTTATTTTCCCATATATGTACTGTTTCATACTCATGTCTTTGAGTAACTTGTCCGTTTCAGGCAGTCATGCTGGAGCTGTGCCAAAAAAGAGGCAAAAGTTGTCCGCAAAAACGAATTTTCCGTGTAGTCATGCGGCAAGGCTGCCACGACAGTGCCGCAAAGACTGTGCCGCACATGAAAATGTGGTGGTGGATAGGCAAGCTATCGGTAATAAGAAGGGTACTGTGAAACAGACGCTCCAGAACGGTAGTGTTGGTGATGGATTGGGAACTACTAGTGAAGATCTCAGCGTTGAGACTGGAGTTGTTTCGGCAATAACTCGGAAGAAAGGTGGGATATCGTTTTTTTTTCACATTTTTTGAGTTTTTATTTCTTTGGAAGCCCTGTATACAGAAATATTAGGGATTCTCACTAGATCAGTAAAGCGAATGTAACTTTTCCAAAAAAAATCATCCGAAAGTTTGAGGCATTTCGAAGCTTTAGTGTTCACTGACGAGTTTTCGGATGTACTCTAATACTGCCTTTTCAAGAAATAGCTAGTCGCACTTCCAAAATTTGAACCGATGGGCGTGGCTTATCTGCGAAAGTGGGCGCGGCGCATCTCTGTTTGCTCCAAATTTTAAATTTTCTCGCCATCACGGTTGTTCTGCTCCCTTGCTTACAGCATATACTCATTGTTGGAGTAAGGGGCTCTTGTATTGTGCACTTTTGCAGAAAGTCCGCAAAAGCATGCTCCTGCCATCAAAACACGTGCCAGGGAAACTGGGTACAGAATTGCGAAAGCTGCGGAAGTGCCACAGAGGAAAGTCCTACCCGACAGAAAAGAAAAAGCAACGTTTCTGGCACGTGGAAAAGTAACTCTGACAAAGGAACAAGAACGAGATGCTAAGAGAGCTGCACGAGAGGAGAAACGCCGGATGAAGTTGGAGGAGCAGCAGCGGAAAAGGGAGGCAAGGCGACTAAAGAAGGAGCTGAGAGAAAAATTGTTGAAGGAGAAGAGGGAACGACGTGAAGCAGAACGAAGAAAGCAGGAAGAGGAGCGACTGGCTCGCAAAAAGAAGAAGGGGAGTGTTGGAGCGGTACGTGCCAAGTGTCTGCAGTAAATGAAAAAAATTTAATTGTGCTCTATTTTAAAGCTGAAAATCGCAGAAGAGGCTCAAAAGGTGTACATTTCGAGCCCATGTGATGGTGTTGTGCCGATTGCCGATTTGAGTTTCTGCTACAGGATTTTTATATCCGGAAAGGTTTTCCTGAATCGTTGGCTGGTACTCATTCAATGGCATTTCTTTCGGATACTTTTATCGTCTTAGATTTTTCGTAGTATACAGATCCTGGATGAGATTGCATCCCATCGATATGGCGTTGCTGCGTATTTGGTGGTGGAGAATACCGAGGAAAAGACACAGGTGAGTCAATAGCTAGTAATAGTAAGTTGATAGCTGAGTAGGCTGTTGGTGAGGTCCCAGCCGGTGTTTAGGCTTGTTGTAGTAGTTCATTAGCTAACAGCTGTTTTTATTATAAATAAAGGATAAAGGTGTCGGCGTTGATCAATCCCGTCACGAGGGATGCGCCACGCATTCGACTTCATCTGGAATCGTAGAGGCGTTGAAATGCGTATGTGCCCTGTACAGTGACTTGCGGGGGGCATCCGATGAATCAAATCAGTGGCTTCATCCTCTCAGACCCCTCTGGTACCAATTTACCGACCCCGGAGGGATGGATGGCTTGGTTGGCCACGGGCGCGGGATCGAACCGTTGACCGTGTGCGTGCACAGCGAGCCTCTTACCACTGCGCCACACGCGCCCTTTTTTATTATAGCTACTGTATTTATAGAAAAATTTCAAAGCAGTGGGAAAACTATTACTTTTCTTAACTTATTATTACCACTCAGCTATCACCTAGGTTTGAAGACCTGGAATATAACCTTTTAGGGCATCCTCTACGCGCAAGATGTCAGCAACCCGTTTGCAGGTCTTCCTGAGGAGGTTTACTTCTTGCAAACTGTGAGTTATTTTACCTTTGGCTGTGTTGGGTAAGAGTGCAGAGTAAACGAGCAACCTCTCCCTTTTCCTGATCTTCCTTGGTTGGTGTATTATTCGACGTTTAATGGGTAGCCAGTATTCACCATTCCTTTCTAGTGAGATACACGAAATGCTAGCCATGTAGACCGATGGGTAATGTAATCGGTTCCCTTGTACATAGACTGCATAATATAAAGAGACGCAAGGCGTAATAGTATGTAAACCTGGATCGGCCTATTTGTGTTCTGGAATCCTAGCTAGGGTTTTCAAAACTATATGAAACCGCTACGACGACCAATTTTAGCAGTCGGAGAGGAATCGAAGCTACATGTTCCAAACGGTTGTCGATGCGCACTTCGTCTCTGCTACCGCTCAGTCGCCTACTTTCTTCTATTACGTCGTAGTATTACGGTAATTTGTCTTGAGAAATATGGTGCGGTCACCTATCACAGCAACCAAGCTGCACTACATGATTTAGTGAATCGGCATCTCTTAAAGATATCTGGACGCACTATCCCGAGCCCCCGAAGGAAAGCGGTGAGAAAAAGGCGTGGAGTCCGGGTACGGTAGGACGGCTAGCCTCGGATATACTGTCTGTGAGTTGATTTCATTGAAAAACACATATTTTTGATTTTGTCAATTCACTTATTTGCAAAATTGTCTTCTTGCACTTCAGAAACGCATGGTTTTTGACTGAACTGACTTTGTTAACTATGGCGCACTGATTTTATCAGTGTATCAAATAAATAAACAGACATAAATAAATAGACAAGTAAATAAGCAAGTAAATAGTTAAATAGTTGATCGTTGGAGTAATCGATGCTTTGTGCTTCTGTACCATTATTGTCGTTGTTTTTAGTGTCTCTCAGGTCGGAAGTGATGTCATTCAATGAACACCGGTATTTTTATGTTTCTAGTACCCGAGCTAATGTTTAGCGAATAATAAGTAGATAAGTATAAATTAATAAAGACTTGGTGGCTAAGGCAGACTATCATTTCGTTGTAGAACTTTTTTTCATTCAAAGTTAGAAAAGCCAGAGAGATTTCCACCCATTATTAGGTGTTGCACATGTTTCACGTCTTGCTCGTAAATATTGATCGATTTTCCTGTTGCAGATCATAGAAGTGGCATACGAAGCTGGTTATACGTTTCGAAACATCGACATGTCATATTTTCATTTGGATGTGAGAACTCGCCGGTTGTACTTAGACAACGCTATTGAGGTAATGTTACTGTGAAGGATGCATATAAAATGTGCAGTAAATAGTGAGGCTGCAGTTATTTTAAGGTGGTTGTCAGCACAGAACTAAAGGAGTTACGGTTAACCAGTGGGGAATATGTGTACCACAATTACTGGCGTGGATGTGTTGAGTACGCTCCGCTCAGCTGGCATCAGAAAGGTCGCGGTGAGTGGCGGAATGGTTTTATTGATTGCTTGGCCGGTGGATTAATTCGAGGGAAAAGCTATCTTATATTTGGTGATGCGGTTACTCCTTTTTGATAGGTAAAGGTATCACTTCGCTGGAGCATTTTAGTGTTTTTACCGTTACTTCCAATTTTCTAGTTTTTCTCCAAAATTTTATAGGAATAACAGCATATAATAATTCATATAATTCATAATAAGAGCTTGAATTTATTAAGGATAGGGGTTGTGTTACGAAGTCACTGCGGATTTCTTTGTTACAGCTCAATTTTGCATGTTTTGGTGCGAGTTGATGAATTTCCCCACATTGAAGGTGGCTAGTGTGCCCGCGAAAGATACGGGGCGCTGGTTGCGGCGCCTATAAAGAGCATGGCTGCTGGCGCTCCTCCGTTCATTCCTGAACATATACTAAAATTGGAACAATACAGAGAAGATTAGCATGGCCCCTGCGCAAGGATGACACGCAAATTCGTGAAGCGTTCCAAAATTTTTTGTGTTTTCCAGTTTCATAGAAGTGTTACCTATGGTATTGAATCCTGTGTTTCCTTGACGAAGAACGTGGATAACGTAATATCCAGCGGTAAAATGGCTGTAAATGCCGTAGGGTGGCTTGCATCCAACCTTCTTTCATCACATTGTTTTCGGTTGATTTTACTTAATTTATGCAGTAAATTAATTTTTCCTGGCTTTCATCCAAGATGTTTTTCCTAGGGAATCTACATATACATAAAACCTAACGTCGCTTTCGACATTTTTTTTTCAAAAATCTGGGTGACGTGTTTGGCGCCAAATTCAAACGATTTCTCTAAAGTACTCAGCTCTCAATCATTGAATATAAGCAATAAGAGATAAAATATTAATGTGCGAATATTACATATTCCACCTTCCAGTACTTTCTAGTGCAGAGTAAATCAAAGGGAAAAGGTATGTGGTTAAGTGAGAGCTTGGTTATGGTGAAAAGTGGGCTCCCACCCTACCTTTCTCCCTCATCTATTACGGGTAGCAAAATTCCGGCAATCACTCTTGTATAAAAATTCCTACGAATATATGCCTTAATGACCACCCTTAAATCCTTGTCCGCACATGTAATTGAACCCGGGTGGAGCGAACCGCTAAATTTGTCTCGCTCTTGAGTATTTATACCCGTTTGGTTTAAAATAATGTATAGCAATCTATTCGAACAGTCGGTTCTTAACAGTTCTGAACAGTTCTATGGTTGTTCGCTCTTTTCGTTTTGATTTTTGACCAAGTAATCCTGGCAGTTTTCCGTCGTGTTTATTGTTGAGAATAATACCGGATGAACGACCAAAGGTGAGGCGTAAACAGAAAAACCCCGTGGAATTGTTCTGTTACACCTAAATTTGGGCTCCTGGATAGCAAAGTGATGCGCAAAGTGTGGAAATTTTATGTTTTGATCCTTCTGAGCTAAAATTTTCTCAGAGAGTATCATGCGTGTGGCCGATTGCGCTGAAGTTTTGTTTTACATGATGGTAGATATGCTAGGATTACTCACCTGGCGTGGATTGGAGGATCTTCAGGTGAGATCAAGAGGTTCTCTTAAGTCGTCTAGATCACGCTTCAGTTTACCTCTCCGGTATGGAAGTCACTTTTCCAGATTATGGTGTGTAAGGAAGGCTTTGTCGAGCAGAATCGAAAGAAATTGCCTGTTCCGTGAGTTTTTTTTTACTTTTCCTGGCTTCCGAAGATGAGAATGCTGTTCTTCTGATTTTCAGTTTGATCGATTATTGGAAAGTTGTTCGTCGTGCGCAGGCGATTGACACCAGCAAGTTTCATCGTCAGGATGATTATCTGCTACTGGATGGTATGCGCGGTGGAGCTACAGTTTCTGTAGTAAGTTACGGTGGTATGAGTCCTCTTTAACTGGTATTTGGTAGTTTTGCCATTTTATAGCTGGATTTCCGCACATTATTTATGAGGTTGCTGACTATGTACAAGGTTTTCGGTGGCGTCCTCGATGAAGATACACCCTACGATTTCGAAGTGGTGGATGATCCTACCAAAAGGAGTCCAGAACAGGCAAGTTTTGCTTCTTTTTTTGCCTTTTCCTTCTCTTTATCGAAAAGTGTACTGTTTGTAGCAGCGGCTGGTGCAGCTATTTCAAGAGGCGGAATTTCTGCGATACAAACTGGAAGTGCTAAGGGCTGACTACGATGCACTAATGACTCGTAAAGAGTTTATGAAACGAAACGCGGCTCAGACGAAGCGGGAGCGTGCGCTGGCGACGCGGCTACGTCACGACCCCAAGGATCAGACTCAGGATCGCAGAGATGCGGCAGATTTTTCGTCGGAGGACTCTGACGATGAGTAGTGAGCTGACAGATGGGTTTTCTTCAAGAGTGTTAGTTTTTTTTGTTTCTTTGTTCTATGCCTACCTTTCGATTTTACCTCTCAATTTATGGTGCTATTTTTGTCCTCATTACCTCACAGTTTTTCTTTTTCGTGCATGTTTTAGTAGATTTTATCCTCTAATTTCAGAAAGTTTTGCTATTTCTTGCTTTTTCTTTAGTATTGACAGCATAGCCATAGGCAGATTCTATTGCTATGGATTTTTTGTTTTATTGTTTAAACAGCATGGATTTATTGTTTTCTGCACTCATAGTCCGTTTCCCCAGGAGAGAGTTTGGGAGGAGTTAGAGGGAATGAGGAACGTAGGAAAGGGTGCGGTACTTGGAGGAAGGTACGGATACTCGGCTATCGCTTCTTTCGAAATAAGCTATAAATGGTTGGTACTCTGTCTCTCCAGGATTCTTCCGGTTTCCGATTACCGTTTCATAGAGTTGTTAGCCGAAAACTTACTGTGCGTGTCGATGGCGGCGACCCACCCACGTCCTCAACAAGGACGCCGCGCAACCGCGCCGCACACGCCGGAATCGTTGTCAGCCGCCGGAGTGCTATTTCTAGGCGCCTTTCTTCCCAATTTGGTGATCCTTTCACTTTTTCCATGTTTCATAACGAGAAGCAGCGTAATAGCAGCAGCAGCAAACGACATCGATTCCGGCGCACGCGGTGCGGTTGCGCGGCGTGTTTGTCAAGACCGTGAATGGGTCGTCACCATCGACGCTCACTGTACTGGAAATGGGAAGGTTAATGTCTCTCACCTCATTTTGGAGTTCGATCGAGCTCCACGTCACATGCTACCACAGTTTTTGCCTCTTCAGTTCCAGACTTCCTTATTTTGACATCGTAAAAAATCGGAAATTCCTTTGGCAGAGCAGAGTTATCGTTGAGTGGCATTACCTCCATTAGATCTTTGTTAATTCTCTCGTTTCCTTTGATTAGAGCTAAGAGCCATGGATTTCTCAGTTAGCCTAGGCTTAGACTTAATTTTTTTTGTTCTCATAGATGTTCTGTGCATGACACTCTGTAAAATGTCATGTAAAATGCTTTAAATCTCATGCTTGATTGGTATTGGCTATGTTACAAGTATTTCGTTGAGAGCATATACTTTAAGTAGATAGTTTTTTTCCTCCGCTCGTTTGATTGTTGTTGTTTTTGCAAAGATAAATCATTTTATTGGTCAAGTTGTGGTTTTTCTGGAGCAATTGATGGTGCTGCCACATACTGGCCTTTCCTTTTGTGTCACGATGTACAGGAATGCTCATTAGTAATGTGCAGGCCTTGTGAATTTTTTTAGAAGTGCAGAAAGTTGACGGGAGTACGTATGGGTGTTAAGAAAGTCCTAGCGCTGTCTTGTTTTCCGTTTCTTTTCCCATCCTTTCGCTACATGTCCTATACTATCCGGAAATGCTTTCCTTCCTCTACAGTTTTATCGCCACTTTATTACCCAGAACTGTTGATCTACTTAATTTCTAGGCTCGAAAATAATAGCGCCAATTTAGAGAAAGAACTGTACTGTACTCTTTTCCGTAGATTTAGTACTCCACTTCGTAGGCTTAAAACATAAGTTAATTATAGGCTTTGGAAAAAATTTCAACTAAACTCTCGTAGAGGGCGAAGAGCGCTTTCGAATGATATATGAGATATACCTAAAAGCGTACAGATTGACGGAGAAAACTGCAACTGAAAAAAGCGCGAGGACCTATTTTAACACCCATTGTTGGGAGAATTGCTGTTTTTTTTTCGGCCCCCCAATTAGATGAATTTTGACACCAGGTGGACGATCCTTTGCAAACCACCATTCCTGGTGCTTGTCCAGCTGACAGTCGCTAGGCATGAAAAGGTGAGCTAGATTTTTATTTTTTTAAAAAATATTTCACTATAACTGTATTTTTCTGGTTTTCTAGAGACGACAGCATGGACATGTCTTTGAAAAGTTAGGAGTAGTCTCAGAGGAAATCGGCAGCTTCATTATTCCTTAAAACCAGGGTAGAGGTATACCCTCTTTTCTGGAGCAACTCGACGACATGGTCGGCCAGCCAGAGATCATTCTTTCAAGAGGTTTGCATCCAATTTTTGTTCATTTGCTTTGATGCTTTTGGTGACTTCTGTTACAATGCGATCATCGGGCTTCCTGTCCTTCATCTGGAAGAAATTCTGGAGGTTATCTGCTTTTTCGCTCCAATAACCGGCTTTGTGAAGTTGGGAGCAGCACATTGAGCGCAATTTGTGCACACTTGCACTGTCAGCAGGCTTATCGTAATAGTTGGCGGGTGTATTAAATTCAGTTCTTGGCAATTTTTTATTCAAGTTCTTGCTGTAACCATGTAAAAATGGGTAGGGGGTGCCAAATTTGTGTAGTACTGGTGTCTAGGCAGGTAAAACTCCCCAGGTGTGGAATTTCTGGATAATTTGTTGGATTCCTTATTTATTGTATGCCTGGCATGACCCTGCAAAAATGGTTAATCTTTTGTCCGTAATTCAAATAGCAGGAAAGTGTGAAAACCGCTATAAATCCTTCCTAATATGGATGAATGGTAATAAACAAGAAAAATTTACAACCTTTTATTTATATATCCTGTGCACATTATCCGTGCCGTATATGGCAACGTTGACAAGATCGTAACTGACACTAAAGCTGACTACCCCACAAGAATGCTCTAGAAGACGGGGGCGTGGTCTAACTCCAAAGAAAACATGGTAACAAGCATTCTGTGAGTGTCTAATAGAGAAATCGTATACAAACATAATGCAACATGTCTGAATGTACAATACCCGTACTGCTGTGCAGTACACTAAAAAGAAACACGACGCTCGAACGAATATACTTCTAATGAAAGCCCTTAAAGGGTCGAAGAAGTTGCGTAGTCCACAAAATAAAGGAAACCAGCACCGGTAACGTGTTTTGGGGAGATCTTTGCTGAATAAATGTGGGCGGAGTTTGTTTGTACGTATTTACATAGGGATTTTTGTGGACTACGCATGGGTGAAAGTGAGCAAAGCAAAGACTTTCGAGCGTCTACGGCAATTTTTTACAACAGTACAACAACTGACTGACTGCAGGCAAGACTCAAAAACACATTGATTTGAATCGCTGAATAATACTCTGCATACGAAATTTGTAAGTAGGGCATGCCCATATTAGTCCCTGATATAAAAAGGCCGTGTTCAGTAAGGAAGAGAAGGAGGATTCGAGTTAGAGGCGATGCTTAGCTAGGTGAATTGGAGCGAGGATCGACGTCCGTTTGCCCACGCGGGGGGGGGGGGGGG
>JARK01001371.1:707070-724947 GCA_000688135.1 Ancylostoma ceylanicum
CCCTGTGGCGCATAAGTTATTTCCAGATCAAAAAAAAGTTTTGGAGAATGTGAAGGCATCCAGGCCTTGGATACATCCTTGATATGACCCAGGGTAAACGTTATGACGCCTAGTTTAACCATGGGTAACCTTGGGTGTGTTAGCACGTTTACCCTGGGTAATCTGAATGGTGCATGTGTCCATTGGATGTTTTGACTGGTTTTCTTCATAAATGTTATGTATTACATTATATTTATCATTACGTCATTATATTAAATATATTTTTATTATTACTATGTGAATATTCGAGCTCTTTCTCTTGTGGAGAATCCGCGCTCTCCACTAGACATCTGTCACAAGGAGGTGCAATTGGTGATATCGATAGTGGGCACTTAGCGCTTTCTTATGGTGCTTGCTTCCTTATTTAAAAACAAACTGCAAAGATTCCCGGTTCAGAGACAGTATTTTGGGAGTAAGTAGTCGAGTGAGGAACAGGACCATTTGTGACAGATGTCTCGGAGAGTAGCGCGAATTCTCCACTAAACAAGTGTCTCAAAAATCAGTAATTCAGCATTTTTGTGGAGAATGAGGAACACCGTTGTGATCAGCGTCTTCTGGTGATTGCTTCTGTGTAAAAATTCAAATGTGTCACTACTTTTGAGACAGAGGGATCATCTAGCTTCCCCGAGGATTTACTCTTACCCTGAGAGAAGGCAGCATGTTCCGGAATAGATTCTGGGGTATAGTCGTGTCGCTACACTTACAAACAAGAATATGACAGGTGTGAAAGTGCACTTCCATGACGCGTAGACGAGTTTTAGCGTACAAAGGAAATCGATAAACGTGCAACGTTACAATGAACGTGAATTTTACGAAAAAGTAACTGTTGTACTGTTCATGTGCCACGATGTTGACGACATTACAAATAATTCATTGTGAGGGAGGTGTTGAGAACGAATTGCAACAATTTCTATTCCGGAAATTGCAAGGATTTCTGGATTAGGGGCAGTATTTCGAGAATAGGTGGCCGATTGGGGAGTGGAATATCCAGGAGTTTTGGGAGAGATGTGAAAATTCTCTTTCTCTAGCTACATATCGGTATGCGATTATCTCGTCTTCCTCTCCCCAACTCCACTGTCTGGATGCATCATTGGGATAACCCAGGATAAACACGTCAGCACCACACTATTTCACCCATCGTTAGCATGGCCGTCAACACGTTTACCCTGGGTAATTTCAAGGATGCATCCAGGTCCAGGAATTAGAGGGGAATTTTTGGATTTTTCTGGATTGAGGTGTATTAGTTGTACATAAGTTGAAACTTCTGTCTTTTTTTTAGTTCCACTATTTTTCTGGATACATATTTATTGAATTAATAGGCTTGATGTCTATTTTTTACCCAAACCTTTAGAAAATGGGGAGAATTCAGCCTGTCTTCAAGATTACACCATCACGGATATGCTATAGTGTGGAGGGGCCTGGACACTGCGGGGTGGTCCATACTACCTCTACTATATAATTGCTATTCCTAGGACTGATAACAAATCAAAAAACCTGATCTCGTAAAAATTCTAATTCCGAACTTGATCCAGAAAAAAAAACTGGAATAAACCTCTGACAAAGACAATTTTTGTCGAAACATGAGGTCACAGTGAAGTTCTCCACGATAAAAACCGGCACGGCAGAGGAAATTCCATGAAAAACTGGAATATTAAAAAGAAAGAGCCCTAAACCCCTTACTGTCACACCTCAGAGAAGTACTTCACCATCTTCCAGAAAATTCGAGAAATCAACTCATTGGAAGTCGAATTTTGAACTCGAGTGCATCTAATGCATTATTCGGTTGTCAGTACAATAATTTTCTGTTGAATGTCGCCATAATAATGGTGGAGAGATGTCGCCGTCGGACGAGTTTCCTCGTTTTTGTGATCGAGGAGCCATATGACAAAGGACACCAATTAAATGTGAGAGAAGTAAGGGAACGAAGCTATAGCCAAAGTGTTTGAGGCTCAGCGGTTCTTGGGATTCTCTGTATCCATGAATAACGTGAAATGTGAAAAGAAGAGAAGAGAAAATGCTAGGATGAGAAGAAAATGTACGAAAACGGCAAGGTACGAGACATAAACGACACGAAATGTGAAAGAGAGCACATCTCTGGATTGAAAATTGCGAAGGATTGTAGGAATAGTGGCTGAGCGACAATATATTGTATCCTCGCCGCCTACGAAGAAAGCACGAAAGACTTTCAAGGATTAATTGAGAGCAGAACCTCGAGCAAGTCATGAGATGCTGGATAAAATCCAGAAACAGAGGCGTCGCCATGAGCAAACACTGTATAGTGATGTTAGAATAAGGCTTCCAGCGGATTGAGGCGGATAGACGATGCTTAGATGCTAAGCTCCTATCCGAAAACACTCATATGTAGAGATGTAGGCGAAGAAAACACTATTCAGAATTATGGATTGTCCACGGGAGCTGCAAAAGCCGCTGGGTCTGGGCTTTGAACCTCAGCGACATGCGAAAAATACTGGACACCTTGGTGAAAACAAATCCAGTGGGACACTTGGATATGCGTGGAAAACATGGAGAGTGGTTCAGTTCGACGAAATGGTGTGCTGTAGGTGATAATTTGTTGTGGAGCGGATGCGTGCGTGCGTGCGTCTTAGCGAACGCAGACATGTAGTAGTGGTCTGTGGAATCGTAGAAGATTTTGGTCGCTCATATTTCTGGAGACAAAAAATAATAGTGGAGGTTCTATAGGCGACAGACCTCAAAACTGTCCGTATTACTTATGACAGCTTGCATCGTTGAGATTACCCAGGGTAAGGCTGTCAACACCACTCTAACTTTCCCATCCGTAACACGGCATCAACATATATACCCTTGGTACTCTCAATTGATGCATCCAGGTCCTGGTATCCATCAATGTGCTTACCCACCATGACGTTGTCTATACAGATTGGCTACCCTCGGTAACCATACGCACAAGTATGAGAGGTTCACCCATTTTTCTAATGATGCACCTCGTGTCGGCACGCATCACTAAGATTACCCAGGGTAAGGCTGATAACACCACTGGAATTCACCCGTTGTTAGCGCGGGCGTCAACTTACCCACCCTGGGTAATCTCAATGATGCATCCAGGCTCTGATTTCATGGCATACTTTCAATCAGTCGTCCAAGCAAGGTTAAGGCCCTTCACTTAAAGACACCGTCCCACTTCTCCCAATCGTTTTTCTGATTTTCACATTAAAAGAATTTCCAGTGACTGCTGATTGAAATGGTATATGTGATTCCACGCAAAACTGCCACAAAACCCGTTTTCGAACCTCTATTTTTGCGGAGACAGTGGGCGGGGCCAACGCGCCTTCTAATCAATTCACTCCCGGGAACGAGGTAATTTGTACTCCTCGCGAGAGTTCTTCATCCCCTCCCCAATAGAAGAGAATTTGTGCTTCATGTGTGTTAAACAAGGAAGTACATGCTGTGGAGACCCTGTAATCTCGCCTTGGCTCCGCCTACCGGCTCCACAAGAACTAAAGCTTGAAAACGGATTTTTCGGCAGTTTTACACGGAATCACGTATACCATTTTGATCAGCAGCCACTGTAGATTCTTTCCATGCGGAAATCTCAAAAACGATGCTGGGATGGTACGGTGCCTCTGAGCAGTGGTCCTTTACAGTATGGTAGTTACTGTATTCCATCGCTTAGGTAAAGGTATGAATAAACTACAGTAAGGAAGACCAATATTTGTTGTAAATCTGAAGTCTTTAGTAAGGTGTTAAGGCTCTAAAGTTGGAATAAGTGTCATCCAGCAATTACTTCATTTATTTGTTTACTTGTTTATCACTCTAGTGACGTCATATGGCCTAAAAACCAAACGTCGTCCTGGATTATATCCTATATCCCTGAATCCTGACCAATTGGTCAGAAGATGGATGCTTCCTCAGTGATAGCATCACGCCGTTTCCATAGTTGACATGTCCCTCCTGATGTCCCATGGTCCAGCGGAGGATTGAACACTTGATCCTCCGCACGATGGATAGCGCCATAGACCACTGCGCCATGTTGAGCTTCCTGAGATAAAGATTATAAAAATAAAAGAAACAAGGACACAATGGTACGGTCACGGTAAAAGCGACATTTATTAAAGATCTATCTCAAGGAGATCAGTAACGATGCTTTTGAGGGCTAGCGGGATTCATTGATGATCCTGGAATGGTTATTTCTCAGAGTGGGCAGGTTTCCCAGGCGAAATTTGGTGTATTTGTCCAGCAAGTGTAGCCAAGGTCAATATAAGGCAGAAAAGGCTTGGATATCCCTATCCCACTGTGGAATATCGTTCACTGTGGATTATCCAGACCATGAGAGGTTTCCAGGAAACATCCGTGAATCTCACTAGTGTTCTTGTCTGCGGAAAAGATGATGAGGTGACAAAATCAACTGAGGCAAAAACTGTGATGAAGAAAGAACATTAAAAAGTGAAAAGACGTGAGAAGTGAGAGGAGATGAGATTTGATGAGAGACCCGTCACAAAAATGAGTGACAAGTGACAGTTAAAGGATAATAAAGAACAAATCAGCGTTGAGTGCAGTCAATATTCAACCGTAGGTAGGGCATACCCATGTGAGTACCTGATAAGGAACACCGTATTCAGTGATAGAGGGAAAGGAGATTCTAGTTATAAGTTATGCTTGGCTGATGAGAAATCGCGATGTTCACTTGATTAGTTGACTCTAAGTGAAGTCGCGGAGATCGCTAGTAGCGCTGCAATATGGAATTGTGTGACAAGTTGTACAAACTGTTAACATGACATCATCAGAATAGAGGAGAACGAAAAGGCGGTTTTGAGAAAAATGCCAAAAATTGAAGAAAAAATGGAAGAATTGAGACAGTATCCAGAAATAACAGCACTTGAGCAGTGTGTCCAACATCAGTCGAAATTCATCCAACGCAAGGGAACCTGTAATGAAAAACTGTGGAGAGTGTAGATGCACTTGAATTTCTATGGTGTAGTCTCCTGCGATCGCTCACTGTCGCCCCCCACCGCTCACTGTCGCTTGCTGTCACTTTCCGCTTGGTCTCGCTCGCAGTCGCTGCCTCGCTTTAGTTCGCTGGAGCAGCTTGCTGACTAAGCGCTTTCGAAGGCTCTTTCTTGCTAGGTGAGGCAATTCAGGAATTCACGAAAACTCACAGACGAATGAAGTAAAACGTTTATTGTCGCTTGCGTCGCTGTCGCGTCAGGACCTAGTTACTGTGCTCATCGCTTTAGTTTGTTTCTGTATCATGCAGAACTCTTTGATTCGTATCTCCCGGATTGACAGACTCGTTTTTCTCTGTTGTCGCTTATTGTCGCTTCCCTTTAAGGCTCGCCTACTGTCGCCTTCCTGTTCATGACTGTCTTATTAGCTCAGAATTCAGGCAACTCGCCGCGAATGTATCGTTTCGCGGGTGAACCATGATCAATTAGCCACTTCGTTAATTATCAGTTCTTGGCTGTGAACGAGTACAGACAGCAAGCGATTGAAGGCGATAGCGAGCGTGGCGTGCGATGGCTCGCGAGTTTTTGAAGTTGTGATTTTTGCCTGTTTTTTTTTCTCGCATGATTTCAAAAATTGATGTAAAACGCACAGTCTAGTGGTAAGGTAGAGAAATTATTATTTACTGTTTTTTTATTGATTATTTATTCCATATATAGAGTTTATAGTCGACAAAGCGACAACTGTAAGCATCCGATGTCATACCTGTGACAGGAACGCAGGCAGCAACACTAAACCATGCAGTAGACCCCAAACAACTACCAGAATGAACGTCTTCACAAATACTAGTGGAATATAGTTCTGAAAGGAACAGAACCGACCACTAGCGCATTTGAGAAAGTGGGCGTGGCTTACCTGCAACAGTGCGATGGGGAGGATACAAATGACTGTCGAGGTCCCAGCTTGAGACATTGGCCAAGCCACTTTAGTGAGCGTGTTTCTGATGCGGTCGTATGGTGTGGTGAGGCCGATGTGCATTTCATGTCCTTCTTGGATAATTTCACGGTAGGAAAACTGAACTGTGGAATGTCTTTCTTGGGACAACTAACACAAAATAAGACGAATTATACCTGGTAGTGGTAACTGGTATGCGCTACGTAATCAACGGCCATGCCGATGCTGATCAGCACAGCGCAAAGAGTCACAGGATCAAGGTCAAGGTGCCAGAAGGAGAGGTATCTGGAAGAATTAATTCGGACAACTAGCACATGAATAGCCCGTTTACCCGACGACTTACCCAACGACGCCCAGGCTTATAGAGGCGATGGCAGAAACGGCCATCATGATAGAAATGGGATTCTGGACGAAGATTGTGCACACTATAGCCATACAAAACAGCGTACACAAGCAGGTCTAGAATGTTTGGGTGCAATTTTTGGTGCACTAGTCATCCTGAATGAGGCTGGATGGTTACCTTCCAGGCCAGTGGTTTCAGGCTGAGCATCTGATCCACATACATGGAATTGACGTTCCAGACGCTGGCATTAAGCCGTGGGTACCTGGAAAATCCTGGATTACTCCAGCTTAATAGGCAGTGGCTAGTTTCTAGAAAATTCCCACTTATCCACGATTGCCCTCCAACTCAGCATCAGGTGAATCCTATCATTCCAGGATGTGGTGTTTTTGTACACTACGACTAGGGAAAATTTGCGAATGGGGACGCTAAAAATGGAAAAACTGGCGGTAGAACCGAAGGATGACGTTGGAGCACTTACTCTTGGCTGTAGTCGAGGTTCAGGAATGACGCATGGTGCTTGTACAGTGTACTGTTCAAGAATCCAGGCAATTTGTTATAGTCGAGGTCCTTCTCCGGATGTTCTTCATCGTTAAAAAGGAATGCGAGTGCCCAAAAATCTCTAGTATCTCTCGCATAATCGCTATAATCGCGAAGCCAGAACAAGGTGAAGTTTGGGCCTAAAATAAGGATTTCATCCAGGAAATGGAAAATAAACATATAAATAGCAAGCTTGGAGAGTTACCGAAAAAATGCGAGACCACACTTTGTGATTGGTCAGTCCATGCGTCTGACCAATCACAGAGCTCGGCCACGCCTCCTACTGCACACATGGAGAATCGATAATCGATTACCTCTACACGTTGGCAGCTGCTCGAATTCGTCTACGAACGAATAGATTTCCGTCAGTTCGTCAGCACCACGAATATCGACTGGGTTGTTGACGATGATCGTCACTGGGTAGTACTCACGCCAGACTGAAACAACGAAGTACAATACTGTAAGTAGCCGGGGTACTGTAAATACAGTATCAGAAGTGAGGGAATATACGAGGAAGTTACGAGATTGAAGAAATCCTTTTAAGAAGAAAGAAAAAAAGGAAAAAGAAGGAAATCTTCAAAAAGGAAGAAGGAATTTCTTGCTCAATGAAAGGTGCAGTACAATAGAAAATTTACTTAATTTTCCTGGCTTGATCAACTTAAGAATCCAGATAATCCTGGATTTCACTCCAACAAGGATTTTTCCCATAGAAGGCTCTAGTAGTCGGATACTGATGTGACCAATATGAAAGCAGACAAGATTTGGTCCTAGTTAGGATCCCGAGCTCCCTTTGCCAGGATTCTTTATCCCGGAAGGTTTGGGTGACTGGGGAAGCAAGTGAATGGCAGTGAATTCGTGAGGCCATCAACGTGGAAGTTGACAAGATTTGGTCCTAGCTAGGATCCCAAGCTGTCCTGCTGGGATTCCCTATTCGGAAGGGTTTTGGTGACTGGGAAACCAAACTCAATGAAGATGTTGAAAGTGCCCTTACCGATATCCTCCATCAGTCGGTTTGGCCGACGTATGGGCGTGTCCTTGGGGAGGATTTTTCCCGTGTCCAATTTGGCCGTGATACTCATCGTACCCATTGCTCCAAAATACCAGTAAACAAGGGTAACGGTGAACAGCCCCAGCGCCACTCGATAGTCGGATATTACCCGGCTGTATCCGTGCAGAATAGCGCGGAAGAAGCGCTTACCCTGGAACGAGGCCAATAATGAGCAAGGATGTAATAATCCAGGCTAGATTTAGCGCTTACCTTCTTTCTCAGATAGTCCTCTTTTTGAACCTTCTCGGTCTCTTCCAGAGAGCAGAAGTAGAGAACCGGGCAGAAGATGATCACATTGTAGATGTAGGCAAAACCCAGCGCCACAGCACAACCGAAGCAGAAAATCGATATTTCTGGAATGAATGAATGGATGAATGAATGAATGAATGAATGAGTGAATGAATGAATGAATGAATGAATGAATGAATGAAGATAATGAGTAGAAAGGCATGATAGCGTTGATTACCTTCTGTTGGCGTCAACCATCCAATAAGAAAAGTGATGACATTTGTGAGAGTTGTCGTAGTGATCGACGGACCGACCTGAACCCGAAAAATTTTAAAGAAAATCGATATGCATATTTCCCATGGGTCGACCAACCTCTTCGAAGACTTTCCCCAATCTTGTAGCGGGAGGGTGTCGCATTGGTTGACGAATCCAGGCGTGCAGGGTGAGAAACGAGTCATCCACACCTGTAATTCTATGTTTCTATGTACTGTAATTGCAATTACAGTACATAGAAAAGGAATGCATTTGAAACGGTTACAGTAAGCATACAGTAACCAGCAAAATTATGGCAGCTCTTTAATTAACTTAGCACGACTGATTTATGGATTTTTCCTGAAATCGAGGCTAGTTGGTCAAAAATGGGCAACTATGAGTAGTCGTAACTCAGTGTGGGACATGTCCCACTGAGGAAAGGAAACGTACCTATGCCCATGACCAAAAATGGCATGAGCAGCACCAGCGAGTTGGTTCGATTACCCAAGAGTGAAGTGACACCCAAAGTGGTGGTTATGGCCAAAATCGGTACAATGGCGCAGCAGACAGCAACTATAATCTGAAATGACAGGGTTACTGTACCTGGCTACAGTATCCGAGTAAGTGAAACAGAAGGAATGGATGAAAACGGTAGTAGAACATATTTGAAAACCCAACTATCCCGAAAACCTACCGTATTCCAGCGGAGATGGTCAAAATACAACGATGATGCGCATACAGTGATACAGACGAAGCAGAACATAATTAAAAAGCCTAGAAAAGAAAATCTCTGGATCCAAAGTTTTAATCGATATATCGATCCAATCTCGTCTATCGATTGGCACGGGACACCAAGATCACTTGAAAGCTACCACGGATCTCCTCTTTTTTACAAATATGAATATGTCATGAAACAGGAAAATTCACAAAGGAACAAAAAAAAATAGAAATGGAAAATTTCGTTGAAAGTTTTCTGATAAAAATTGGAATAAAATTTGAGGAACAGGTCTCACCGACATAAAATCGATAATGTACTCACGGTAAAAATCAATAGAGCCCACCTGTGACAAAATACGGCGTCATTCGTTGTGCGTCTTTGTTCATCTCGGTATCCACGATTTCAGCTCCAATCGCCTGGAATTATCAACTTTGCTGGAGCTAAAGTTATGGGGACCAGTTCTCGCCACAGAATAGTTAGAAAAACTCACTAGAATCTCAAGAATATTAGAGCTATTTGACGTATATCTGGAGCAGAAGTCAAATAAGGCTAGCTCCCAAGCGCCAAGTCGCTCCGTATCTGTCGCGGTTTTCACCTCCGCCATAAATGACAAGGAAATTAGCTGAAACGAAGAAATTATGCAATCAATAGACATGAAATAGGCATGAAAAATGTTGCTCACCTTCACGTACTCAATATTCGTTATGTTATAGTGGTCAGCGGTTCGAACCCCGTAGAAATTGCGCTCCAGTGGCAATTTAAAGCCCCACAGCTCAGCGCTTGGATATGTCAACTGGATTGTCGTCGATCCTGGGTTTAGTGTCTTGTGTTCGAGAGCTTGCTGAAACACATGAAGTATACGAATTGATTGTGGGCGGGGCGACAGATCCGCTCACAAAAAAGTACTCGACGGGCACATTTGAATCGCAATAATGACCACAGAAGTCGTAGTATCCGACAGTACTACCGTCGGGAGCGGCAGCGTTGAGTTGTTCCAAAATATGCACCATAGTCTGCACAGCTTCCTGCAATAAGAAATATAGTTATCGATCGATTAGTGCACTGGATTTGCTATGGTACCCTTAGATAATCCAGTCGATGCATTGAGCCGTTATCTTTTGCGAGCATGAGGACGGTTGTCATCGCTGGGTCTCCTGATACATGAATGATGAAGAATACATGTACATGACATGCAAAAACGATGCACTCACCCTCTGATCCCAGGAATTCCCTGTACAAGTCGGTCTCAACCCGGGAACGTGACGTGCGTGGCGTATACCCATCGCGAACATTGTCCCTTAGGTGCAGCTTAACCATCCCGCCTAAAAAATTAGAGATTGTCCCAAAAGTCACGCATGAAGTAGAGAAATTTGAACTCACACGATAATGAACAAAGAATAAGACCCGACATAAGAAACGCTAGCGGAAACTGGCCGATCAATGTGCCCCAGCGTCGAAAAAAGCCTTTTGATGACTTTGGCTTACGTCCAACCAAAGATTCATCGCATTTTGCCTCTGGGAGATTGAAAATTACTGCATTTTGTTGATTGGCTAGCTTTTTTGATCTACTCACTAGGCTTTTTGAGTATCGAATGTGGGGAGATGTTCTTGTGTTCCCCCATTGTGCTGCTCAACGGCGCTTTGTCCTCCTTATGGGACATGCCGGTGCGCCTGAAAATGGTCTCATTTGAATTTGCCGCCAACAAAGGGGGCGGGGCGAAGCGAACGAAACGAAAACGGCGAGGCAGTGAATGAATGAGCATACAAGTTAGCGATTTGAATGAAAACGTGGAGAATTGACTGGTTTAGAAGTTATTTCATGAATGAATGAATGAATGAATGAATAAATGAATGAATGAATGATTGGTGAGGGTGTGGAGCGTTGTTCCTAGGAAGGGCGGCGCTGCTGAGCCCTGCGATTGGTCGTTTGTGTGAATTGACCAATCACGGAACTTGGCTGCGTCCCCTTCTTCAGCTATATCGATCAATATTCACGAATGAATCTTCCAATGGAGCATGCAGCTGGGAAATACTTATATGTGCAAATAAAGAAGAAAACCAAAAGAAGGAAATTATCATGCGAATTGTTGGTTGGACTGGGAATAAGTTATGCCAACAATAAATGTGAAGTAGGACGTTCTGGATCAAATCATGGCTTGGAAATGTACCATGAAATTGTAAATGAAGACTTGTAAATGAAGACTTATTCATTCAAGGACCGAATGAATGAGTGTGAACTGAATGGTCGGACTGGAATACGAATGAATGAATGCCCTATTATCCTGAATGGATAGACAAATGTATGTATAACAATCAACAAGAATGAAAGCATTCTGAAACGTGAAGGTATTAATGAGCATGTATTCAACAAATATGTAAGTAAAAGAGATGAAAGCTCAAGAAAAAAAAAGAATGAGAAAAAAGTAGGAGGAGCGAATCCAAGAGATTGGTACTAGCTGCGCAAAGAAAGAAAATGTAATGAAAACACAGATCCTGGGCGAAGTGAGAATGTCCGCTTCGGGGAAGTTTTGAAAAATGACAGGAAATGGAGGAAATAAAGAATTAATGGAATAGAAGATGAACACTGTCCAATATTTTCTGGGAAAATAAAGATTGGTATAGGCGAGGAAGGAAACAGGCGAGTTGGAGCAAAGTAATAATCATCCGAAAATTTGGAAAAGAAATAGTAAATTTGAATGGCATGGGGGGTAATCACGTGATGGCAATAGAGAGACCGGTTGATGACTTTTTTCTCAATAAGTAAAACAGCTACTAACAGGTAAGCCGCAACGCTTGCGTACGTGTGGGCGTTCGTGAAGTTGCACGAAAAATTGAACGTGCACGGAAAATAATGACATTAAGCCATTAATCTGCTCAATTTTTTGTTGGATCCAGCTACCCCCTCCCCCTCAGCCCATTTCCAACTGATCCAAACTGGTATTCAATGGATGTATTAACTGTGCATATACAAAATGACCGTTTCAACGTGGAGAAAGCGAAATGTGCGAAATTGTAGCGTTGCCACGCCCACCTGGACTCATATGAGTTGAGGCCAACTGAGCGGTGACTCACTTGTGATAGTAAAAATAAGTGAAATAAAAGAGAAATTGTAGTTATTGCAGTCGGCTAAGGATTGATGAGAAAATGTAAACAAAGAGTGAACAAAGGAACCAAAACCAGAAGGCATCCGACTCGATGGTTCACCCACTTAGAATACTCGACATTTGCGATAATTCGATTTTTTGCTCTTTGAGAAAAACCGACGATCGATAATTGATTTTTCGCATGGCTAGGTGTTCGACTTTTTTAAAAACATGACCGTATCCGACTCGGTTAAGTCATATTCTGAAAAATAGAAATCTGATGAAGAAAGATTTTCTATAAGAGGATTATTCAAGAGAAGACTGGCGCCCATGGCACAGTTCGTGCCACAACTAAAAACGTCGAAAAGAAACTTGGGTAACTAAACCACTCCAGGGCCAACTAAGCACGAAAACAAGCCAATTAGCCGAGCTATCCCCACGTGGACGAGTTTGCCTATGCGACTCGTTCACTCTCTCACCCGTGAAGACGTGTAATTTATAAACCGGAAATCGTGTAATTGCGGTGAGTGTGCGTGTCGCGCGACAGCATAACATGACAACCCCATGAGATAACATTTATTCAGCTGTATAACACTAGTGATTCGTTTGAAATCTTCATGGATACGGTGGTTTTACCCTGTTTTTACCCTGTTTACATGTCGGTACAAGCATAGGCGAAGAACTGCCATAGAATTTGGCCAGAAACATGGTTGAAAGTAGATTTTCACGGATAGATCTAGCCACAGAGTAATGGTAAAAGTAACAACACGTCAAGAGTATAGAGAACAAGGGAGAGTTGTGTGTTTGCGGACCGCACGCAAATATCACGCCTATTCAGGCGTAAACGCGTTCGAATATGCGAGAAAAACAAACTGCAAAGCTGAACAACATCAGAACTCGTCTCAGCTGGGGGAGAAGTGGGGGTTGCAGGTGTTGTGCAATTGCAGACCTGAGCAAAATGCAATGAAACTGTAATGTTTTTCAAAAGTTACAAGTAAGTAAAGCAGTAAACGACCAAAAAAGGTGGAATTTTCAGTTATGATCAGGTTTACTGCTGCGGAAGGACCGACACGAGATTTGTGAACAGCAAGGGACGTTCATATTACAGGGCAAACAATGACACAGCCAGAAGTAACATGTACATAATCACGGCTGCCTGTTGTAATGTTCGCAATCACGTCATTGGTGGTTAGCCTGTGAGCATGCGGATGTTTTCGTTTGAGAAAATCAAAAAAAAATGGACTTGAGAAATTCGAAAAAAAAAATGGAAGAAATGAAAGGAAGAAAGGGAAACAAAGGGAAACCCCACATCCGTAACGGATGAGCCTTTAGAGATCATGTATATTGGAGAGAGGCCAAAGAAATAGATTGAATCAGAATATAATAGCTGCAACGTGGGCCCAGTTACGCACATAGGGGCATATTCCAAGACTTGGATACATCGTTGAGATTACCCAGGGTAAACGTGTTGACGCTCTTTTACCAACAAGTGGACTTATGTGGTATCAACGCGCTTGCCCCGGGTAATCTTAATGATGCATGTGACCTCAGGGATATCCTGTGGAGGGTCAAATGGGAAAAAGAGGAAAATCGTACAATAGAAGAAAATACCGAAAAAATGGGAGTGTGAAGGAAAAAATTACAGGAGAATGGAAAAAGAAAAAACTGAAGGGAAGGAGGAAAGACATGGAAATGATCAAAAATTCGGAAAATGCATGAAAAGTATTGTAGTTGACATGAACTGGAGGGAAATTTGAATTTAAAAGACCAGTTGCCCCAAATTCTCAAAGTGTATAATAGAAAATAGAACATAACAAAAAATGTGAGATCATGAGAGGTATAATGAAGAAGCATACTCGAAAAAACATCCAGAATCTAGCCAGAATAATCCAGAAAAGAAAGACGAAGGAGAAATCATCAGAAATGATTGAACTGTCCCAGAGTTTCTGCGAAAAATTGAGAGAAATTGTGTATAACTGGGAATATAGCGAAATTTTCCGGATTTTTCCGTGTTGTTTTTCCAATCCAGGATGATTTGATTAGCTTATGCCTTGAACATGAACATATGAGATGAATAGAGTTTCTTTTGAAACTGCAATATGTAGGATAAGGGTGGGAAGGTAACGGAACCTCCAGAAAGAATCCAAAGAAGGGAAACAACGGATAATTTCCATGAAAATAGTGGAAAAATACGTGGATAAGAGTAAATTGACCTAGAGTCGAGAGAAATTTGCTAAAATGACCGGACAAAGTGTGAACAAGCGATTTGCACAACTTTGCTGCAGACCTGTTGGGTCCCATGACCTGTCCTGCAGCAACGAAAGACAAACATTTTCTAGATAACATGGGCGATTTTGACCAGGATTCAGCTTTGAAGGGCAGTGGAACACCGGCAAAAACTCGCACTTCGCGCCCGGTTTCCAGTTGAAGGGATGAGTGGCTCGGGTGAACGGCCGAGACTCAACCAGATGATCGGATTGTGGCCGGCTTCGGCGTCCATAAAACGTGTCGTAGCCTTTGTGCGGTCGTAATTGCGGACTACGCGACGCTGTCGTAATCGTCCTCGTACACATGGGCGAGTTGTACTCGAAACCGGTTGGATTTGTAGCTAATAGTAATTCGGGATTTGAGACCGAAAAGTGAATTGCACTACAGGAAGTTCATGGTGGGAATCCTGTCTGTGGACGAGTTGTACTAGAAAGCGAAAATCTACTCGTTTTGGTAACATTTACCATTTTACCACATACAAATTGGCTGGGAATTGGTGTAGAAGTGGATCAAAAACGTGTCTCTCACTGTCTGTGTCCTCTTCACGTCAACAGGCTCTCTCACTCCTTACGCTAGAGACTCATCCATGAAGGGAATGCAGATAAGCTTGTTCTGATTCCATGTCTTGGGTGTGCAGCGTTGTACCTGGAATAGGCGGCACAAACGAGCTCTGTGATTGGCCGTTTACATGAATTGACCAATCACGGAGCTTCACCGCTCCGTTCTGTCTATGTAAGAGCGCTCCCATGTCTTCAACGTTCTCTTAGTCCGGCTGGACAGGTGTTCCTTATTTGGACGAGTTGTTGGGCAACTATCCCGATGTGTACGAGTTACCCCGAAACCGAAATCTTTCGGACGAGTTATCCTATGAATTGATTGCTTCAGCGAAATATGATATTTTGGAATGGAAACGAAGCAGTAAGCCACCCAATGTTGTGAAGTTCTCAGAAGAGGGTAAACCCGTCGATCGGTTAAAAAAGGGGCGTGGCCACACTGCAAATGATATAACGCGCTGAGTAATTGCTTATCTTTACTATATTTTCTTCTTGTCTTCATATAGAGAGGGCAAAATGACATCGTACGGGAGAAGCAAAGTATTCCAATGAAATATAGTGCTTGGCTTGGAGTTGCAGCGAAGCCACGCCCCACTGAGAACGAATTTCGGCGATGTAAACACCAATAAGCTGAATTTTCCATTGATTTCATCACCGCTAGACAAATACTGACAAAAACCCAGTGCTATATCCAGAAAAGCGTGAAAACTCGTCCAGTAAGATTTGCTCGAGTTCTCAGGCTTTGAGGAGGTGGATTCGTGGAGTAATTGCACAGTTGTGCGTCCAGGAATTTCTCTGGAAAAGGGATTTCTGTGATTCTGCCAAGTTCCACACCAGTCCAAAATTACAAAGTCAAATTGTGAACTAAAACGAAGTTTCACTGGCTTATAGTAATTTGCGGTCAAGCCACGCCCACACGCAGCTAAACTACAGCGAAGTAGCTGCTCATTGTGATTTAACGAGTCAAGTATCCCCACATCCAGAGTGACTGATTTACGGACGTTCGCTGGAGGGAACAGATAGCGCGTCCCTCGGCGGACACGCCGATCAATGGCGAAGACGCTGAGACCTCTAGAAGAGCACTTGTCACGACGCATCACTTCAGAAACATACGGGGGGGGGGGGTGTCGGAAGGAAATAGGGGGTGGAAACCTGATCCTGGAGCTAAAGTCATCCAAGGAACAAAACATTAAAAGCGTTAAGGAATTAAAAGGAGTTTTAGGAGGTGAGCTTAGCCCAACCTCTTTTCCCGGGGATGATGGGTGTTGTTCCTAGTGGGCGTGGCCAAAAACAAAAAATTTATGAATCAGCAACTTTTGTATTTCGTTGTAATGGGAAACGAAATGATCCTAGGGGGTTTGTTTTGATTTGTGCAATGAGTCAGTGGCAGTGTGTAATTGTCCCAAAAATCACGCATGGCTATGGGGGACAGGTGGGACAGCCTAACTTTTAAATTTTTAAAAATAACAATTTTGAAAATTTGGGAAGACCCTTTTCCTTTGGTGGTAGAATTTCTACTGGGTAATGGGTCTATCCGGCATTGTATATATTCCATACATTATCGATTGTTGCCTAGGTTTTGGGACAATTGTTGATTGGTTGCTGCTTGAATTTTGGGACAGCCTTTTTTCAGTGGAAATAATCTCTTATGAAGTGGAGAATTCATAAAATCACTTAAATAATATCCAGGATTATCCAGCACTACATATCACTGAGTGTTGCTGGAATTTTTGGACAACTATTGATCGGTGCGTGAATTCTGGGACAGCCCATTTTTTAGTGGAAATAATTACTGCAATTACTACTACTTTAACTAATAAAGAAAACCGAAGAAAAACTACCTAGCTTGGCCCAAAACCTGACAAAAATGTCCTAGAACAGCTGATCGAGGACGCCGGACCGCTGTTACAAGCGGGCCGCGCCGCGCACGCGCCGCAGGATCGACGCGCTCGAAAACTTTCTATCGATGGCGCATGAGGACTATGCAGAAGTGTGGCATTTTTAAAATGACCTCACTCAATTATGACAGAGAGGGGTAAAGCACAGAAAGAGGATTCATACTGCAGCTTCAGTCCTACACAATAAATAATTATCGATCCAATGTCGGGAGTACCGCAGGCGAGAGGCAAGAATAGTCCAGGTCTCCCCAGGATGGGAACTCCACAGAAAGCTTGACAGCACGTAAGGAAATAGATATCCAGAGAAATAAAATAAGAAGACCAACGTCTCAATTTATGAGACTATTCCCAGAATTTCTATAGGTTATATGTATCCTGGAAATGATGGATTCCTCAGTATAAAATCTAGAAAAAATGTTTGGCAACCCTGGAATGACTAGGATCCAGGAACTCCAACGAATCCGCAGAATGTGCGTGCGTAAATATCGTGACCAGAATAGGAAACTAGGCCTATGGGCGTCGGGACTTCCGCAGTAGTGGAATGTCTGCGGAAGTGGCATGGCTTGAAATGGCCGTGGTCATATTCTACATTGCAGACGCGACTTTTGGGACAACGATACAAGTTCAGGCGAATCTTTAACTAGTATAGGAATCGGGCAAAACAAAAGGTCACTGTACGACGAAGTATAGCGACGCGTGACCACGGCGCAAAATCGTGAATGGCGCTAATTTTAAATTGTTTTTCGCTGGTTGACAGCACGTCAATACTGTTATGCAGTCATGCATTTTACTTATACTATGCCTTACAAAGTCTAATTTTTTATTGAATTACCCTTAGCATATCAAAGTAGTATAGACAAGTTTCTGGTTGATTGGCAGCGTCGAACTTGCGAGTTTGGCGGGCGGAAATGGACGAGTTCCTGGTTGCGAACGAAGTGCATTTCAATAGTACATCGCAGTTGTCGGGGAGAACGATTGAGTTGTGCACTTTGTTTGGTGCTTGGTGGGGGGGTAGCGAATCCTAGCCCATGTTTG
>JARK01001371.1:726688-741052 GCA_000688135.1 Ancylostoma ceylanicum
TTTGAAGCAGTTTTTCGGATTTAAATCGCTCGGTACAGCAACTTCTAGAAGATTATATCGCAATTTATGCGCACGTAATTGAAGTGTAAACACGCCGCGAGTAAGCAATCGATACTTCAGGAAGAAGAGAATCTGGATACTCTGGAAGAACGCTCCAATTGGGCCGGAAACAAAGCACCTAGCGATGTCTGGTCAACGAAAAGTCCATGTTTTCAACAAAAATCGCGCAAGCCTATGGAAATCTGCCCCAACTACTTCCCCTTCAATGCCCTTTCTGGATGAGGCTCTGTCTGGTAAGCTAATCACCAGCACTTTTCCTGGAATCCCCTGGGAATACCGTTTTCCGTGGTGGAAATCGTCTTGATGGAGCTGGTTCCGGAGTGGAAGAGCCATTTTTCTCGAAGATTGGCCAAACTGACCGATTAGAAGCAATTGAGGCGACTGGCAGTTTGGATAATTAGGCCAGCTAGCTGCCCACGCCATGCTTGAGTTCTGCATTTTTGCGTGGAGGCGGAATGGATGTATAGAATCGGAAAAACAGCATCTTACGTCATACTATAATGTTCTGTTCGTATGTGCTTGAAAGGCTAGGAGAAATAGCCTGTGATGGAGTGTGAGCACAAAGAAAAAGAGAAGACACTTCTGATGTGAAGAATTAATTGCATCTGCACTCGTTCCAGATGAGAATGACACAGTGGCTGATGACAGCTGACAATCTGACACAATCTGACATGACGTGGCAATGAATAGGATGTGATTGCAGAATAAAACAGAGCTGACATTTATATTCCAGGAGTGTTGGCAATGTATTATAGAAACAACAAGAAGAATAAGAAAAAAGTAGTTGGAGCAAGCGTTTTTCCACTGCTTTTTCGGTTTTCTTGGGGGATAGTTCGAAAACCAGTAACATTAGCTCAGAATTGGATTGTTAAGGGAAAGGGTTATGAAAGACGAAAAAGGAGATGATTTCTTAGATTATGAAGAAAACAAAAGAGGTGAAGAATACGGAATGAAACAGAGCTAGAAAGAGGAACATTCGAGCTAAAGGAAAGGTGGGATGCGGTTAGGGTGAGGGGAAGATGGGGGTTATGCATTGGAAGAGAACTCAAACCTACATAAAACCTTTGAAGACAGAAAACTGTTGAAGAAAATTGTTGCGAGAGGTAAAACCTGAGGAGGAAGAGAGAGGTATAATAGGAAGAACATAAAAGGTAGGAAATGAAGTACATGACTGATAGAAAGACTACGTGAACGGGTAGAGAGGATGGTGGGAAACAGAAGGAGAATGAAAAGAGTAACGAAAAGACATCAAAAATATGGTGACGTCATAAGAATGTTATAAAAAGTTAAAGCTAAGGAAGTTTTAGTCAAATATTGAGATCCGAAAAAGTCAAGATTGGAAGGAAGCGGACAAATAGTAGGGGAAATTATAAGGTTGGGACGGAGCGAGGAAGGGACGACTGGGAAGAATGTTTGTGGTTCCAGCAATTTAGCCTTGAGAGGCGTGGCGAAAAAAAGGGGCGTTCCCAGGGAGAATTTTGCCGAAATGGCCGAACTTCCAATTGCAGTCAAGTGAGAAAGTCAAAAAATGTAAGCAAAAAAGAACAGTTAGAAAAACGAGAGAAAAATAGTAGAGATGAAATAATTATTGCATTAAAAAAAGCCGAGTAAAATACAGAATCCCTTAGCTACATAAAGAGGTGTTTATTCTCCTCTTCCTTGTAGCGTAGGTAATGAAAAGGGATAAAAAGTAGTAGTAGTGGAAGAAAGTAGGACAGGTACAGAGGAGTTGGAGACCAGAAACAACTGATCGAGGAAGTAAACCTAGATGGAGGAGACAAAAGAAAGAAGATGATTCAGGAATGAATTATGGTGACATCCTCGTGTCATCTAGGTAGGAATTTGCCTCCGGAAAATCCAACTTTTTTTCATGCTCAAAAACTTAATCATACAAATCGCAGGAGCAAGAAAAAACGAAACAAAAAAAGAGAGAAGGAATGAGAAGAGAAGAAAAAAGGTACAAAGTCAGCTGATCACTATGACTTGACGTACGGCTATCGCTGTTGAGTCAGCCATTACAGTACGCTCATCTGGATTCATGGCTAGCGCTGTTCCACTGTTGCTGCCATTCTGTGTATGATTCATACGAAATGACAACTGTCACAGCAAAATAGCAAAACGTGCAGAACGGCACTACACGTACGAATCCACAAACGCGTGGAGAATACCAATCAGTCGAGGCGACGATCAGCTGACTGGTGCCGGCTGGCGCCCACCTGGAAAAGAAGCGCGATCACATAAATGGACGAATTGCGAAAGTGACGACTTGGAGCGATAACGCTATAATCGGAATCGGAACGAGAGGTTTTCTCAATAGCATTCCAGCTGTTATAGGCAGTTCTGATAACAATGTAGATATGCCAAGATGGGACAGAATAGTTAGTGGGAAGAAACACGTTTTCTGCTGTGAAACGGGGGAACAGATAGAAACGGGCGACAAACGCGGTGGGGGAGTATAAGCGACAAGCGAGAGCAATGCTGCAAGTGTTTCAATCGCCTGTTTAAAATATACTCTTCCAGAAAATCACAACGAGGTGAGTTGGAAGGATGGGCATGACGAGTCAGCTGATAATCGGCAGCTTACCGGGCTCAGCGACATCTAGCGACACCAGGCGAGTATAAGCGACAAGCGAGCACAAGGCTAAAGCTAATTCAACTAAGTGCTCGATATATACTCCTTGAGGAAGTCCACTTTCAACAGCGAAGCAAGTTGAAGGGAACTGTAGCCAAGACCAATTGGCTGATAAGCGACAGTTGGCGGGCCTCAGCGACATCTCGCGATGTCGGGAAAAGAAATATACTGCTGTACAGATAGTTTCTGCAGCCATATCCATTCAAGAGATTGAAACAATCTAACGGGTAGTCACTGCATAGTGGCAGTAGGAAGGTGGCGACAAAGAGCGAGTGTAAGCGTGGAGCGAACTCGTAGTGAGAAGGCGACAATAGGCGAGTATAAGCGTGAAGCGAAATATTACACAACGGTATCCTTGTTACGAAATATTAAAGAGGACATCTGTAGTTTGTGCTTGAATGGAATAAATAATGATTCTAGAGGTTATGGCAGTAAAAATTTGAGAAAAAAATCAAAATTCCAACAAATCCGTCAAAACCTAGTAGGAGGGATGTACGAGCAACACGAGCGAGTATTAAAGGTAGGCGAGCGATTAATCGTAGATCATTCGGAAAAGGCAAAGAAAGGAGATGGGAGAACTTGTTTATTGCTTTTTGTAGCAATAATCAGAAAGAGAAACGTTTTGCTGACGCCGGCGACAGCGGGCGACTGTTGGCGAGCACAAGCGACAAAACAGTAGGATTTCCCGTGTGAAGTATAGGAAAATACCAGAGAATCAAAGCTGGTTATACTGCAGAAAATTAAGGAGATAATGTTGGTCCACCCATGGGATTTACATTTAGGATAATGGGTTTTTAATCCATGATCACGTGGCTGACGCAAATACCTCAAAGGGACAGCCGGATAACTCGTCCTCAATTGTAACGGGAAATCAAGAGATCAATGGAGCTCAAGACGAGATTCACTCGGGTGCCTTAGAATTAAGAATTTGTACCGAAAAGTTTCAGCTTGTATGAAAGAAATGGGCGTGGTCAAGCTACAACTTCCAGACTGCAGTGATCTATCCTATCATTACGGCTGCTGAACACAACAGATTCCAACTAATTAAACTGTTTGAAGAATGTTCGATACACCAGACGATCCAGAAGTGACGAGAACTGGTCCCCGATCGACCTTCTTGTTTTAGTGAACTTTCGTGGTCCCACTTTGAAATGTTGCCATATTGCTCAGGAGTCGGGTGAGAGTTGTTAAGGTTAACAGCAAAAAAGATGTGCCTATTATAATCCCACCGGTCTCCAGGGACCTTTTTTCGTGGATGGCCCCACGTGGACAACACGTGAAATTGGACTTCGTAAATAGTGGAGTTATCCCGAAGTCATTTAGGGATTGGGGCTCCGACTAAATGGTTCTCCGCGCGTCTTTTTTTGTGGCGGGCTTCAATGTAAGCTTGATCGTAGTCGGGTTTAATTTTTAATGCTCGAGGAGACAACTTGATGGGTTAGATTTTGTGGAAATTTCTAGTGCAGTTTTAATTTAATTTTTATGGATGCTATGGGTAGGCCACGCCCTCGCGGTTGTGCCCGTTCAGTGTGTCTTCTTGTGGGCGTCGGGGAAAGCAACCAAGTACCAGCGAAAAACAGATCAACAAGTGACTTTTACGACGTGGGTAGTGACATGCTGGTCAGAAAACTCACTGATAACCTATCAGACCATGGCGACTCGCGGAAAAAGCTCCCTGATAAGGAAATGTTTGACCGTGGGTGCAAAGTTCTGCACGAACAAGTGTACCAGACGAAAAATTGCAGAAAACTTAGTTCACTTGTCCTGGAAAACATGAAAGTTTATCAATGATGTCGTGCCAGAGAGGCATTGTGCATGTGATTCATAGAAAATTCATTGAATTTTTTTCTCTGAAGAATTTTCTGGAAATATGAGGCTGAGGAAGAGAGTGATTGATGATGACTGACTTTAGTTGTTTGCAGGGTGCGCTAACAGGATGGGGCCCAAATTTCCTCGGGAACGGTGATGCCATGGATATGGCCAGTGGATGATGTCCTCATTAAATACTGGTATGTTACTTACTTGTATGGGTATTTGGTGTATGAGTCATCCAGAAGCAAATTTTCTGCAATTACGGACCTGCGAAACCTTCAGTTCAGAGATCAAAAGCCCAGCGCATGTGCAAACAGAAGTGGCACTGGCAAAATGTGTTCGCAACACTTTTTTCGCCGTCTTGAGTCCGTTCCGCAATTGCGGACCAACAAAGAACTCGACGACTATTTCAAAGCATAAGTGCACTCTTCACAAGGCTCTAGGGCTCTCTAGTTCTTGAACAACGCTCTCTGCCGTTTTGCCAGAACTTATGGGACTTGGTCAGATGACACTAATTAAACTCGGGAATGCCACGGAGTCGAAGTATTCTGTGACGTTTTTGTTGCGTTTCTGGCGACCAGAGTGTCACATGGAGACTAATAGGGCAGGTTATGTATAGTAAAATCTATAGAAAAAAGCATGGCCTTGGCAGATTGCACGGACGCACAGGTGTCACTCATAAACGCATCGGAATATTCCTGAAACCATGACTTTTTTCCAGTTCTGCAAAATTTGTCCACTGTATTCACGAATATTTTGAAAGGATGCTAATATCATGGACAATCATGCATTGCATCAGAATTTAGAGAAGTTTATGCTGTAGAATTGCTAGAAATTTAAATATGGACTGGCTGGTGGGCGTGGCCTAACTACAACTTTAGTTGATACGTTGTACTTGAACATTCTAATGCGTATTCGTCAGCTACAAGTAGTTGGTGGGCCTCGGGGACCAGTTCTCGTCGAGAATATTGGACTCTCACCTAGTTTTACTTCACTATGAGTCAAGAAACCAAAGAATTTCTTTCCTTTACCGGGTTTGCACTCAATTTGGTTAGTTTTTTCTCCTAACTCTACCTACGAAAATTACCCTCCACGATTGGTAAGATGGTATCCAGCTGGAGTTGCATGCATCATTGAGATTACCCAGGGTAAACGTGTTGGCCCCCACCAATTTAATCGGGGTAAAGCTCTCGTCAACGCACTTACCCTGGGTAATCCCTATGATGCATTACTCTGGATGTGGTCCTGGTTGGAAACGTAGAGGTTGTTTAAATTAGTTTATGGTGGTAATTCAGGCAAATCCACGCCGGTCGACGCGTTCAAGAAACGGGAATGACGCAACCAAGTCGGACGCATATCGGACGCATGTCATGTTCTTTTGTGGATCCACTGCTAGCATCGTAATGTCTCCATGGGTACTTCCTGAACGTCAACTACTAATTAGGTAAGTCAGCATTTTTGCGGATACCGTCAACTTCCTCGATAGAGTTTGCTCCAGCCCTTACCCTGGATCCGAATTCATTACCTATGGTAAACATGTTAAGGTACCCAAGTTCACCCTCTGCCTGACACCCATCAGCATGTTTACCCATACTTAATAATGTCTATACCAACCTGAGTTTGAAGTCGCATTCATTACTGAGACTACCTAGGGTAAGCCCCACACAAATTTACCCACTATTAGCATAAGAGCCGACGCGTTTACCCTAGGTAATCTCAATAATGAGTACAGGCCCTGGATGCATCATATGATTTACCCAGGGTAAACATGACCCCATGTCAGAATGGGTAAATTTGTGGGTGTTGACACGTTTGCCCTGGGTAATCTCGATGGTGCCACGGTTCCCAAGGTGGTCATACCCATGGGTATGAGATTACCCATCCTCCCAGGTGGTCATACCCATGGGTATGAAATTACCTATCCTTGCAGTGATGCATCCGGCTCAGAGGCCTGTCACGGGAAATTGTCTGAGCGCTTTTACGGCTACCCCTATGGGGGCAGAGAACGCTCACCAGCCGAATGGCTTTGAAAAAGCGCTGTTGCAGAGTCAAGAGGGTTTAGTTAGTTGGAAATAATTATGGTAAAAGCATTTTCTGGAAAATTCTGGATTTCTACCCTGCGGTAATACAGATGGATAAACTAACGCTGGCGGATCTAATGACCGGGTTGTTCAAAGAGGAGGTTTCTAGCTGACGATAGACTAGCTTCAATGGATTAAAATATCCTAGAAATGAAGTCAACTAACACTACTCTCCAGGGAAATAAGCCCTTTCTCGCCAGAAACTCATCCAGGCACTCTGGCACTGCAGCAAATCCGCGCTCCACTGCACAAAGAGAATGAAAAACACCGCTGCCCTTTAAAGGACACTCGTCGACGATATGCATGATCAAATGACGTCGTGAAGAAAAAGCAATGCAAGGATAGTGTTCCCTGTTTTGACATGACATATATAACGTACTGCAACGGTCCGTAATTGCGGACATGAATCAAAATTGTACGAGTCGTTCGGAGTACTGTGGAAAAACGAGTGAAAACTCAAGAGTCGGTACATAAGTACGTGTCGGTAAACAACGCTATATGAGCAAACAGTCGCGGGTGAAGTGAGTCGTTCACAGGAATCACAGCGGTCAACAGCTGGTACCAGATTGTGGGTCCCACAACGAAAAAAAAAGATATGGTCGACGGAAAAAATGTAAACGTGGAATTAGCACGGAGTCCAAGCTCCACCATTTTAGGGTCAAATATGGGAAGTTTTTGAAAACAGTAATTTTACAGAAGGAAACTGTTGATTAAATATAGAGAGCCATGATACAACGGTGTTGTGCGGCTGTAGAGTATTATACCAAGAGGACGACGCGACAAAGGTTTGCTATTAGTCAATTCAGACAAACAGCCAATCAGGATTCAGTCGCTCCGCCCCTTCCAGGTGTGATGCAGTGCATCCCTCGGGCGCAGCAGTCATTAGGCGAGCGGAGCTTAAATTCGTATTAAATAATATGGGCCACTCGAATGAAGTCTCGCACTTCGTCAGTTCGGGGAACCAGCCAATCAGGGTTCAGTCGCACCTCCCTTTCTGGGTATGGCGCAGCGCATCCTTTGGGCAAAGCTGTCATAAGGTGGGCGGGGCCTAATTTCTTTTCAAATAAAAGGAGCCACTCGGATAAACAGCATATCACCAGGTTTCTTAAATTACGGTGAGAAGGAGTGTGACATTGAAGCATAGAAGAAGCTCACTAGCTTGTTTTGAAACCAGAAAGTAGATCAAATCAATCAATAATCGAAGTGAATTATGTTCTGCACTAAACACTGATGACGTGGTTGAAAGTAGCGAGAAGAGGAAGCGTTTGTTGCAGCCTCAAAGCTGTGAATGCGCATTGATGCAAAAACCCTGCAAATTTGACGCGTGATTCATGCAGGCGATGCATTTTTCATGCAGATGATTCCAGTGGGCGCTAGGGTTGGAACAGCGTTTCTATCCATTTTCTTTTCATGTTCAGCGCGACAGAGCAAACTACGAACTACAATCTACAACCGCAGACTTGAGACGCGCAATGTTGTAGTGACGATTGTACACGAAACCTGCTTCCCAGATAACTGGTGGCGGAGTCCAAAGAGCAATCAATAAATCAATAGTGGTTGGTATAATGACTGAAGATAAATGATGAGGAAGTGTACGTGTGTTTACTGACGCAAATATCAAAGAGCTGACTGCAGCTGTTTTTTTTTCCACCGCCGGCCAGCTCCACCCATTGCTTTGCGCTGTATTGAATTTCTCTGGTGTTTCTTGTTAAAATGTCATGGCGGGTGTCTCAAATGTCGTGGTGCATGGGATGAATGGGACAATGAGTGGTGTTTATCAGATAACTATGCGTTACACGGACTTTGTGCCGAGAATATTTTGTGATTTAGGAGGGGAGCAAGTGGGTGTAATATGAGCCTTTCGGTTGAAAGTTGTAGCTTGGCCACGCCCACAGCGCTATCAGCTTATAAAAAAACTTGAGAACGTGATTATGAATAAATGAGGAAACATAAATGAGGTGCGGATTAGTAAACTTCTCCACACGGCTGATAATATGCGGTCCTCCCAACTTCCCGTAACCAGCCTGTGGTCCTCCCGATTCCCAGTAGGGAGCCCGCGATCCTCCCGATTTTCCGTAACTAGCCCGCGGTCCTCCTTATTTTCATTGAAATGCTGTTATCCTATCATTGGGATTACCCGGGGTCAACGTGCTAATAGACGTAATAACGGTGGGTAAGTTCGTGGGGTATTAACACGTTTACCCTGGGTAATCTCGATAGTGCATCCGGCCCCGATTCCCCATGGGAAGACCTGGTCCTCTCAGTTCTCAGTAACTAGCATGCGAGCCTCTCCACTTCCCGTAAACAGCGCGTAGTCCTCCCAATTCCCAGTAAGGAGCCCGCGATTCTCCCAATCAGCCCTCGCTCCTCCCGATTTTCGTTACAAGCCTCTAATCCTATCACTAAGATTACCCAGGGTAAGCGAGCTGATGCATGTGTTAACGGGCGGCAAATTTGTGGGGTGTTAACACACTTACCCTGGGTAATTTTGATGACGGATGTCTCGCCCCAATTGTCAGGGCAAGGCTACCGTGCTCCCAGCTTCAGTAACTAGGAAGCGGTCCTCCCGATTTCCAGTACGAGACTCTCGAGCCTGGTTGCTTCATTGAGATTACCCAGGGTGCTAGTGGTGGGTAAATTTGTGGGCGTCAACACATTTACGCTGGGTAGCCTCAATAATGCGTGCGCTCTCAATTTCTTAGGGTAAGGCTACCGTTCTCCCAGTTTTCAGTAACTCAGTAACTAGAGTGCGGTCCTTCCGATTTCTGGTAACTGGCTTGCGGTCCTGCCAATTTCTATTAATGTGGATTGCTCTTCCTGAATAACTCCTGAACCTGGTTCGAAAAGGCGACCTTCGCTCCGCCCATTTCAGTCATCTGCTTAACTAAACAAAGAGTATTATGTGAAGAATCCAAGCAATAGAGTTTTATGCGGCATTGTTTCACTGAAAAGGGAAATGGGCGGAGCCAACGGCACACAGCTTAATTTCCGGGCTCGAGACGAGGGCTTGTGTTTCATCAGCTGATAGGAGATTGTGCAGCGACATCTATAACGCAAATGAGCCTCAATGGCTGTTTCGGGGCTTGGTGACCATTAATTTATGGGGACAGCAGGGCCCAAAAATCAAGGATCGAACAGGTGATCCTGGGCTCTGGATCACAAGCTCCTGAACTAGTGGATATGAAATAAATCTGCGGATCGTTGGCTCTAGCCTGCCTATTGGATGGCTTCTCATTCCAGACGAATGAATAAGTCATTCCTGGGATTGACTGCAGCAACGAAGGCAATATCCTGAAGAAAGGCGAAATTGTACAGCAGGTACGGGGGGAAAACGGAAAGGACATCCTCGGAATGAAGACGAGTAATTGCCGGCGCCGTTTTTCACGCAACTGCACAGATGAGCTCCAACACGGATAAGGAAGTGGCTCCGGCTCCGGACGTGTTTTCCGCATTCTCAGTGGGCGGGGCCTAATTTCGTTATATTCCATGGAATGTAAAAACTCTGCAACACTGCAAATGCGGCTAGGAACGCTGAATTCTCGGAGTTTCTCCGCTGGTTTATAAGGGCAGTGATGTGTCAAAGTGGGCGTGGCCGTCCCAGACAACCTGAATCTGCACTAAAAAGTCAGCTCTTCACGCAAATAACGTTCTCAATAGAAGCGCCCGATATCTATTTGGCCGTCAAGTGCAATGACGTAAACGTGGGGGACTATATGTTTAGCTGAATACGGTAACATTAGCGTGGCGTCCTTTAAACAAGCGGCTGTCAATAAGTTCCCGGGTTTATTTCGTAGTCTCGCCGATCTAATCAGAATGTATGGTTTGTTTATATGCGGAAATGAGAGGCAGCTTCCGGGTGGTGGTTTGAACTTTTGGCCTTTTGGTCTCTGGCTGTAATAGGCGTGGTTCACGCGGCGAAACCGCTCAGAGGACGAGTTAGCCTCGTTCGGTTTGATGGGACAGGAAAGGCATTACACTCACTTCTACGGCTGTCTCTTACATTTTTCCCAGATGAACGTCATGCGACTTTTGGTCCACGTTAGGTGTGGGATCCCCTGGGCCCTATCATCTGAAGCTCGCCGACCACATAGATAACAAGCTGGAAACTGCGATGGCTTAAAAAAATGGCAGCGATGGCTCTACCATAGCTTAGATTCACAAATAATTGCATCGTAGAATACGCGGGTTTGAAGATGAACTTGGAAAAAACGATAGATGGCTGTTTAGATCTAGAAAAAAAAACAAGAAGTCTTCTAATTCTCAACATTCTGGCTGTTGTACAAATAAAATTCTGATGGAAGGAGAGTTTTCCGAGCGCGGGGTATGCCACGCCCGCTTTCAGGTGCTTGACCAAGCCCTGAATTTTCAAAGTGAGGGGTATGCCACGCCTACTTTGGCGCGTTTGATGGAGTTTTGAAGAGTTGTCGAAGCGTTGGGTAAACAACGCCCATTTTGAAGCGCTTGATCAAGTTCGAATGTGAAGCACTGTATCAGGAAAGGGCCATGTGCTTGAGTCTTATGATTGAGCCATAAACTGACCAATCGCAGAGCTCCAATGCGCCGCCCTTCTCCAGTACAACGCTTTGTGGCCGTGCCGCATCGAAAAGTGGGTTTCTACCGCAGTTATTTAGCTGCTGAGCAGTTAAATGCTGCTGAAGGAAATTTACTCCAAGTGCGTGCGTGCGTGCGTGCGTTATATTTATGCGTGCACGGAGTATGAAATGTCCTAAAGATGAGGAAGAATGAAGCAGGAATGATGAATATTTGGAAAAATACGTGAAGAGACAGGAAAATGTAACTAGTGAATGAGGCGAGTGAATGAATGAATGAATGAATGAATGAATGAATGAATGAATGAATGAATGGATGAATGAATGGGATAAATGAATGAATGAATGAATGAATGAATGAATGAATGAATGAATGAATGAATGAATGGGATGAATGAATGAATGAAATGAATGAGGATGAATGAATGAATGAATGGGATGAATGAATGAATGAATGGGATGAATGAATGAATGGGATGAATGAATGAATGAATGAATGAATGAATGAATGAATGAATGGGATGAATGAATGAATGAATGAATGAATGAAGAGGATGAATGAATGAATGAATGGGATGAATGAATGAATGAATGGGATGAATGAATGAATGAATGAATGAGTGAATGAATGAATGTATGATTGAATGAACGGAATGAATGAATGAATAAATGAACGAATGAAAAATCAATTATTGATTGATTGGATCTGACGTGTACACACACGTAATTTTTTCTGCATCGGTGAGAACGAGTACACTAAAAATGCATGAATTCTCCTTTATGGAAATGAGAATCCAAGGCCGGATTTTGGTCAAGCCTACATAACAAAGCCAGTCTCGCAGAATGTTGTGGTCCTGAGAAGAAAGAGCTTTTTTCGAATCTTCGACCAAACTTCGCTGAAGAACGCATTCGTTAGCTGGCGGCGTGTGTCGCTCAACTCGATTTGTGTGCATTATCCAAGGCGCTCGAGCGAAATTTGAAAATTGTGGACGCCGACGGCTGTCGGCGGAAAACTCGTCCAATTTGTGCGATCAAAGAGCAAGGCGAGAATGTAGGTTTGATCTGCGTTCAATAGAGAAACGATGGAGAAATCATACAGAAATTGTCTGTTCCGCAGTTGCGGACTGGTGCAAAAATGGTAAAATTTTCCCTTAGCAAAACTGGTTTTGACAGGTTCATCGTGCTTTTTATTGATTTTCGTGATCAAAATAAATAATATAAAATTCATGTCTGCAATTGCAGACTTTGCCAAAGAACTTGAAAATGAAGAGAACAAAAAGGAGATTTATACTGGCTTTTCTCCCCTAGAGAACCTCAGGACCAGTCTTTCTAGAAAAAAATCTACATATTTATCACTGTCCTAGAATGTTTTGGCGGGAAATTTGAAAGTGAATCATAAAAACGAAGAAAACGAAAAAAAAGAGATTTATAGCTGCTTTTCATCTTATTGTATCTAAAATACGTTAGAATACGTCTTTTTATAAGAAAAATCTAACTACCATTGTCAGGAATTTTCGGCGGGAAATTCAAAAAAATGGTTAAATTAATGAAGGAAAGTCTTGAGCCATGGAAAATTACGCTACAGTAATACGTAAAACAACTTCATACTACTATTTTTCTCTAGTTACAAAAGTAAAATAGAAATAGCAGTCGGCAGGACTACGGTAAAAACTGTTTGAATTTCCCGCAAAAATTGTTTTGTGAACAGAGCGTGTCAATTTCGTTCGGAAACTACCCTAAGAGATATTGTGATGACGTCATAATCAGTAACTGGCATTTGTTACAAAATAACGCATGTATGATAGAACAGGGTACAAGCACCTTGTCGAACATGTGAAATATCGATCGAAAATATCGATTAGCACGTTAAGAACGAGAATAAGTGGTTTGGCAGTTGCGTAGTTGAAACCCAACGCGCCTTCCACTGGCTGGCGACTAATGGAAGGCGATGCGAGGGGGCCCTCAATTCAATAATTGTCCACGCATCCGGCTAACGTTCTCATAAGTATTGATTGAAAATCGATTACATCAAAGACAAGCACTAATGAACAATGGACAGAAACCAACTGGTACTTGAGAATGTGGGCGGAGCAAATCAGTTGATGACGTCATGAACAAATTGAACGCTGTGTGCGATGATGATGTTCGCTGGGGCTGTTGTATACATAGCTGGACGTCATCGACGCCGCGGCGCTACCGATCAGCTGTTCGATCGATCAATAATTGAGTGCTGGTAGAGGCGAATGTGACACGAGCCAGCCACAATCCATCTGGTCGGCTGGTAGCCGTTTGGACCACCTGGCATGCACTGGTGGTGGTGGTGGATGATGGTGCTAAGCAGCGTGGGAAAATCGATACGAATCGATGGAAAACGTGGTTGGACAAGAGGGAAAATCGATTATTGATTTTCTGGGTGGGCTTTGGTGATGAGGGAGCGAAGCAGTGAACGGCTAATTATGGAATTTTCTAGAAGGACATGAGAAAAAGGTATCGAAGGTCGGTCGGGAAAGCTGGATTCAGGAAGGTCCAGAAAGAGATCCAGAAGAGCTAATTGTAGCTATCACACAGTTTCCTCGAGTAGATCAAAAATTGATTCAGAATCGGTGGAAATGAACTTGAAAAATAAAAAAATCAACAAAATTTTTCCGGTTTCAGAACGCTTTTTTGCTGGAGTTATTAGTATTCTATACTAATTGATGTTTACAAGTTACCAAAAAAGAGAATTTCAAACGCAGAGGTGTAAATTCGTAAGAAATCGTCGGATGCGCGACGCGTCGCCATGTGATTGTCCAGTTAAATTGATTTCTGACCGCCTGAATAAACACATGCGAGAGAGTGGAGAGCGCAGAGAAACGAGAGCGCCAACACGGACGAAAAAGACTTCTGACGGGGGGCGTGACGCCGGAGACGGGTTTTTTCGACATCAAAACGGCATTGAATTGAATGCGCGCGAAATTTGAATTTTTTCCCGTTCGATCGTGTGACGACTCGCATGGACATGCTGAGTGACATTTTGTCTGACATCCGACACATCCATATCCATGCGACTAAATGAAAAGTGAAGTGGGCGGAGCCTGGACACTAATTAAAGGACGCTTTTAGCATGTTGTCAGCTGACTTCTATAGCCAGCCAGCTATAAAGTCGACTGCTGGGTGATATTCACTGGGAATTGCGCAAAACAGCGCAGGAGCTGGGAATGCACAATTAAACCGGGGGGGGGGGGGGTTT
>JARK01001371.1:753868-764430 GCA_000688135.1 Ancylostoma ceylanicum
GGGGGGGGGGGGAGAGAGAGAGATAGTGATTGAGAAAGAATTTATGGGTATACATTTGCCATCATGGATTTCATCGGATCAGGTGAATCAAGAACGCCTGAAAGGATCTGGGTATCAGAATGTGTAGTTGTGGGATCTCGGCT
The DNA here is from genome assembly GCA_000688135.1 of Ancylostoma ceylanicum. Classification (NCBI taxonomy): domain Eukaryota; kingdom Metazoa; phylum Nematoda; class Chromadorea; order Rhabditida; family Ancylostomatidae; genus Ancylostoma; species Ancylostoma ceylanicum. The sequence continues at coordinate 754,012 of JARK01001371.1, forward strand.
CGAAGAGACCATCCCGCCTAAGAATCGTTTTTGGGATTTCCATGTGGAAAAAATCTCCAGAAGCTCTGGATCACAGTGGTATACGAAATACCGTGCAAAATGTCAGAAAAAAACCGCTTTCGTGCTTCAACTTTTGAGGCGTTCGTGGGCGGGGCCAGCGGGAGAGGACGAGTTTTCCGCGTCATGCCCTCACTTCCTTACTGGTCACCTATGAAGAGGAGCTCCTATTCCGTTAGGATTTGGATAATGAGATACTCTCACAAAGAGTACGAATCTCCTCAGAAGTCATGCTCGCAGGAGTGTAGTTTTCAGAGATCTCGTGATCCAGCCTTGACCACGCCCCTGTGCTCCACGATGCTCCCCATGAATTGAGGTTCGAAAACAAGCTTCTTGGCAGAACCACGTATCTCATTGTGATCAGCGGCTCTTGCAGATTCTTTCCGTACGAAAATCCCAGAAATTATTTTCTTTCGACGGAAAGTTAATTGGAACCTAATAGTTGAGTTGAAGCTGAGGAAATCGATCGAGACATAAACCTCGAATGAGCTATCCCAAGGCTTATAATTTCTAGCCCACCTCGATGAATAACAGTCGTAATTTCATGCGGAACCTGCTATTCAGCAAAATGACCACAGAACAGTAATTACCAGTTGCGTTTGAGCTCTAAACGGTTTCTTGAAGTCGTGCGAATTCGAGTCAAAAGGGGTACTTCGGAAATAAGTGAAAAATGCAAAAGTTAAGAGATTATCATCATGTATTGGTTACGGAGTCCATATTTTCAAAGGGGGGAATGAATGCGTGGAAGTACGGACCGTGGATTTTGCTCTTGTGTACGTACAGTCGGCGTCGACGGTGGTGGCCTTTTCGCGGCCTCGAAAAGCACGCGACGTGGCAGCATCGCTCGAGCGGGAATCCCCTCCGGGACAACAAACTATGGGGTTTTCTTGATAGTTAGTTGGTTTTTTTATTAGATAGCCTCGAAAAACACGATACACTATCGCTTTTCAAACAATTCCATGGTGAGCGGCGCGGTCGCGTTGCATGCTTTCCGAGGCCGAGGAAAGGCCACCGCCATCAAGGCCCACTGCATATTAGTGACATTTGGGAAAATAATTAACATTAGCACGAGACGATTGATACATGGTTTTTTCCCCTAAACATATCTTAATTTTCCAGGATATTAGCGGAAAAATCGGGTTAAGATGTCTTGCTTTGATCTAACCACTAGAGTTGCAGCGTGTGGGGGCACCGCCCACTTTCTCGAATAATTCTTGAGAGCAAAAATTTTTGGGACTATTTTATCTACCTACCATTCGTTCTAGTCTACTAGGACTCCTACTTCGCTATTAGCCAAAGTCCCGAATCCTAGCAAAATTCGGAATACTACCTCTACAAGCCGAACAGCCCGATGTCGATGCAGCGTTGGTGTGACAACCTTTCAAAACTTCGTGAAACCAGTAGCTCCGCCTCTTTTCTTTCCAGAAGCTGATTGGTTTCCTGGATTGGAGCTCTCGACCCGCCATTTTGCATGTCTAGACATTCGTTGAGGTTGGAAATGCGAGAATAATACAAAGTGCGTCCACGGATGACGCCACAGGGATGTCTGTACTGTGGTGTTGATCAGGATTTCTGCATTTCAATGGATGAGAGTTCGCCTCAAGATGAAGGACGCCATTCATGACATTTCCAGGGAATCTCTCAGCGACTTGTATTATAGTCATTGTGTGGACTATAGTACATCAGTTCTATCTTCTGAAAATGTCTGAAACAAGATGTGAATTCTGAGGGGAGAGGCTGAAAGAGGAAAGTAGGATGAGGGGCGGAGAGAAACAGGATTTTGGGCTGAGTTTTTACATGGTTTATTAAATGATTGAATAAAGGTGGAAGTTCAAAGACGATAGTACAAAAAGGCGTGAAACATCGTGAATTTTGGTTTCTACATATCTCATCCAGAAAAAGAGCTTTAAATTATTCACCCATTCCTTAGAGAATGGAGGATAGGCGCCCGGATTGATGCAAATCCTGGGACAAACTTCTTATTCCTACGGAGTTTCTAAGTGCTCACAATCTTCTAAAATGGATGAATTTCCTCAAAAATCTACTTTTTTCCCTCCCTGCCAATAATATTCTTTCGTTTCTATTTGATTCCCCCATCCATTCCTCTTTTCTGGAAATACCTACGTAGCTCCCAGATTAACCCAAAAATCTCGGATGTGTCTGCGACAACAAAAATTTGAAAATACCAAAAGTGGAAAGAGGACTAGCACATACAATGAGCGTCGATGGTGATGGCCATTCTGCGGCCTCGAAAAGCACGTAGCGCAACCGCGCCGCTCACGATAGAATCATCGCCGCGGTGGCGACTCTGGGTTTTCTTGATAGTTGTTCATCACATTTGATGGTACATAACTAATAAGAAAACTAGGTGACTATCAAGGAAACCCCATAATTTGATGTCTTGGAGAGGATTCCTGCTCGAGCGTCGCGGTCGCGCCGCGTGTCTTTAGTAGTGTTTATACTTTTTCGCGAGGCGATGGCGTCGCAGCGACGGCTACAACACGCGCGACGCGACGTGTAACGAAGCCNCTGCTGATGGAAAAAGTAAACCTCCTCAGACCACCACTAGGTCGGCCTATCGAGTAACGATTACACTGCTTTGGGGATGCTAAAGAGGTTGGGTACTCCCTCTGTCATTGCCTCCTCCATTTGCAACGATTCCGTCTCCAATAGTGGCGGTTCCCTATTGCAGTCTTGACCAAAGTCTCCAGCTCGGTCTTCTGTTCGGTTGATTTCCAACCACTCGATTCGTTCCGACAGAACTTGTGTCCATTTTGAACGCCCATCATGTCCGTACCAAGGAGATAGTTTTGCAGTGCTATACTATCCGACGCTGTCATTTGGCATAAATGACATTCTTCGGCTCCTTGCAAAGCTTAAAGTAGTGTTTATACTTTTTCGCGAGGCGATGGCGTCGTAGCGACGGCTACAACACGCGCGACGCGACGTGTAACGAAGCCGTCACGTCGCGCGGTTGTGCTATGCCAAAGTTCGCAAAATTGCGTACACGCAGAATTACACACTTAGCTCGATTTCGCGTGAGCGTCAACGTTTATGCGTTCTTATGATAAGTCGTTCAAGTCCCGTAAGTTTTAGGCCAAAGCAGAAAGAAAATCAAACAAGGAACACCCAACCCCAAGCTTTGACATCGGCGAAATCATCGCGTCGCGTCTGCTAGCAGGCGCGACGCGNGCGACGTGTAACGAAGCCGTCGCGTCGCGCAGTTGTGCTATGCCAAAGTTCGCAAAATTGCGTACACGCACTTAGCTCGATTTCGCGTGAGCATCAACGTTTATGCGTTCTTATGATAAGCCGTTCAAGTCCCGTAAGTTTTAGGCCAAAGCAGAAAGAAAATCGAACAAGGAACACCCAACCCCAAGCTTTGACATCGGCGAAATCATCGCGTCGCGTCTGCTAGCAGGCGCGACGCGAATCCGACTCATCGCGTCGTTTTTCAAGAAAAAAGTATAAACAGGGCGCGACATCGCGTCGCGACGGAAAACGCCAACTACCACATCGCGACCATTGTTTGTGCATGCTTCCACTCGGGACCCATCGCATTGGAACAGTTTGCTTGCACGCGACGATCGCGTCGCGCCGAAGTATAAACACTCCAATCGACAGTCTCGACTGACCTTGCGAAGCGGCGCCACGCCCAGCAGTAGTCCGCCGATTTTTTTTTATAGACTATACATATGTCGAATGCAGTTCTTGACACTGATCTCAAAACCGCTTTATCTGATGCGGAGCTCTCTATTAAAGGTTACATGGCATGACTAAAGCTTGCCCAAGGCAGTTGAGGTTAGGCTTCTGACAAGGGAAGTGCACGAACTTAAGCTGCGATTTCGAAACGGGACATATATGGTAGGAAGGCTTGTCCCAAACGATGTTACNGAGTATAAACACTCCTTAAGGATGTAATTGACTTGCATCGCGCAGAGTTTACTGCTGCAAGTAACGAGGTGTTCATTCTTCTTCATGAACAATGTGTCTGCACAGCCTCATCCGCAACTTTGGTGTGGCTATCACCGTCGCTTCCTCGTTTGCTATTCTCGCCATGTCATCTCTAGCCACCCAGACGTACCCAATGTGTTTTCGCCCTCCGATTACGTTCTCGTTTAAAACGTCCAGCAGAATAACATCAGTTCGCGGGTAAGACATCCCGTTCGTTTGCCTCCAGTTCAAGCCAGTGAATGCCTGAGTGAGTTCATAGCCATCGCCGACATCAAGCAACCTCAAACCATTCTTTCACTATGTCTCCTGTACACAGGCGATGTCGACTCGGTTTCTTCTTGTCAAGGTCCCAAAGGTGATTGACGCTGACGAATTGTGCACTATTTCCCTTCTTTTTAAGATGGAAGTTGTTCTTGCCCACTTTTCGCAACAACCGGACAATTGAAATGAAGCGCGTCGCTGGGTAACGCCCTGGCTTTATTTAAAATTCTAGTAATGGCACAATCTAAAACTTTTTCTGTGGGTATTGCTTCATCAAATCAATTCCGTGCACAATGTACTATAGTGGTTCGCATCGTTCAGGAACACGTCTTGGACTTACGACAAAAACTTGGTTGCAACACGTGAGGTAATCGACAGGAGATTGGATGAGTTCTCCGCCAACGTCGAGCGTCAACGTGCTGCTGTTCTAGCAAGTCTTTTTAAGTACGTAGCTGACATGGCCATCAATTGAAGACGCTCATGGAATCAACAGTTTTTGATGCTCCATATTGTCATTCCATATTATTATTATTCTTGTGTTGTCAAGAATATGTCACCATGATAAACATTGGTTTCGAGCCAATCAGTCACTGAAAGGCAGCATCTACGATAAAGTTCATGTCCAACATTTTAAGTGTTGCGGAGACTTAATGAAGTCCCAATATTTTTTTCAAAAGTTGCACTAGCTTTTGGATACCCATTCTTCTAAATAATACAGGGATTTCCAAAGACCATGTGAAAAGGACGGGTACCACGGCGCGGCGCGCTGCTAGCAAGAGAAGACAATTAGGGTTATCATGCAGAGCCCCTGCGTCTATGTCCAAAAAAACCCACTCCGCGCTCCCGCCCCCTTCCACATGGCTGTGTAGAGTTCCCTGTAGTTATCGTTCATTTGGACCACTCGTATCCTAGCAAAACATACGCGTACCACAGACCACTAATCTCAGCACCCTCTTGGCGGATCTTACTTTGTCATTCTAAGATTATATCTACGTCAAATTCATTCACACGCAGGGATGTATTTCTACCCGTACAGATACATGGACGACTTGCTGATAATGCAACACATCGGACAGAGACATTTCGGAAATAATAACTAAAGTCTAGTCTGTATATATAAAAGTGAAAGTTTGTGTGTGTTTGTGTGTGTGTTTGTGTGTTTGTATGTGAGTATGGTCCGAATAGAAATCGCGGAGAGTGAACCGATCCGGACCAAATTTTGCGCGCAGGTCCAGTACGGACCGGCGGAGGTTACAGGCTACTTTCCACGGGGAACTATTGATTGATTTATCGATTATATCGATTTTATTGATTTTTTGCAATTTTTGCCCAGGGATCGGTGCGGATATGCCTACTGGGGTTCCTCAACACGCTGAACACGAATATGTCAACCGTTTTGCACCAAGTATTGATTTGTCGATTTTATTGATTTTTCGCTATTTTCGCCCACGAGTCGGTGAAGACGTGTCAGCTGGGGTTTCTCAACACGTTGAACACGAATATGACAACCGTTGTGGGTGGGGGTATCGATTTGTCGATCATTTTTTCCCACTTCCGCTAGGGAGCAGGCGGAGACATGTCTACTGGGGTTCTCCAATGTGCTGAGCAAGAATATAGAACCGTTTTGCGCAAGGGTATCGATTTATTGGTTTTATTGATTTTTCGCAATTTTCGCCCACGGGTCGGTGAAGACATGTCTATTGGGGTCCCTTGATACGCTGAACACGAATATGACAATCGTTTTGCACCAAGTATTGATTTATCGATTTTATTGTTTTTTCGCTGTTGTTGCCCACGGGTCGGTGAAGACATGTCAGCTGGGGTTTCTCAACACGATGAACACGAATATGACAACCGTTTTGAATGGGGGTATCGATTTATTGATTCTATGGATTTTCTCCGCTTTCGCTCGGGGGCGGGCGGAGACAAGCCTACTGGGGTTCTCCAATATGATGAGCAAGAATATGACGGCTCTCTTCACGAAGTTATCAGTTAATTGGTTTCATCGACTCTTCTCACTTTCGAGGGGGTGACCACATAAATGATGATTACCTCAAGTCGATGTACATACTTGTATCCTGATTATCCGCATGAGCGTGAAAAGCCCTGGGTAGTAAAACTCCCGAGCGAAGCCGGGTATGCCGTCTAGTGAGTACTAATGAAGTAATGTCTGATGAAATACTGTCTTTTGAAACTACACATAAATCTAGTTACATAGTAACTATTATATTTGGACTTGTTAAGAAGTGCGCCAATGACGATCGCCGCTATTGCTGCAACGGCAATTTCCGTCAGTGTGTAATCGGCGCTGATTCACTCTTGAATATGTCTTATTATTCCAACTTTTATTCTAACTACCCACTTTCGGAACCGAAAATTATTCCTGATCAGATGTGGTCATGAACTACAACGGGCACATGTCGTCAGAACAACTAAGCTCCGGTGTACCAAACAAAAGTTTCCAGACCACTGCAACACCTTGATGGCAACCAAGCTAACTGGTGAGTAGATTCAACCCACTTCCATAGGAAAACCTCATGTTGTTGTATTGATGTGCAGAATTTTTACCAACAGAGTTTCTAGCTCGAGACCTATTCATGTACTCTCAGGATACGGGGGACAGTCGAAGGATACCTGACCTAATTACGACCAGGATACCAATTACCACCAGGATGCACCTCATGCAGATATTTAACTTTTTAATCAATCACGGCTTTACTTGTGCCACAAAACTTTTAATCGTTCGACTTTGGTCGAGAACAACACCCTCCGTTTTCCCAATCCTATCTGCTAATGGTTACTATGCAAAAAAAGAAACATTAATTTGGAGCCGAGTTGGGGCAGGTTGAAAATGAGAAGAGAATGCCTCGACTGAGCTACGTCTCAGAACTTGCGCCCACAATTATTAACTACCCAAAGCCTTTATTCATTTCAACTGATTATCTACTAAACAGGATTTATAGACTGTGAGAAGGATAGTGCACAGCTCCAAAACTTTTGTGACTGCTGGTGCTTATTCACTTCCACATGACAGTGAGTATCGCACTGCCCTGACGCATGAATACATTCTACGTACGTCGACATCAGTTTAGGGGTCGCCTCAACAGGCCAGGTAGCTGAAAACACCACGACCAACAAGCTTCACCGATAGAGAGGGAGAAATAGGGGATTAGCATTGCGCTACAACGTCCCAGCCATCGACTTCACGCACTTTCTATAAACGGTTCCGTCATGCGCAAAAGGGTTGTAACTTCACATGGGAAAAATGTAGTCGCAGAAGGAAACAGATTCGAAATCAGTTAGCTGCGTAACGCAATATACATACACTTAGCTAGAAAAGTGTATACTGGTGAAGTGTTCTTTCCTTGCCGGCACGAAAATAAGTGCTTAAAGACTGTGTGTCAGCTCGTGACAGCGCTCGAAAATCCCAACACAGCTTCGAGCTGCTGAGCTTATAGATGTACATTAACACGTTTGCGACAACGCAGATTTCGCGCGCGCCGCCACTTGGGACACACGCGCTTTTGCACAACTGGGACCCGTGCTCGACCGGTCGTGCACTTGGTCCCACGCGGTAGCAATTTTTCCTCCCCATTCAAAAAGCAAGATTTTTTCGTAAGAGTTGTTCTTTCTCTCGTAGTTCTCGAAGGTTTCTACCATTTCTATCTCTGATAACTGTGCAGCACGAACGCAGCCCAAACGGCGTAATGCTTCGGGTAGAAACGCTAGCAGCAACGCTTCTCAGTTGCTGCCATCTTCCCCTCCATTGCTGCCATTCTTCCTTCATTGCTGCTCCAGTAAATGGGAACCGTTGCTGCTAGCGTTTCTACTCGAAGCATTACTCCGTTCGGGCTGCGTTCCTAGCGCACATTCACCAGAGATTTATTTATTTATTTATTTATTTATTTCATGCACTCAAATGGTGCGCCTTAACAAACAAGACGAATGTGGCAGGTCAGCTTGGTCATCCAGGTTAACCACATACTGAAATTGAGTAATATGTATCATTTTAGAAGTCCTCTATCCATGCCCTAACCTTAACCTGGTAAGACCCGTAAGAAAGTAAAAAAAAAATGCGGCTGGTAGACATGCTGCTTACATCGTGTAATGCCACTAAAGCAGGCGATTGGCACTGGGGCATGCCACTACTCATGCGGTGGTCAGCAATGAGTAGTCTAAGGGTAAATTTTCGGAAGTTAGGTATCCACCGCCCTAACAATCTACCCTTAGATACGCCTGATGAGTTCTGGTTTAACATTGATTCAATAGGTGTTGCTAAGCAGCAGAAAGAGAAATGTAGGCTACCAGAACAGAATTAATTTGGGCCACAGGTTTAGAGTAGAGAGTGGAACAACACCTAAGCTAGAGTGTAATAAAAACTAGTGGATTAACCGCAATACCAGCTGGCTTGCCACGATATCAATAAATGGATAATCATGCTGTTTGAAGAAAGAAAAAAATGCACCAAACATAGGGGTTAGTAAACAATAACAAAGCTGTGGATGTTAGGACAGCAAAAAAAAAGTTACAACACTCGAAAACAGCGTAGGAATAGGATCAGGGGAGGTATGAGTTGAGATCACCATAGCCTGCAAGAAGATTCATTAGGTCACAACGTTTGATAGCATTCTTAAATGAATTACTTTCCTTACAAGATAAAAGTTCACGCGGTAAACACTGCAGCATTTTTGCTGAACGGCGGAAGAATTCGTGATTCATCGGCAAGGAAAAGTTAGAATGGTTCTTGATGTGATGATAATGAACTGAAAACCCAGAAACCCTACCATGGTTGGGTTTAAAAACCCAGTACTTCGAGGGTCTTAACTTAGTTTCACCTTTGTAAATTCGGAAAGCAAGAACTAAATCGTGGAAGAGTCTTCGGTAAGCAAGGCTATGCAGACCAAGTATCCTTAATCGTTCCTCATAGCTAGGAAGCAATCGAGGGTAACCAGGATTGGGGTACGCGCGATAAAAGAGCAGTTTCGTAAAGACTTTCTGAACTTTCTCTATGCTTCTTATATCCTTCTTGAAATACGGATTCCAAACTTGGCACCCATATTCTACAAGAGGTAGAACATACGTCTTATACAGTTTGAGGAGTATTTTCGGTTCAGTCACTCTAGTGCAACGAAATAAGACATAGAGCGCAGAGAAGGCACGAGAGTTGGCCATCGTAACATGCAGGTTTGGTCTTAAGTTATTTTGGATGAAGACGCCTAGGTCCTTTGTGGAAGGTTTATCTATCAAAAGAAAGTCGCCATGTTTATATGGCACTGCGTCCTCTTCTCCAAGATGGAAGACGAAGCTTTTATTGACATTCACGCTAATATCCCACTCTTTACACCAGTTCAACATGTTATCAATAGATTTTTGCAAACAGTCTCTAACAATGTTCCGATCAGTAGATTCATAGATTCCGTATAATTTAATATCATCGGCATACATGGCAACGTGGACCATAGGGTGCGTCTTTAGAAGGTCTGGTAATTCACTAGTATAAATCACAAAAAGCAGTGGAGAAAGGACTCCTCCCTGAGGAAGGCCGCTCAGACATGGATATCGATCAGAATGGCTACTCCCTACCCGAACAGTCATGAATCTAGACTGTAAGTAAGATCTAAACCAATCCAGAAGTACGCCCCTTATTCCATAGCTTTCCAACCTGAATAGAAGTTTTTCATGACTAATTCGATCGAACGCTTTAGATAGGTCGAAATATATCACATCTACACTGCATCCTCTAGCAACGGCCTCAGTCCAGTCATGCATACAATCCAGTAGCTGTGTGACCGTAGACGCGCCTTTAACAAATCCGTGCTGCTCGGGTGGAATTAATTTGAAGCGGTCAAACCATGACAAGAGCTTTTCACGAAGAATTTTCTCTAAAATTTTACATGGTGTTGGATTGATACTAATAGGTCTAAAATCACACACTGTCGTAGGTCTAGGAACTTTCGGAACGGCGGTGACAATTGCTTCTTTCCACATGTCCGGAACCTGTCCACAAAGCAAGGAAATGTTAAAGATATGTGAAAGAGGCACACAAAGTACATCAGCGCAACGTTTGTACACTATTTGGGGTATTCCATCGAACGTTTCAAAAACTGAATGCTTGAGTGAAACCAGTAGGCGTTTGATATCATGCTG
>JARK01001371.1:795070-807505 GCA_000688135.1 Ancylostoma ceylanicum
CACCCCCTTTTCTTCTCCAAACAATTTGAGAGCTAGTTTAGAAACCAAAGAGGGGATGACGCAACTAACCGTGAACTCTCAGAGGTGAATACCATATTGCATAAAAAAGCAGGTAGTTCTGACAAAGAAATTCCTACGAGGAGACTGTACAGCACCATTGCTGTCCCAATGCTGACCAGCAAGACAACGTTGACGACTACAGGGTGCAGTGGTGCCGTCAGAAGTGCGCCAACGACGATCGCCGCTGTTGCTGCGACGGCTATCTCCGCCAGAGTGCCATCGGCGCTCATCTACCCTGGAATATGTGAAACTGAGCGCATTCTAGAAGTAAAGAGTAAGCACAGAGTTTGAAAAGGACATGAAGAAGCATTTGCATTTAGCAAAGCCTGCACTGAAAATCTGCAATGATCAGCTCTCTCATCGAGAGCATGCTATATATCGCTCTTTTGTGGATTACAAAAACCCCGATTTTTGCTATAAAACTGTTAATTTCTGAAAATTTCTGGAAACCACGAAAGGCCCACAGCAAACACAGTTGCCGCATAGTAAAACCCATCTGCTTTGAATCTGTTGGTAGTCGCTCATATCACACAACCCAACGGATAAGCACACATGAAACCTACACCGTTCGACTCAGAATTGTGCCCTCCAGTGCAATGAATCCAACCAACATTCAAAGACCAGGGCCCTTCCCCCACAAACTCCTTCAATTACAGCTCTTCGCTTCTCTCGAGCGAACAAAACCCATTGGGCAATTCTGCCTCGCAAGAGGTACAAATACAAGGATTGCTGGTGCTCGTTCGGTATTCCCGGAGATCAAGGGGAGTCAAGGCGATCAAGCCACATAGTGGGTGAGAAAAACCGCTTGTCACAGAGGAACCGAGACCCTCAGAGCAGCGTTGTAGAAACTGAGGAAAGCGAAAGAACAACAAAATAGGGAGAACGAGTCTCAACTGTAACACGATGGAAGTGAAGCTTCATGAATTGTACATATACCACTGAAACTAATGTAGAAGGGGTGGAACACTTCAACTACAATGTGGCAATGATGTGCATCATTGGTGGTAGGGGAGGAGAAGGAATGAGGTCTTCAAGAATACTTCAGGAAATGGTCAAAAAATTTGGGCCAGTTCATTTCCAACTCGCAATTTCTTATTATTACATGATGAGTTAAATATTTTTTTCTAGATTTAGATTAGTTTATTACTCAGAAACTTTTGGGCACCGGTCATGGATTTGGTCCAGGATTTTTAGTGTCCCGTGTGTAGTTTCACCGTTGGCGCCGACACAGGCGCATAAGCCCGTTTGGTTCGGCACCTATGCTCAAATGTTTTGAGTTAGTAACTTCTGCTTCGACATTCGGGCGTGTCCCAAGTCGGCAAGGACTTCAGTTTAGTCTTTTTTTTTACACCAACTCCCTCCCTTTCCATGTGTGTCGCCAAAGTACAACTCTGGAAAGTTCTGAAGAGCTCGCAGAAAAGAAATAGACATTCTTGTTCGTCATAGACGGTGCTTTTCTGCTCGAAAGTTGTTAGAACGTTAAGACACGGGTACAAATTGCGTATTGTAACTCAGACAGCTGGAAGCCTGGATCATCATTGTACTAAGAGCTACGCAACAAATTCAATTCAACACGAGAACAGAAAGAAAAGGGATCTATAATCACCATACGGCGGAGTACACACGGATGGCAACCCGGACAACTTATTTTAAATTCGTGAGTCTTTCAAGCTAGAAGGAAACCGCACCATGTTCAGGTACGGTTGAACATCTGCCATTAACACAGTTTACACTCCACAGGCTGACAAGGAGTTACCTCATTAGGATTTTCGGCAGTAAATTCCAATACATTTCAACCGTTTATATATGATTCGAATGGGTTATTTTGCATTCAAATCCGGCTAGGTGACTATAACGATGCGAGAAAAAAGCTTCCCAGCTATCGTCAAGGTGGATTCAATTTCTCGACGTCCAGTCAAATGAATATCAATCTCAACAGGTTTGACATCAACAGACAACAAGGCAATTGATATGAGATGCGTACATCATCTGTACGTGTGTACAGGGGGGGGGGGGGCATAAGTTATTGTACAACGTTTGATCTTTTATTTCTCCGCCAGAAACTCATGCGTTGTTCCGCTCTTTTGACTGTCGAATAGAGGAAGGTTGAAAGTATCTTTTAGTTAAGATCCAGTTTTCCGGGAAGCTTTGGCTATCGAGCAGTTGGCCTCGAAACAAATTTTTGAGAAATGTGGGTTGTTGTGACAATTTTCCCTTGAAAATCCACAAATTCCTCGATATGGATTTCACCTCTCGGATGCTTCTTGAAGAGCAAAACGTGCTCTTTCCAGTCCGGGATTTCGCAAGAAAACCAAGTTCAAGAAATATGCGGGCAAAAAACCACGGCTACTCCATGCCACCGGTAATGGCCAATTTCCACCAAATTTGAGTTCTAGGAATTTTTCCCTTAAAAGACAGGACATCATCCAGATTTTTGATGTGCTCTGAAAACTAGAGTAAAAATGCTGAAGAATGGCTACACAGCCCCATCAAAAGGTCCAGATTCAGGCCAGCTGTGCTCCTCGAAACCTAAGCTTGGTTTTCTTATCCAAGCAATTTTTGGAACAGCCTCGTCCTGTGCTCCTATCTACCGCGATCTTCAGTGGATTTTGCACATACTCCTTGAAATAGGCTTCAAGAGTACGGGACTATTTTTTATCCCACTTAAATCCGTTGTCAAAAGCTGTTTTTGTGGCTGTTTTGCTCAGGAATTGCGGGCTGAAACAGTGCATTTGGCGGCACCAAAAATTTGTGTTTGAAGTTTTTGCTAGAATTTCTCCGTCATACATCCCGAGTATCCAGGGCATGCTTATAACCAGAAAATAGAGGGAATCCAGCTCTATCAAGGGAGACCTAGCTTATTGAAAAACATTGCACTACTGCAGAGTAATAAGCCAGCAAACGATGTACAATAACTTATGGTCCCCCCTGTATACTGTGTATATGATGAAGAATGGACACTAGCTGTTCACGAACGAGCAGCAAGCGGGAAACTTGTAACGTAACAATTAGGTGCACGGTAAGACAACAGCACAAGACCAAAGGAGCTCTGAAGAGTTGTCTGAGCAAAATTTATGCCCCAACACTCGAAAGTAATTATAAACAGTCGAAAAATTCGTTAACTGAGAGGAAACCCTGCGCTGCTCTGGTGGGAGTCGCCCGCTTTTGCTTCAGTTAGATCACAAAGATTCCGCAGGTTCCATGAACACCAAATATTTCACCCACCACTCTCGACCAAAAGGCTCCGAGCACTACCAAGAATTTGAAATGAATGCGCAAAAGCATTGAGAAACAAAAGAGATGCTTGTGATTTTGTGGAGGAAATAATCTCGGAATAAAAAGCAGAACGAGTGGTTAAACGATGCAGGTGCCGAACAGACGCGGGGTAGGATGACTTGAGAAATTTCTAAATATAAGAAAGAAAGAAAAAGTCGAGCAACTTTCAGATGCAATCAGACAATTTGTTATGGGAGTTCGGAGTGATTCGTAATCGTATTCCAGACACCAGCACGGGTTGTGTCTATACTTCATCGCGAGAGGATGGCGCTGCGGCGTGTTCGACGAGAAGGATATCAAAGTTGAGCCGATTCTAGGCTGGGATAGCTACAAGAGTAATGGAACAGCAGCGAATCGTAGTTCACAACGTTGCCGAAGTTGTCGCACCGCGTCTGCTAGCAGACACTACTCGAAATTGGACTTTCGCGTGATTATCGAACGGAAAAATTATTGGTTTGTTGCATAGTTAATGCAACTTTTCCGCGACGTTTTTCCTTGAAGGTTGACGCGCTTAAATCCTTACTTATAGAACTAATCTTCCCCGTAGTAATGGCATACTCCCAGATGGGAGCAAGAGCTTGTTGCGCACGCGACGGTCGCGCTGAGACAAGATATAAACACAGCCATTAGCACACTAATTCGGGAAGATAATCAGTCCTACAGTGGATGAATTCAAACCTACAATCTTTTGACATCTATTCATGTAGTTTTGCATCTCGGATTGGTCTTCTTGTTGGAAATAACAATGGGAAAGGGAGAAAAGAAACAGAAAGATGAAAATTATGATCGTAGAAAGAGGAGAAGGGAATATCTGCCGGGACTTTAGATGAGCGTAGAAAGAGGGGAAGGGAATATCTGCCGGGACTTTAGCCAAAATGTATGTTCACGTCGATAATTTGCCAGATGAAGTAAAAATGAACTGAGCAACTGAAGAAAATTTTCAAGCGCAACAAGAAATCCCTCAGAACATCTTCAAGCCTTCTTCATCTCATAGGACAGAAAAAAAGGTTAATTTCCTCACGAAGTGAAAAAACACAGACACAGCTCAACATGCGTTTCCGTTTAGCTTGGTGTGCACGCATCACTCAGATTACCCAGGGTAATCGCGTCGAACTCCATGTTAACGATGGGTTTTTCTTTGGGGGGGGGGGGGGGTGTTTGTCTTTGCTTTCACCCGGCGTAGTCTCAATTATGCATGCCGTCCATTGTTCTGAATTTTCACTATCTTTTGAAAATTGTCGTTGAATTTTACAATAACCTATAATACTATCATTGACTCCGGTTTGCAAATACGTATGGGCAAATTTGGCTCCCGATTCATTTTACCAAAAAGATTTGTCCAAACCTAGTTAAACAACAAGTTAATTCTGAATAAAACAAATTTTATAAACAATATAAACAATTGATTCGTGTTGTACCATTGCATAAATTATATTATACGCAAAAGTAATAAGAATGATGAAGATTGCGCAATAAAAATTTACAGGAATACATTCCAAAGGCCAGATTAGTCACGACTGCAAATACAGGAATCCAGCATATTTAGCGGGACTTTCGTAGTGCACCCCTAGCCGCCCCCCCCCCACAGGAACATCCATTTTCCGACAGCTTTCTTGTTAGAAAAATTTCCATGACGTTTGCTATGTTTTTTTCCGGAACGCAGGAGAGATTCATCAGAGGTAAATCGTGCAACAAACGGAAACGCATATTACACTGAAGTGATCCGTCCCAATAGTTTCGGCCTCAGTTATTTCCGCAGCAAATCACAGATCCATCTTCTTTCATAGACAGGGCATACCAACGAACGCAGATCCTCGGGAAAATGCTTTCAAGGATTCTTTGTTCTCAGTGATCCAGGGCTTGTAAACAGCTTCTCGAGCTGAGCAGAACCTTCTACAGGTTGGTACGAAGGTCTTGCACTAAATTTCACAGTTGTTCGTGGATAGGGCCTGGTTTGCCAATTTTCATAGTCGAGAAGTAGTAGAACATTATTCCAGATTCCATGGCCAAAGAATTCCAATTAAAGACCAAGAAATTCTGGGTCGAAAAATAAGTGTTGGTGCAAAACTTTTGGACCAACCTGAGATTTTCGGTGTTCGTCGGGCATTATTCAACTTGGAAAATCGCCGATTTTTTTCAAAGCTGTACATACATGCACACATTTAACAAGGATTTTTATGAAGGTGCGAACGATAACGTCATTAGCTGTAAGAAAAGTACCAGAATAACTACTTTTTAGCTGCACAACAAACAAATGCACTAACTTTATCACTTTTTATGTGCAACGGAAATAACACAGCTAAAATCACACGAGAGCGAATGGAAGAGAGCAACTTTAAGGCAATCATGCTTGAAAGGCATGTGAGGGAATGTGAAAAATCATATGTAAAGCGCAGCTACAGAGTGTGGGCACATACAGTCAGGGACATTCAGCACTCGGCTTAGGATCTGGGATACAATTGAGAGTATTGATAAGACGGAAGAAGGCTAATTCGCTGCCGAGAACTCGGACGATTTCGGCGGACAACTCGTCGAACACCTCGGCAGTGACGGCGTCAGCGAACGAGGCGAGCACGTCGGCGACGAGCGGACCGAGCTGTGCGTCGATCAGCGACCGCGGCACGTTCAGAAACAGGGCCGCGGCGCTTGCCACCACCACTTCACGCACCCTGCAATGAAGTATGTAAGTAACCAGAAAATGAACCTTGCACGTGTGAGCATTTCACTCCACCACCACACGGGGCGCATCATTGAAATTACCCAGGATAAACGCGTTAATACCCTAAGGATTTACCCAACGTTGACCAGGAATTCGACACGTTTACCCAGGGTAATCTCAACGATGCATCCAGGAGCAGGTCACAGCACTTCGTATTAGGTAGCTCACTCGCACTGCACCACTGTGAATTTCGCTTCAAAAAGACATCCAGGAAGGTCCTCAACCGATCGAGTTCTCAGAGTTTTACGGGTTTCAACTACGAACACCTTGAGAAATACAAAATTTAGGAAGCATATAGTAATACTCCTCAAAGCGAGCTGCTCTGAGACCGAATGAGGACGCCCCCATCTTCAACGAAGTTTAACGATTTAATTGAAAATAAGGATGATTTTTACAAGGATGAGGTCAAAATAATTGCAAGCAACGATGAGTTAGTGGTTCGTTAAGCGAGCAGTAACTGCACAACGAGTATGATCACACGAATACAATTTTTATGTATCCTTCTAAAGGTAAATGCTCCCTGTAATTCCAGAAAAAAAGTATGTTATTCATTGAAAGTAGTACTACAGTATGGTATACGAATGACATGGGAAGACGGAATCGAAGGCAAGCAGACATCAAATGAAATATCCATGAACCAAATAAACACGATACCGTCACCGCTTGGTAGAAATTGATTTATTTAACCCTTATAAAATTTAAACAAAGAGTCCAAAATGAAAAAAGCGTGGGCCAACATCCCGATATTCTGATTCTCTAACACTCAACAGTGTTATTTCAGTAGAAGTCTGAAATTGTTAAACAGCTTATAAAGGAAAGTACTCAATTCCGTCGTGTAAAAATCTTCTGCTGGGAGGCTCCTGAATTTCTGTGACAGTCACTGACTGTAATTCGGCTAAATGTACTCTGTAAAACATAGTATCGCTGTCATCATAGGCTATAAGTAGTGTATTTCAACCTAACACAGGAGCTCCCAATGAAAGTAGAAACACTGTTTGTTGTTCAGGCAGATTCAAAACAATCTAAATGATTAACAATAATTCTACAGCCTAGCTGCCTTCCTATCTGGTAAAATCAGCGCCTATTCTTCTCGCACCAGCTCATATTCTCACGGATTTATTGTGAGAATTGCCTGCATTATAAAATCTACCTCACTGGGGTATCTAAAGGAATAAAATGCAAATAAGCCATGCTCGCTGTGCAAGCTAACAAAACGTGCCTCTTCCCGTACGTTAGAACGCTTCAATTACTCTCGAAAATGCAACTACTCAGAACTCCCAGAATAAGTTGCCGGTTGGATCACATCTGAGACCTACTCGACTCCAAGTTTCTTGATAACTTTCTTCCGCCCTTTCTCATCGACAACTTGCAAACAGGGCGGCCATTGGCTTTGCAAGTCGTCGACAACCTTTGAGCTGACCAGGATTCAAATGCGATCAGGAAAGTTGTTCTGGAGACCCCGAGTAGCGACAAAAAAGGCTCTGCCAAATTTTATTTTCCTTTCTTGGCAGCACTCCGGCAAAGGTGAAAGCTCCTCCACATTTCCCAATGTTTGCCTCAAGTAGGCACATGTGATTTCACAAAGCAGCTTCTCGTAAGGAGCAATAAAGATCCTATGTGGATGTAAGAACCACCCCTAAAACTGGCAGCATTTCCAAGCCAAATCACCATATTTACCAGCATTATTTCGCAAAAAACTATTCCAGACCTCAAGGCAGACCACCGGATTGTTGGAGAACGCAAATTGAAGAAATATTGGGAAGATCATGGCAATGTGAAGCCAATGACCGGAGAGAATTTAAAAGGAAGCTGGAGGACCTACTCCCCCACAACTAAAGAGGAAGAATATGGTCTTCAAGTATCAAGCAAGTAACAAGTTCCTCAAGAAAATTGTGTAAGGAATGATATTTCCTTGTTCCGCGGAACGCTTACGACTTCTAAACGGCACAATGCCCCCAATAACTCGGATTCGCCTATCAAACCAACCAAATGATTTCTGTTACATTGGAGGAGGCGGACGAAAAGCAATGGCCCTCACACCCACTGGGACGTTCCACGTACGCGCAAAAACGCTACCAAAATATTCTCCCTCAGACAAGACCAGCTGTAATCGTTGTGAGAACGATTCTGTAGAGGTCAAAGAGCATGGGCAGTCTTTTCGGTGCAGCCAGATACCATCACGTAATACAGTGTGGAAATTGCGTAATTAGCTACAGGTGTAGAGGTCGCACAAATAGTGACACACTCTGAGTACTTCTTTCGTCAGCTGTTCCCCAGAGTGCGCCGGATAGCAACATTAGTAGTAAGCATAGATGGTCCGTAATTGCACAAAAAGCACCTTAGCGCTGGGATTCACGGAATGATATTCAAGCAAAGCAACTGCAGTTACCGTCATTGGTATGGACTACGTAATGTTAGGAGACGCAGGCGGTGAAAGTTAGTTTGGTAGCCTGGGCCTGAATGCATCATTGAGGTTACCCAGGGTGAACACTTTTACGCCCGTGTTGACCAAGGGTAAATTTGAATAGTTGACACCTTTTCCCTGGGTAACACCAATCATTCTTGCTGTCCCAGTGGCAAGTACCGAAAATCCGTAACTGCACATAAACCACCTCAGTATTCATAACTCCGCTGTACATTGACTATTCCTGCTTAAGTAAATCTCCGTAACGCTGTGATCTACTCTTCGAGCTCCTCCCAAAACGAAAAAAAACTCCAGTAGAACTCATCTAAAAGTGGTAACATAACCTATGATTTCATACAAGTACACGTTCTTTCTGATTAAACTAGATATTAAGTGATTCAAGTACTTTGTTCACTAGTTAATTGCACTATTACAAATTACCATGTGAATTTTCTATGTTTAGTTGTGATTGCAAAGGTTTTGCAAAGAGGATGCCTGCTCCACAGATAATAGGTGGGATTGTGGGATGAAGTTCTCTGCATCCAAAAGCACAAGAAAAACGCGTAGAAACAGTTCAGTTTTGAATTAAATGGGGTAAATTTCTTGATGAAGACATTTCTGTCCCTGTTAAATTAAATTAAATAAATCAAGCCCTATTAAAGCAATAAACTAAACTAAATCAGTCTCAATTAAATTAATTACAGTGCTCGACCATGTCTGCACCGAAAATCTAAAAAAAGCATCTCCTCCACGGTTCGCCTAGAGCTGTTTTTAATCATCCTAAGCACAAAAAAGGTGTAGCGCGTTATACCTGGAAAGGGCGGCGCGAGCGAGCTCTGCGATTGGCCATTTGCGTGAATTGACCAATCATGGAGCTTGGCCACGCCGCCCCCTCCAGGTATAACGCTCCACACCCGCACAAAAATCATCGTCGTTCCGTCTAAATAACGACATTTCTATGGGGCTGGAGTAGGATCACAGTAAGAAATTGGGAAGAAGACGAAAACTTTGACGAAAATGATGACAGCCGAAATATTATTGGTATCCGGAATCGTAGTCTAAAACAACTTCCAACCGAACCTAATGAACTAATAACCTGAAACTAATAACCTAAAATAATAAGAACCAATGTTTTAGAAGAATTATGTATGAAGTACAATACACGTATGTCTACTGTATACCTATCGTAATCCTACATGAGCGGGTTTCTAAAGTGAATATGTTTTCAGTGGTCAGAGCATCAAAAACTCTTATAGGCAAGGCGAGGTGAGACTTACAAAAAAGATTTTTGGAGCAGAAATAAAGTAATTTCTCACTACTTCTTTCTCCTATTTTTCTCGTTCCCACTTCCGCAACT
Organism: Ancylostoma ceylanicum; assembly: GCA_000688135.1. NCBI lineage: Eukaryota > Metazoa > Nematoda > Chromadorea > Rhabditida > Ancylostomatidae > Ancylostoma > Ancylostoma ceylanicum. The sequence continues at coordinate 804,887 of JARK01001371.1, forward strand.
CGGTGTATGTACATGCTTCAACTCCGAAAGATATCCAAATAACTGAGAATCATCCAGACTCCTTATCTCCATGATTATACAAATATTCGTCCACAGTGCCACCGACAGTGATAGCTATGTCAATGGCGCACTAAATATGTAAAGGTCAGTGGACCACGAAGAACCAGATCACTTCCAGGTCGAGTCAAATCAGCTAACCCACAAGTCCAGTAATCATTTTTCAATGCTTTGATGCATTAATATTCTCTCATTACCTCGCAACTTCGGTGGCTTTTTTTTCTCCCGCGTAATTTCGACATTTTGCAATGTTTCTCATCACTGTCACATTAACCCTTATCCATATCTTCTCATACCTACCACATCTAACAAATCTCGTCCGGTAGAAACGACTCGATTTGTTCTTCTGAATGTATTTGATTTGACCTTGTCCCTTCTCTCCCTAGTCAGTCTTGTGTCTGTCATCATCATCGTTTCATTCTAATATGAATTCTATTATAAAGTTAGCACCTTGAGTGTATCAATTAATCAAATTAAAGAATTCCCAGAGTCAATACCCATAGCCAAAAGGACACAAGAACGAATTGTTCCATGCAGAGGAAAGGCGTTATTCAATGGTGAGCTGCTCAGTCGTCGTTGAGCCAGAGATGGTGGATAATATGGGCATGATCCTATGAATTTTTGCGCAAATTCTACAGCTAGAAAGCTGCACAATGATGCGTACTGCTTCTGCAGACATAAAAATCTTCATTAGTTTGATCGTACTACCATTTTTCAATTAATTAATAGGAAATAATTGATTTCAACAAAAAAAATTGAATAATTTTGTTCGACAGAGTCCACAATGTGGCCCATACCCTAGCGTTTCTTCTCACACCCTCCCTGCTCATCCCTCCTACTTCAACTGTGGTGCAGACATATGTATATCCACCGACTACTGCAATGTTCCAGCATTCACTCAGAATCGCGACATGCAACACATGCACGTCGTCACGAGTCTGGCCCTGTAGTTCCAGGACTTCCACCAGCACAGAAGGTGCTGCATCCACGACACTGCGATGTACGTGAGGGGTTGGCGAATCCGAGCGGTGCCATTCGGCATCGTGCGAGTTGTAACAGACTGGCCGGCAACTGCTGCTGCGGTGACGACGTCGGCGTGGCCCGCCGCTGTAAAGCAGCGCGCGGCCTTTGCGGATCCTCGCATCCGCGGTGAACAGTTGGCGGTTTTCAAGCCGGCCAGCTCACAGATGCACACAGCAATACGATACGCCGACGACGCCGCCAGCCAGCCGGCCGGCCCGGCCCGGCAGGCCTCCTGTTGCCGGCGCTGCTGCCTCTCGGCTCTCCGCCACAGGTGTGTTACACTTACATCAATCCATAACACATCCAAAAACTCACTGCACCAAGTGACCAACACACGAACACTGCACTGCACACTGCGGCCATACATCCAGCGCACACAGATGCTCACAGCAAGCGCCATGCAATTCGAATGCGTCTCGAAGCGACAGGCTCGAAGGAGCGCTGCCGGAGGAGCCGTGTGAGGTTCGGCGTGATTGGTGGAGGGGAAGAGGGTCTAGGGCCACCATAGCGGGGAGTCAGCATGGAGACCCGGGTTGTGGAAGATAGCATCGCTTTGAAAGAATTTGCTTTGCCCAAACTGCAGAGCCTACTGTTGAAAAATGGGCTTCGTTAATAGCTGATGGATTGAAGGCCAGCTGCTCTTGTTTTAAACTACACCATATAGTGGTTCCTCATATTACGTTGCTTTCTTTTGCTCTCGGTCTGGATGCATCACTAAGATTAACCAGGGTAAACTCGTCGACGCCTGTGTTGATGACGGGTAATTTCGTGTGGTGCTGATACGTTTACCTTGGGTAATCTCAATGATGAATGCGGCCCCTGATTTGCCAGGTTTGACCTTCCTTTATTTAACCGCGCACCTTGAGGGCAATAAATTAATAAATTACTAGTCGTTGGATGGATATGTCACGTGAAATCCAGAGGAAAATGCTCTTCTATGCAGTATTCTTCAGTTTATTTATACCTGTCAAAATCAAATTTCCCTTCTTTTGGGCCTGGATGCATAATTGAGATTACCCACGATAAGTGCGCTAACGTCCACGTTAACAACGGGAAAGTTTGTAGGTGTTAGCACATTAACCCTAGGTAATCTCAATGATGCATGCGACCCCTGAATGGCGAAAATCCACAAAGTTCACTGGCAACCCAGCTGGAGAGGCTCTTTCCTACACAGCAGATGACTTGCTGGACTCTTCAGGCAAACGAGTGTCATTAATATCAGAGGGAAAAATATCTCAAATGATTGCCCTGGCAGGTTCCCAGGATGAAAATCCCTTCCAAAGCTGGACGTGCATAAGAAGCCTTCTTTTGTACTACATAACTGTGTGAAGTTAGCCGAAAGGGCTTCGACTGGCTACGTTTAGCCGATGGCAAAAAGTGGCCAGCAGTCGCAAAGAACGAAGGCAATTGTTAGCTGTACGTCGGATTTGAAAGCACATAGTGGTAATTTTCGAGCGACTTTTAAACCGTACCTAGTCCAAACCCATAGGGGAGCCCCCCCCCCCTCCGTCCCCGCGATTCTTCAGTTTTTTTTTTTTT